>BLBF01000053.1:519710-536280 GCA_015471245.1 Laticauda colubrina
CTATCATGAGACGCCCATCTGATGCGGGATAGCAGATACCGCATTCTATGAGTCATGATATCATATGCCATTACGAATCAGTTATTTAATCACTTCTGAAACTTTATGATATAAAGGACATCATTTACTAAGATTGCTGCACAATAGCTGCTTCTATGTAACATTTTGTATGTTCAAGCTTATGTATCAGTGATAATATCTGTTTTTAATTCTGCTGATTTCTTCTTCAACTATCTTTAATTTTCCAGGCACCATAATCATTTCCAATAACTCTTGATTTCACATTATTTGTCCTAATATATATGCTTCAGTTTCATTATTACTTATTTCATCAACTACTTAATTGTTTATTATTTTCGGATATTCTTTAACCATCTTCTCGAGCATCATAATTCAAAGGCATCAATGTTTCTTTGTTTTTACTATAGCCTTTTTTATAGTCCTGCTTTCAGAACTGTATCTTGCAAAAGAAAAAACTATGGTCTTAAACAGGCTTGCACAACATACTACAGGTCATATGAGACCACCAACATTAAAATGTCAATAAATTCACCACTGCTCTGAGAGACGCATAGCCAAGCATCTCCAGGCCTCATTGCCTTTATCACTTCCAGCACTGTCACTATTCTGCTAGCTGTGGAATAGCTTATTAGCACACTAGGAATACCATTGTCCCTGTGATCATCATCATCTTCATTTCACAACACATAATCCCTTGAGGGATGGAGTTTGGGCAACTGAATGGAGCTAGCAGAGTGTTTTAATGGCTGGATGTCCTTCCTGTCACCAGTGTGAAGTTTTGTTCAGCAGATATATTCTCAGAGTGCCGAGAGACAGAAATATCTGCTAAGATCAAGCTCAGCCTCCTATTTGTGAGGTGAGAGCTCCTACTCTAGCATTCCTACCATTGTCGTTGTGATGATCTTTACTTTATTAATGTGATCTTTTCCTCTATATAGGTTGCATTGTTGGTCTTTTTAATAGATGTTTTATTGTAAATATGATGCATTTGCATTTTATTTCGACATCTCAGAATTTTTTTCCATACAGGAAAATATACCCGTCTATTTTTGTGCCTATAAAGATAATATTTGTTCTTCTTTAACTTCATTTTTGTTTATCTGTAATGGGTTGTCTTTGTTTCTCAACATAATCTTAGTGTTGATTTTAAGTGACAGATATGCTTTTATGTATTTTTTACCCACCAAGCAATTTAATTTCAGATGGTTCTGCTTCTTCTGAATTCACATTTTGCTGAACTCTTGAGTTGCAGAAACCTGCATATTATCTTAGTGGCATTTTCAAATGTGCATTAGTTACTATTCCTTTAGTATTTTTAAGTTAAAGTTAAAAGTTAAGTTAAAATGAAATTAGTAATTTTTGTTTACCATTATCATTTGCATTCTGTAAAATTCAGTAAAATACATTAGAAAAAGCATTAAAAAACAATCAGAACATGGATTATGAGGATAATGAAACAAGGAAAAATTAAGGTAGTCAAAGGAAAGAAGTGCATTAAATTGAATTTTGAAGTACTAGGTGAATAGTTGGGCTAGAATAACCACTTCAAATCAGATGAATCAAAAGTTTAAAGGGATACTGTGCTTAAAGGTCCAAACACAGCACTACGTCAATACTGTTTTGTGAAGCAACAAGGCCCCTCACTTCTAAGAGCTGTATGGCTTCTTAATAGCCATTGCAGCCTTCAAGCTAAAATAGAAATTTAGAAGGAGTGGAGGAGACGAGTCTTCTTTTATAAACAGTATATAATAAGATTTAATTTCCATTCTCTCTGGCTCTAGTGAAAGCTTACGAGGACCCATGGCACAATTCAAAAGTTCTAGCTTGTGTAGCAGCATTGATTACTGCAAAATTCCTAGCAATAACCCATGAAATTATCTAAACCTACAGCATGGCAGATGTAATGGTGCACTGATCTTTAGGAAATGCTTTAGGTAGGTTCATTTTGGAAAATGCTCTGGAGAACTGTAGTGCTAAGTGAGTATTTCCAGAATTTATAACTTTGAAAATTCTGCAGACATTCCTTAAGCAGGCCACGAAGGTATCCCTTTGGTGTATGCAAAATGCATGCAGACCTGAAAGCTTTGACAAAAACTTCTGGCATTTCAGCAGCCCTTGACAAAACTGGTTAGCCTTGATATGCTTTGCTCAGCACTGGAGGAAGAAGCTGAATACAGACTTTTCCACAGCCAACATTCAAAGTGTTTGAAATAAGAAAAAGTGTCTTTTCAAAGTGAACCACATGACCTTTTTGCATCAGCAAAGAGATCCATATAGCATCCATGGCATGAAATTCTGTTGGAACAAATCTCTTTTGGCTAACACATAGGTCTACTATTCCAGGCATGGAATGATAGGACTAAAAGAAGTGGCAATGATACTCAAAAAGGTATTGCTAAGTACAGACTTGGCTAGGATCTAATAAAAATATGATTATACTTATTATAATTGGTGAAGATCAACTCAACATGCTTGTAGTAGCCATTATAGTCACTACAGATACAATGAAGGAAGACATTGTGAAAATCAGTTATCACACTAAACAATTCCCACCAAAAGAAAATTGCTTCTAGAATTTAAGCCCTGGTATGCTTTGCTCAGCATTGAGGAAGAAGCTGAATACAGACTTTTTCACAGCCAATATTCAAAGAGGTGGGTTCGAAGAAAGAGGCAAAAGGCATTTGACATCAATCCTAATATAATACACAGCAGCTGTAACATTTAAATACATATTTGATACACAGCAGTCGCTAACATTCTTTTGTAATTGTTTCATATTTTTACAATAGATCTGCTCATCTGGGTCTTCATATCCTAGAAATATATTTTTGCAGTGATTTGTCTTGTCAGCTAAGATAGCCCTCAGATATTAAGGAACTCTAAAACAAACTGTAGAGAATGTTTAGAACTAATATTGCAGAATATATATAATGTTATTAAGAGATAAATGGAATACAAAAGCTAAGAAAATGAAAGAACCTGAAATCATTTAAAGATCTAAGATAAATAAATGCAAAATATTAGATATAGTTGCTAGAATTTTGCCAACATATTTTTTTTTTGTTTATTGACCACGCCTGCACAAAATGCATAGACCCAGACTCTGCATCTGGGCATCAACAGGTAAGTGACATAAAAATCAAATGGACTATTTATTTATATATTTATTTAGCATATGGCACATGTTAGCATGTGATCACTGAGGTTGCCTCTGTGAAAGCATTTTTTTCAGGCTTTACTGCGGGATGCCTGAATGTCGGTAGGCATTCGGGGGAGACTTCTTTCTTGTCCCTGCATGGTTTATTCACTCACTGGAATTGGAACTGCCCAGCTGCTGATCTCAGCAGTCCAGTGTCTCACCACATGAGCCACTGCAGACCTCCGTTAAATGGACTACTTTATTGAAAATGGAAGAAACAAAAATATCTGCATCTAGTCAATAAGGTCGGATATTTTCAGAAACAGTGTTTGTCAAAGAGAATATGAAAACAGTCCTGATATTAATAATATTTTTATTGTTATGTACAAGTAGCATTAGCTTTAATTATTGATTTTGAGCTCTAATTTTGTTTTACACACACACACACACACACACACACACACACACGTTATTTTAGCATAAATTCAACCTTTGGTTTTCTGCAAGAGAAAGAAGAAAAAGATTAATTATATAATATTTTTATATTCAAATATTCAAATTAAAATGTACTATGTGTTTATTTTATGTTAAAGTATTAAATATTCCAAATATGCTATGTTATTTCATTATGGATTTTCCTAGACTAGGCTCAGGAAGACTGGGTAATCAGTTTCACTGTTCATCCTACTGTTCACAGATAGGGGTAAAGCAGAAAAAATTATACAGCATTCAAGATACATGAGCTGTCATTTTTCTAATCAAGATAGGAAACATCAGGTAGGAGATTGATATTGAGTTCTATATCAACTTAGCATCTCATAGATGTCATGAGAATTTTATTAACCATTGTTTATAGAAATTTTAAAAAACTGCAAATACAATCTTGATAAAGAAGCTCAACTTTCTTTACTTTTTTCTGTTGTGGACCTTTGTGTCTAAAATGTAATTAAATAGTTATTAACACTATCCTAGGACAGAATCCAGCACTAGATTGTGATTATATATTCTATACTTCAATTGATCAGGATTGAGGCACGTTAGAAATGATGTTTTAAAAAAATTCATCAGGCTAATGATAAAACAAAACTTAGAGAATATTCTCCCAGGTTTATCACTTTCCTACAGATTAGGAAAAAAAGTAGCACTTATAATATTAGGGGGAAAGTTCAAGCAGAAACCAAAGGAAATTTGTGGAACTTTGTTTTTATGCTGGTGCAAAAAGCTATGTTTGTTAAACATAGTCCTCCAAGCCCTTCCTGAAACCAAAATTTACATTCTAAGTATTTTTCTGGGTATGTTTCTCTTAATAGTCTTATAGTATAAATACCAACCTCTGCTTTCAAGCAATTAACCCCCAAAACCCATCTCTATATTTATTTTTATTTTATTTATTTATTAATATATATATAAGTATAAACATTATTATTAATACATTAAACATGCTTATGCATGCACCTTACAGACCTCTTGGGAATGGGGTGAGGTCAACAGTCTGAGGTTAAAGTGTTTGGAATTAGTGGAAGAAACCACCGAGCCAGGCATTAACCACTCTGTTGCTTAAAGTCGTATTTCCTGCAGTCGAGTTTTGTGCAGTTTACCCTGAGTTTGTATCTATTGTGTGCTGATGCATTGTTGAGGTTGAAGCTGAAGTAGTCATTGACGGGTAGGACATTGTAATGGATAATTTTATGTACTACGCTTAGGTCAGACTGAAGGCGGTGTAGTTCTAAGTTATCTAAGCTTGAAATTTCAAGTCTAGAGGCATAAGATATTCTGTTGCAAATAGGGAGTGGAGGACTCTTCTCGTGAAATATTTCTGGACTCTCTCAATTGTATTAATGTCCAATATGCAGTGCAGATTCCAGACATATAACCTGTATTCAAGAATTGGTCAAGCAAATATTTTGTATGTTCCAGTTAGTGGTACAATATTAACAGAGAAAAAGTTTTGCAGGATGACTTGTATGAAACCCATTTGAAATCTTCCAGAGCTCATTTTCTTTCATTTTCCTGGAGCCTACCAGATACATAGTATGCATTGCTAGGTATAGCTTCAGCTAAATTCTATCAGTTCCTTGATCCTGAGTGGAATATATGGACGGGTTTCATAGCAATAGTAATAGCACTTCCTCTGAGAAAGGAGGTGCAGACAATAATACTTGATAAGGTACTGTCCTTGTTAAGCCTGGGTTCCCCAACCAGGGTTAGGTAGACAAGCTAAACAGAATGTGCAGCGTTAGTCAGATAGGCACACAGATAAATGAGTGAGCTAAGCTTGTATGTTTATTAACATACAGTAAAAATAACAGATACGCTTGTGCTATCAAGAATATAGTTTATTCCAGTATAAGTTTATGGCATAGTCAAATATCAGTCCAATAGTCATTTACCATGTAGTCAGTCCATTCAGGGATATTCAGTTAGCAAAGTCCATGTAGAATATCCTATGTCAGTTCACTTACAAAATCAGTTCTTTGTTGTCTCTCCCGTTCGAGCAATGCAGTCTTGATTCCAAGCAGTAATCAGGGATCATCAAAGCCAGAGAGAGAGAGCAAGCCGTAGTCTTGCTACTTTTATATTGTTTTCTTAACCACTCCTTTAATTGCTAATTCACAGTTAAAGCTGTATACACTCTAACATACACTAACTATGATTCATAGTTATTATTTCACCTAAACCAGTTAGGGTGAACAAAGTTATCCCTAACAGTCCTTAATTTTGATAGAGATCTGAAGATGTTCCAAAGACAGTACAACTGCTTAGTGGGTTTGTAGCAAAGCTTGAGGCTGCAATTATCTACTCAGAAATCACTAGATAGTTACCGAAAAATAAAAATAGATACAGAATTGAAATCATGCAATCTAATATAAATAGAAAGCAAAAGTTCTTGAACACTGAGAGAACAGAATGATATCTCAACTAGTGTTAAAGGATTCAGTAAAATGATAAGAAATAAAGTGTCATGCTAAATAAAGACTCTGAGAGAAAGAAGATACAAGACAGAAGAATTATATTATCTCATTGAAAAAAAGAGAAAAAGCAAATTTCAGTTTAAGGTTTCTTATGCAATGAGCTGAAATAACTGCTACTAGAATGCTGTTTTTCAAAGAAAGAAGTGGTAATCGATTCAAGATGACAAGAAATGGTGAAAGACAAAATGTTTCATAAGAGGATTTTAAAAAAAGGAATAGATCACCAACTTAGAACAGAAGAAAAAATGTTACAATGTGTATTTTTAATGGAAGAAATATCAAAGCTACATTGCTTCGATGCCAAAATAGAATGAATACAAAACTGAATGGTTTTGGAATTTTCCCTTCTCCATTGAGCTGCTCCGAGCATCCAGGGAGTGGGAGGTGCTTAGTCTCTAGTCAGATAGATTGGGCTTAACTGTTAGCATACTGTTGCTCCTTCCTGGCTCCTCCCTAGTGTCTCCCAGTTTTAGCTCAGCCTTTGGTGTGATAGGCAGCTTATCCTTGGCAAGAACAGATTTCCAAATTTAGGTTTCTATTTTCAATGTTCCAACTGCAATTGGCAAAAAAGCAGTCAGAATGACAGAAAGCAGATCGCCTTGGCGATCTGGCTGCTTTAGCAGCCTCAGGGGTTTTGGGATTTCCCTAGTCACTACAGTTGCTTCTCTGGGAGAGAACGCTGTTTTATATTTCTTTGCCAAATGCCTTTACCTTGCCATTGTGATTCGACCTGCAAGCTGCTTTTAAGTAAGCATGCTTATTTGTCTCTAATTCATTTTGCTGGTGGTGGTTTCCTCCCCATGGAGAATGCAGGGGACGGGGGTGTTGGAGCCTCTCTTATCCCATCACCACTCAGTCACACAGTAGCTTTTTTATCAGACGGGCTGAGTGGCAGAGGCTGCTGCTGTGTTCTCGCCTAAAAAATAAGGCCAGCGCAATATTCCTTAGGGACCTGCAGACCATTTTGGCATGGTTTTTAACTGACACTGCCATTTTTCCACGTTGCATCGTGGCGCCATTCACTGGTTCACCAGTACCCTATGAGAGGTTTAATCACCTCTACGTACACTGTGCAGTTACAGAGGGAAATAAGGACATTTAAGTCCCCTTACTAGGGTTTCGGGGAGATAAAAATATGGCCACATACATTGGACAGACCAATAGAAGAATAAGTACCCGCCTGGATGAACACAAAAATGCAGTAAAAAAAACTGGAACACACCTCATCACTAGTCCAACACATGAAAGCCACAGGTCATAACATCAACTTCAATAGCACCAAAACCCTAGCCACTATAGAAAACCCCAGACACAGAATCATCAGAGAAGCCATAGAGATTGAAAAAAGACCTGAAAGCATGAATAGAAGAGATGATTCCACCAGACTGTCAATCATTTGGAAGCCTGCACTCTCAAATAGAAAGATCTCCACACCAAAAGCCAGGCAAACAAATGGGCACAAACAGACTCCCCCTGATACCTCCAGCTCAAACACACCCCAACCAGGCACCCAGATGAAACCTAGCTTCCTAATAGATAATAGCCGTCCTTTCATGCGAAGCCAAGCTGCACTGAAAACCTCTAACACAGGAACACAGTGTTGCCAGCCAATCAAAGCCACAAAACAGACAGAAGAAACCAGAAACATCAATCAAACAAACTCCAAGAACAATAAACACAGACCAAGACTCCCAACGAATCAGGATGTAAAAAAAAAACCATCCTGGGACAGCAGTAGGCTAGCCTCAAAATTAAAACTAACAGCTGTGACAGCCTGACCCACATATGAACCCAGTACAGAAGCCTGATGATGGCAGATGAGATTCTGCTGAAACGTTGCTACAACTTTAAAAACACTACAATGACATAGGATAATACCTGAAAGAAGCTGAACAGCACACATGTAAGTACCCGCGAAAACTTTAAAAAACAAATATCTGACCTCTACAGAGAGGAAATAAATAGCCAGATCAAAAGTTATGAGAAGCAGGAAGTTAAAAGAGCAGGAATATGATGTGACCTGAAATTCCTAGTCAGCTGCAGAGACAACAATGCAACACCCACCTACTTCAAATTAACATTTCATCACAGCACAGCAGCTACTAAACGTATCCTGAAAAGAACAGAAATGGCTCTACTGAGGAATGAAGTTCAGAGTAAGAGATTCCAATTGGATCAATTAAACAAAGATTTGCTAGCACTATACCTAGAATTGAGCAGCAAAATCCACCCTCTACTTTGGGATAAGATAAAACAACTTACAACTTGGAGAGCTGAAACTGAAACCACTTACAAAAATGAAAAACTCTTAAAGAAACTAAAGAAATTAGAACAAAAAAAAAACCCAACAACTCACAACACATGAAACAATTAGTATATAACGTTTCCAACAGAGAACTCACCAAAACAGAAACAGAAACTTTAGTCCTAACCAAAGGATTCAATTATGCCATAGCATACAAAAAAATCCCCACAGAATCCATCATAAGTGCAGTAGAATCCAGCCTAACCAAATTAAATACAGATGAAGCTGACAGAATAAGACACCAGGTTACTCACATCTTATGCACAATGAAACCACTGAAAAACAACTTGCAAACAGATGAATTTAGAGCGCTGCAAACCCTGAAAAATGATAACAGCATAATAATACTCCCAGCAGATAAAGGGAATGCCACAGTAGTAATGGATAGAAAAGACTACGAAACAAAATTGACAGACCTACTCCAAGACTCAACATACAAACCTATAAACACAGACCTAACCACATATCTGGAAAAATTAACCAAGAAGGAAATTATAACCAGCCACATAAGCAAAGAAATCCAACAGATGATCATCCCAAGAGAAAAATCTTCTAGATGCCCCAAATTATACGGCCTCCCAAAAATACACAAAGAAGGCATACCTCTCAGACCCATAGTCAGCTCCAAAGGAGCACCATTACAAAACCTAGCTAAATACTTAGCAAAACAACTACAGCCCCATGCTGAAACCGCAGCTTCATATGTACAAAACTCATACCACTTCTTAGAAATGATCAAAGATCTACACGTGGAACAAGAAGATCTGCTTGTAACTTTCGACGTGGTTTCACTATTCACTCAAGTCTTGATGAAAGAAACTCTTGAAATCATCAAAAATCAATACCAACCAGCTAAAGACCTCATGGAACTAACAGAACACTGCTTAACCAACACATATTTCATATACAAAGGACAAAGATACAAGCAAATTAAAGGAGCCCCTGTGGGATCACCACTGTCACCCGTCATTGCAAACCTATTCATGGAAGAATTCGAATCCAGAGCCCTGGCTAATGCCACCTACAAACCCAAACTATGGCTAAGATACATCGATGACACATTTGTGATTTGGCCCCATGGAAAAGAAAACCTAAACAATTTCCTAACACACCTAAACAGCACACACCCCAATATCAAGTTCACCATGGAAATGGAAATAAACAAACAACAACCATTCCTAGATGTACTAATCTACAAAAGAATAGATGGCACACTAGGACACACAGTATACCAGAAGAAAACACACACCAACCGCTACTTCAAAGCCCAATCCCACCACCACCCAACCCAGATAAATTCCATGGCCAAAACACTAATTGCCAGAAACAAACACCTGGCAGACAAGACACATATAAAGACTGAACTATGCACCCTGACTAAAGTATTGACAGCCAACGGCTTCCACAAAAACAAAACCACAAGCTTGATCCACAAAAACACACCAACACATAACAGAGACCTAGAAGATCAACAGACCTATGGAACAGCTGTCCTGCCCTACATAAGAGATACTACAGACAAAATCAGTGTTTTGTATATGTATACTACACAAAATATATGTATACTACACAGGCATCACATCAAGATGCACAGGCATCACATTTGTCTGCCTTCAAAACAGACAAAAAAATATCAGCCATCCTTAAAAACCCCAAAGACAAAATTAACCTGGAAAACCAAGGCATATACGAAGTTCTCTGTGCATTATGCCTGGCCACATACATTGGACAGACCAATCGAAGAATAGGTACCCGCCTGGATGAACACAAAAATGCAGTAAAAAAGCTGGGACACACCTCATCACTAGTCCAACACATGAAAACCACAGGTCACAACATCAACTTCAATGGCACTAAAACCCTAGCCACTATAGAAAACCCCAACCACAGAATCATCAGAGAAGCCATAGAGATTGAAAAAAGACCTGAAAGCATGAATAGAAGAGATGATTCCACCAGATTGTCAATCATTTGGAAGCCTGCACTCTCAAATAGAAAGATCTCCACACCACAAGCCAGGCAAACACCTAGGCACAAACAGACTCCCCCTGATACCTCCAGCTCAAACACACCCCAACCAGGCACCCAGATGAAACCTAGCTTCCTAATATATAATAGCCGTCCTTTCACGCGAAGCCAAGCTACACTGAAAGCCTCCAATACAGGAACAGAGTGTTGCCAGCCAATCAAAGCCACAAAACAGACAGAAGAAACCAGAAACACCAATCAAACAAACTCCAAGCCCAATAAACACAGACCAAGACTCCCAACCAATCAGGATGTAGAAAAAAACATCCTGCCAAAATAATAGGCTAGCCTCAAATTTAAAACCAACAGCTGTGAGACCCTGACCCAGGTACAAACTCAATACAGAAGCCTGATGATGGCAGATGAGATTCTGCTGAAACGTTGCTACAACTTTAACAGAACTACAATGACGTGGGATAATACCCAAAGGAAGCTGAACAGCACACATGTAAGTACCCGCGAAAGCCTAAAAAACATATATATATATATTGAACACTTCAACAACAGAATAATCAGAGAAGCCATAGAGATAGAAAAACGCCCACACAGCATGATTAAACAAGATGATACCTCCCGCCTACCAACCATTTGGAAACCTGCCCTCATTAATAAACGACTACCTAACATGAAGAATGACATCAGACCCACATTCACGAGTGCCACACAAGATGCTACCACCACACTTCCACATAGAAAAAAGACTCACACCCACACAGAAGATGAGACACGACCACGGACCAGAAGCCGTACCACAGCTGCACCACTACCCGCTTCAAACCCCTCTGACCCATTCAAGAAGCGAACTGACACCCACCATGAAGATGTGGCATGACCACAAACGCGAAGCCAAACAAAGGATCACAGCTCACCACATCAAATCCCCCAGCAACGAAGAATAACCTGAGCACAACCAAGCCCCCACTTGAACAGAACACACCCCCAGCCAATCAAAACACAGCCAACCACCCTACCAAAGAAAACACAGCCAAACCTCCAACCAATGATGACACACTCCCACCTAATCAGAACACAATCAAGCCCCCACCCAATCAAGTCACATTTTCACTAGCAGTTAAAAGGAAGAAGCAGCTGCAACCTCACATTAACCCCATGTCACACAGCACCAACGGATGGAAAGAGGAAAGAGGATGCCATCCGTTGGTTAACGCGATGCATGCATTCTGTACTCATTGTGTCCATTTTTCATACTCTCTATCCGTCCAGCATCCGTCTACTGAGATTTCATCCGCTCAAAAAGTTTTGAGCTGCACAAAACTTTTTGAGCGGATGAAGTTCTACATCCACTACGCATGCGGGGAACATCCGTTATACATCCGTCATCATCCATTAAGTGTCCACTATATCTGCTAGGCATCCGCTGCGCTTCCGTGCAACTCACATATGCTCCAGCGGAAAACGGACACAGGGAGGAAACGAAATGGACACGGAACGGACACGTAGCGTTAGTAGCACGGACGTAGAAAGGATGAAAGCGGATGCAGCTCGCATATAAAGCATTAAAACGGAAAAAACGTTTGTGTAGGGGACGTATCTCAGATATTTAGGATGTCTGCAGGAGATCTAGAGGATGCAGAAGGATACCTAGTGGAAAAATGATATTTCCTATGAAAAGGGGGAGAAATCACCTGGATCTCACTTTCAGTCCAGCAGCCCTGCTGTGCAGACCTCTTCAGCCTTCATCTTGCTCTTGCTCTTCCACATCATCCAGTCATCTCCACCATGGATAGTCGCACACTCCTTTTGGTAGCCGCCATCGTTCTACAACAGTGTGAAGCCCTCTACAGGCTCTTTCACCTGTTCTACGCAGGGAAAAGGAGACGTCCAAGAAGTGTGTGGGTCCGAAGATGGATCGCGAGAAGAGCGGAGCACTAACTTTATAACAAGCTGACGGTGGAGCTCAGGAACGAAGACCCTCGTGCATTCCAGAACTTCATGAGGATGCCGCCAGCCATGTTTGACGAAGTTGTGGAGTGGCTGAGACCCAGGTTGACCAAGGCAAACACCAACTTCCGGCCCAGCCTGGACCCTGGGCTGAAGGTGGCACTTACTCTGCACCACCTGGCCTCAGGGACCATGTACAGGAACATGCAGTACACCTGGAGGATGCCACACAACAACATCAGCATTGTGGTCAGAGAAATGGTGCAGGCCATCATCGAAGAATACCAGGAGGAGCTCCTCCAGTGCCCCTCCACTGAAGAAGGCTGGTAGAAAGTTGCAGAGCAGTGGTATCAGAAGTGGAACTTCCTCTACACCGTTGGAGCCATAGATGGGGAGCACGTGGCCTGCAAAGCTCCAGCCAACTCAGGGTCCACTTATCAAAACTACAAGGGCTTCTTCAGCATCATCCTCTTCGCCATGGTCGATGCTGACTACAAGTTCATGTACATCAATGCTTCAGGCAACGGCTCATCTTCAGATGCCCAGGTATACAACGCCAGTCACCTCAAGGAGGGGCTGGAATGGAACCTCATCATGGGCTTCCCAGATCCAGACTCCCAGCCCAACGACACATAAGATGTGCCCTACTTCATCATGAGGGATGATGCCTTCTCCCTCACAACCTACCTCAATAAGCCCTACACTTCCAGATGCCTAACCCGTGAAGAGAGGATCTTCAACTACAGGCTGTCCAGGGCAAGGCGGGTGGTGGAGAACGCCTTTGGCATCCTGGCCAACAGGTTCCAGGTACTTCTCACCACCATGCAGCATCGCCTAGAGACCATGAGGACCATAGTGGAAGCTTGCTGCATCCTGCACAATCTCATGTGCACCCGCTACCCAGTGTTGCAGAACAGGCTCGTGGACCACCAACAAGGCAATGGGGACATGGAGCCTGGTTAATGGAGGCAAGAGCAAAACCTGATAGATACTGTGGATGTGCAAGGCCCCAACAGAGTTTCACGTGAAGGGAAGAAGCAGCGCAACCTCCTGAAACACTGGTGCAACTCCACAGCTGGAGCAGTGGAGTGGCAAGACAGGATGGTAGATGCTTAATGGATGTTTCCTTCAGCCTGTCTCATCACACTGATGAGATTGTGCCATGTATGTTGAGTGGCCTTACAATGAACAGGGCATTTAATAAAGAGTTGTGTTTATGTTGAAATGTGTTGATGAATGATTAAATTGTTATTGATAATAAAGGGCCAAAGGTGTGGCACCTGGGAGGGTGGACCATACATTCCCACTATGCTTGCACTGGAGGTTTATCTATCCCACAGCTATTACCCATCCCACAGGTATCCCTCACTGCTATCCTAACCCGTCCCACAGCTATTACCCATCCCACAGGTATCCCTCCCCATCCCACTATCCTAACCCATCCCACAGCTATTACCCATCCCACAGGTGTCCCTGCCCATCCCACTGCTATCCTAACCCATCCCAGAGCTATTACCCATCCCAAAGGTATCCCTGCCCATCCCACTGCTATCCTTTTCCATTCCACAAACATGCAAAGGCTTAAACCATTTCTAAAAGTTTCCACCAAGACTTTTTTGACTAAAAGAACTGAACCAAGTGTGTGAAGCAAAGATAAACTTTATTAATAACAAATTGTAAAAGCAAAATGACCCAAGTCAAGTGTCCCAAGCAAACATAAAGTCAACAGATAGCAACCCAGTCTCTGGCATTCTTCTCAGTCACTCTGAGGCATGCCCATAGTCTCAAGGGTGAAGGATCCAGGTGCTGTGGAGGTGGCTGCTGCTTGAGTGCTGGTCTGAGGCACCATTGGGGTGCCCGGCCCCGAGAGGACAACAGGGGATGGTGTGTGGAGGAAGCTTTCAGAGAGCTGGTTCAGTCCTGTGATGTTGAGAGCCCCTTCCTCCATGACATGGGGTGTCACTCCCAAGACCGATGACAGATGTTCTGAGGCCGGGCATGGCTGTCAGGTGGAGGAAGGAGGAGTGTTGTGGGGCTGTCTGGTCTGCAGCTGAGCGAGGTGAGGCGTCGGTGGCATCAGTGGCATTGGTGGCATGCGATGAACCTGTGCCTGGACTGGGAAGGGCTGCCTGTGTTGCTGGAACTCCTAGTAGCCGTAGCCTTTGTAGGTGAGGGCCTGTGGAAAGCCTTGGAAGGGCTGTGACATCACCTGGGGTGGAGGAGAAGACCTGGACTGGGTCGGAGCAGGTTCAGCTGGGCCTGGAGGGTTGTGCAGAAGACCTGTGATCCTCTACTTGATCATCTGGTACTGGGATTCGGACATGTCCATGAGGGTCTGGTTGACGTAGGTGAGGAAGGGCTTTCTGTTAGAGGATGGTATGTCAGTGTGTACCAGCTGAGAGAGGAGATCTACGCTGCTTTTGATGGTGTCCCTGATCTCCAGCAGGACAGTGTGGCTCTGTCCCTCCGGTCTGCCTCTCTGTCTGCTTTCTGTGGAGGTGGAGCTGGGGGTGGGTGTGGGTTAGTCTCTGGTGGTAGCGGCCTCTCCTTGCTCCAACTGCATCGGAGGTCCTCCACGCGCTCCGCCATGGGAAGTGCAGCTGTCGGGGGGGTTTCCGTCGTGGGGCGCTCCACAGATACCTGCCTGGACACAGGAGCTGACTCTTGACCAGAAGAGGACTGGGTCTATGTGGGCTGCCTGAGAGAGAGGGTTGACAGAGGGGCTGCTCCTCGGTGGCGGAACTCACCCTCCAAGAAGCTGCACTTGGCCATCACGTAGGTCTCCCGGTCGGTGAGCTTGACCGCGGCTGGGCCAGACATCTTGAGGTGCAGCTTCCCGTACCAGGTGTGCATGTGCTTGCACCACCCGAGGAGGACCTCTGAAGTGTAGCCCAGGCTCTACGCTTTCTCTCTCCAAGCCGCCTGCTTCCACTTGGTGTCTCGATAGAGCCTGTGTCCCTTCCGCCAGAGGTACTGGTTCTCCCTCAGCCATTTGAGCACCTCATCCTTGTGTTCCTCTTTGATAGAGTACTGTCTCCTCTCCCTATCGCACGATTGCCTCTTCCTCCCTCTGGCAGGGCCTTCTGGGCCCTCATCAGAAGGGCTTTGAGGTTCTAGGGAGTGGTCCACCACACCAGCAGCAGCAGCAGCAGCAACAGCAGCAGCAAAAGCAGCACCAGCAGCACCAGCAGCACCAGCAGCACTAGGAGCAGCACCAGCAGAGTAAGCACCAGCAGAAGCACCAGCACGAGCAGTGTAAGCACCAGCAGAAGCACCAGCACCAGGAGCAGGACGAGCAGAGTAAGCAGCAGCAGCAGAAGCACCAGCACCAGCACCAGGAGCAGCAGCAGCAGAAGCACCAGCACCAGCAGAGTCAGCAGCAGCAGCAGAAGCCCCAGCAGAAGCAGAGTCAGCGCCAGGGGGTGGAATGGTGGCCCTGTCCTTCTTGCCAGGGCTGGCAGGAGTAGGCAAGGCTTCCTCTTCTTCCCCATGGTTGTTGGCTGGAGATGTGTCTGGCAGCAGGTCTTTCCTCTGAATGGTGAACTGCTTGCGAGCTGCATCCTTTTATATCCGCGGGGCTGATGTAATGCATCCTCCCCACATGGACAGTGAATGCTTTGCATCCACTAGGCATCTGCTAGGCATCCGCTAGGCGTCCCTGATGCATCCGTGTCATCCGCTAGGCATCTGCAGCCGTTCCTTCTGCGGCCTGTCTGCTTCACTGTGTTCCCCCGGAAGCCCTGCAGATGTGTCATCGACTTGCATCCGCTAGGCTTCCGTGGAGCATCCGCTTAACATCCTTGCTACGTCCTCTCCCCGTCCGTTCCTTTCCGTTGTTGTCCGTTCTCTTTATGCAAATTTGGGGCACTTTTGAGAGCGGATAACAATGGATGGAACATTTTCTCGTCCTCTGTGTCCTTTTTATATCCGTTTTGCATCTGTCAGCCGATGTGACAGGGCCTTTACTCTGAGAAGCACAGAGCCGAAGAAACAAGCCTGAAGATGATGAATGAGACTTCTTCGAAACGTTGTCAAGATACTTCCATTTTTGCGCGGGAGAAAACCCGAATAACCAAAGATCCATATATATGTATGTGTTTGTGTTTGTGTTTGTGTTTGTGTTTGTGTTTGTGTGTGTGTGTATGTATATGTATATGTATATGTATATGTATATGTATATGTATATGTATATGTATATGTATA
>BLBF01000053.1:536290-600453 GCA_015471245.1 Laticauda colubrina
GTATATGTATATGTATATGTATATGTATATGTATATGTATATGTATACGTATACGTATACGTATACGTATATATACACAAACAAGGCAGCAGCACATCCAGCACCAGGCCAAACATTAGCCTGCTCAGAAAGCTGTGGAGGACCTATTGTTTCTCAGTTGCCCTTACATAGAACGTTCTCAAAAAATTGGATTAAATGTAAATTCATTTTTCATTCATCTGATTGACTCACCGATGAACACAATACAGAAGCCTGATGATGGTAGATGAGATTCTGCTGAAACATTGCTACAACTTTTAAAGCACAACAATAACATGGGAAAATACCCAAACAAAGCTGCATACCATACATGTAAGTACCCACGAAAACTTAATAAAACACACACACACACACATGTATGTATGTATGTATGTATGTGTGTGTGTATGTATATATGTTATTCAACTTTGTTTAGGTATTTTCTCACATCATTATAGTTGTGCTTTTAAAGTTGTAACAATGTTTCAGCAGAATCTCATCTGCCATCATCAGGCTTCTGTCTTGTGTTTGTCTGTGAGCCAGACTTTTACAGTTGTTACAGTTTTAAATTTGGGGCTAGCCTACTGCTGTGTCAGGATGGTTTTTTCTTCATCCTGATTGGTTGGGAGTCTTGGTCTGTGTTTACTGTTCTTGGAGTTTGCTGTGTTCTGCTTGATTGGTGTTTTTAATATCTTCTGTCTGTTTTGTAGCTTTTTTTGTCTTGATTGGCTGGCAACATTGTGTTTCCTGTATTAGAGGCTTTTAGTGCAGCTTGGCTCTGAGTAAATGGACGGCTATCATTTATTGTACTTTAAAAGCACAACTATAATGACGTGGAAAAATACCCAAACAAAGCTGAATACCATACATGTAAGTATCCGCGAAAACTTAAGAAAATATATATACATGTTCTTTTTAAGTTTTCACGGGAACTTACATGAATGCAGTTCAGCTTCCTTTGGATATTATCCCACGTCATTGTAGTGCTTTTAAAGTTGGAGCAACATTTTGGCAGAATCTCATTTGCCATCATCAGGTTTCTGTATAGTGTTCATCTGTGAGTCAGGCTTTCACAGCCTTTTCTGTTTTAAATTTGGTGCAAGCCTTCTGCTGTGCCAGAATGTTTTTTTTTTTTTTCATCCTGATTGGTTGGGAGTCTTGTCTGTGTTTATTGGTCTTGGAGTTTGCTGTGTTCTGCTTGATTGGTGTTTCTAATATCTTTTATCTGTTTTGTGGCTTTTTTTGTCTTGATTGGCTGGCAACATTGTGTTCCTGTATTGGAGAATTTTAGTGCAGCTTGGCTCTGAGTAAATGGATGGCTATCATTTATTAGGAAGCTGGGTTTCATCTGGGTGCCTGGTTGGGGTGTGTTTGAGCTGGAGGTACCAGGGGGATCTGTTTGTGTCCAGGTGTTTGGCTGGCTTGTGGTGTGGAGATTTTTTTTTTGTGAATGCAGGTTTACAAATAATTGACAGTCTGGTGGAATCATCTCTTCTATTCAAGCTTTCAGATCTTTTTTTCAATCTCTATGGCTTCTCTGATAATTCTGTGGCTGGGGTTTTCTATAGTGGCTAGGGTTTTGGTGCCATTGAAGTTGATGCTATGACCTGTGGCTTTCATGTGTTGGACTAGTGAGGAAGTGTGTTCCAGCATTTTTTACTGCATTTTTGTGGCAGGGCATGATGCACAGGGGACTTTATGTATGCCTTGGGACTTCATATATCCCCTGTGCATCATGTCCTGCCACATACATTGGACAGACCAATAGAAGAATAAGTACCCGCCTGGATGAACACAAAATGCAGTAAAGAAGAGATGAATTCCAGTGTGTGTATGGCAGTGTGTATGGAGTATTTAAAGTCAAGTTATGAATCCAAATTCAAAATTGATTTATCCCTTTTTTCATCTTCTGTTTCATCTAGCTTCTTTGTTCTAAAGTTAGACTACAGGTTAGTTAGACTACTCAACTTTCGACAATAATGGAGCCTTACCATTTTGGTCATAAGACAGGAAGAATTTAATTGAAACTTTTGAAGTGTAAGGGCCTTCATCCTGGAATCCTCTGCTCCTCAATGTATATGTTAAATGAATGTAGGGGTGAATACAGGAGTTGTTAAATATGTATGGGGTGCCTCAAGGATGCCTGCCTTGGGCCTTTCAGCTACAACTGAACAATATTAACAATCCATTTTAACTGTGATGCAATTTAGCCATTATTAGAATTTGCCTTGGGATTGAGTCACTAAAATATGTTCTATATGACACTCAGTTTGAAAAGTATGGATTTATTTCAAATATTTAAAGAATACAGTAACAACAATTCTGACTGAAGTCAAAATTTTTGAGTGAATCTATAATTTGAATATATTAGTCCACTTAATTATGAACACATTATTTAATTTGGCCACATACTTACCGTAATTTCTGCAATAATATAAAATACCAGCCATCATTTTTAAAACACAAAAAATTAGTATATTTCCAGAAAACAGAATATTTCCAGTTTTTCCAGTATTTCTGTATATTTCCTGGAAACTGAAAGAATTACAGACTTCTCTTCAAAATTCTACCTATTCACTAAAGTATAGTCTTTTTTTTCTTCAGCACATCTTGCTCTAGAGTACTGCTTAAGGACAGATAACATGGCAACCATATACTGGAGTTTACTCTCCCAGGAAATGTCTGATCTAAGTATAAATCTATTATTCTGTTTGTTTTCAAACAATTCTTAAACAAATTCCCGACTTTAAACTGTTGTATTAAAACATAATAAACTGTTTAAACTGTTTTAGTAGAACATAAACCTTAAGGAGGGCAGGATAAATAAATAAATTCATGCACTGATAAGAAATAAATAACTCACTTTGTTTTATTAATAACTCATGTTTAATTCAAGTGATGGAGATAAAAGTGGTAAAAAGCAGTGATAGATGATAATGAAGTAAAAAAGAGGAATATATTTTGAAATTTATCCTACAAATTAAACTATAAAAATAGTTTTTCCCACTTAGATTGGTAAGCGAGAAATATAATTATTTTCAGGAAATATTAATGCAATAAGGAACGATGCTTAATTATATATAAATGCACAAATTACTTGTGATATTTGGTTTACATTTTGCTGTAACTTTGATGAAATGCCCATAGCCAAATAAATATACATTTTAAAAACATAAGTGTACTAAAAGTTTTCACGGTTTCATTTTTCTTTCCTATTTCTTAAATGCATTCTCTCCATTACTGTCTATTAATTTCTTATATTATGTTCCCAAACAACAGAAATTTTATCTAAGGCATGTACTGATATTCAGGTATTAATTAGAGAAATTCAATATCTGAATTATACCATTTTTTGAGAATGGAGGGTAAACATATTTACATGGCATATGTGATCTACTAAATCCAAGTAAAGATCAAAAATAAATTGTTTATTTTGATTAATAATCATTTGTGTCTGCTTTGGATTTCTAAGGCAGAATATTTTAAAAGTTAGCTTTTAATATCCCTGGGTGAACTTCAGCTTTCTACACTATTAATGCATTTGTCAGGTTATGTCAATAGCCTTCCTTTTTGTAATTATACAAAATCATTTCTAAGCCAAGAAGACTTTCAGTTTATTGCCCCTTTGAGTAATAAGCCATAGATGATTGGGCCTGAACAGTTATATACAACAATGAATATGTTTAATCAGCAACACCTTTAATTAATTAATCCTTCAATTAAGTAACTCCTTATGTAAATGAATCACCTCCTAATTTTAAAATGGATTAACAAAAAGATTTAATAAATAAGATTAGGGTTTCTTCTTAGTCACTATTAGCTCCTTGCTGTATTAGGTAAAAAGATAGTAATGGTTTGCGGATAGGAAATATTGAACATGAAAAGTACTGTTTGAATTTATATTAGGGGATACAATATGGGTCTAAATATAAAGCTTACAAACTAAGTGAATACATTTTCCCTGTTAAATTGATCTTATTAGAAAACATGGGGATACAAGCATATTCAGATGGATAGTATTGATCTGTAAGCATGCCAAAGTACAGTAGCCAAGCTGGCTAACAATGAAGCAATTGTAAGTGGACTGAACTATTTTAATTACTTGGCAATTAAGGACAAGTCATTATTATACCTACCAGGCAGATACAGCTGAGAAATATTTCTATACAGCAGGGATAGACACAAGACTTTGGCAATGACAGAGCTTCACACAACCACTACATAATTCTTTTAGTAGTTGGGATAAAGATGATCTTAAAAAGAAAAAAAATTATATTTTTCTGATGGAAACATTTTATACCCCATCTGTGGGCATATCACCTTTCAGGAGAATGACTTCAGGAGAAGGGCAAGAGTAAATTTTATTAGTGAGATAGAGTTAGAGTTTGCTAAATACTTGGAACAGTTTTCTTCAGTTTGCAAAAATATTTTGAAACTAGCCTGAATCAAATAATCCTGTAAAATCTAGTGAAAGATTGCATGAATTGAATATGCACTGACATCTTATGTATCAACAAAATGAAGTGAAATGGAATTCTTTCAGACAGAGGTTTATATTGCTTACAATCCAGATAGGAGAAATAGTAAATGAGATATGCTGCTTATGGTTGGAGTCTATATATCAAAGTAGAGAATATTAAGGAAGAAACCCCAAGGTGCTTTTTGAAGAGGCAACTGGACTTTTTTTGGGAGGGGAGTGGGGGGGAAGCAGCTGAAGCAGCTTCTTGGATTAGGAGCAAAACATCTTCAAAGAAAATCGAGAAAATCTAGTTGCTTCCTGAAAAAGAATTTGGGACAACCATGACCTGGATGAATGATAATCTCCATAGATATTAAGGAGGAAAATAGCTACAGGGCACGGCCTAGGAAACTGAAATGAAGCATGAAATCAACATAATAGTTTTTGCCAATCCAGTGAGTTCTTCATTGCTAACAAGTTTTAAATAACCAAAATGATGCCTATATACATTTATTTATTTAGTCAAGTGATAATAGGTATAAGTATAAACATAGTTATGAATACATGAAATGGATACATATAAGAAAAATAAAAAGAAACAATAAGACATCACTAAATGGATAATCAAACTGATTACATCACACATAAGAATGAATAACAGTCTAGTCGACAGATTGAAAGAGGTCAGTTTACATACCAATACAACAGAAAGGAGATTGAACAGCACAGAAGCAATATACAATATATATAATTTCACATCTTAACAAAATAATATTTAGGATCATTTCTCAGAGATTAAAGCCCTACATGGAAAGGGAGATGACAAGTTCTATAAAAAGGTCAGGAATTATTGCTGATGCATAAATATTCTTAATTATAGATTGTCAGTAAAGGAAACTCCTTCAATTGTATTAATAGCTTAAAACTGGGAAATGTGCTTAAAAAATGGAAATTCCAGACATCTCATTGTTCTCATGCAAAACTGGACAGAAAGCCACAGTGCAAAGTATAGAAAATAAAAGATTGACTCTGGATCAGCAAAGGAATTTGTATTTTGTACTTATTCAATCTATATCAGAGGTCTCCAAACTTGGCAAATTTAAAACTTGTGGACTTCAATTCCCAGAATTGAAGTTGAAGTTCACATCTTAAAGTTGCCAGGTTTGAGGACCCCTGACCTATATGCTTAACTTATAATGGGAGAAGCTGAAAAAAGTTAGGATTGTTTTCAGCAATGTGCACTATGCTGATTAACTAATAGCTAAAAATGCAAATGATTAGAAATCAAGGAGTAAAATGAAAAAAAAAAGTTAAATATGAAGACAAAACTAATGATCATTGATCCAGCAACCAACTTTGGAACTTTCAATGAAGTTATTCAAGTGATGGCTTCTCTTTTTTAGAATTCAGTATCAACAGTAAAAGAACAGTCAAAAGAACAGTCAGATAAATGATGCAGATTAACATTTTTGGAGGAATAGTCACTAAAGCCTATTTGGATGCTGTGGTATGTCTACAAAACAGAATTAGATAATATATCTATACCAAAAATTTAGAACCATGCATGTAATGGCTTTCCTTACTATATTCTATGGAAACAAAAGACTAAAGAAGCAAATTCAAAGATAATTGCATTTTTTCAAATTTTGGTGTTACAGAAGACTCATGAGAATATCCTTGATAGCTATGAAAACAAACAAATCAATCTTTTTCTTTGTTTTGCCACCCATTTCACCACAAGCAGGCTCTGGGCAGCTTACAACATTAAAATCATCAAACAAATCAACCCAGAATTTTTATTCACAGTACAAATGACCAGGTCCAAGTGCAACTTTGGGAAACATTCCCTGACCTAGCTTTTTTGAGAAGTCTGTAACTCTGGAAAAGGTGAAAGGAAAAAAGAAAAAGATGGTCATCAACAAAGGAATGGATTCAATTCCAATGACAATCTGTGCACAGTCAAAAATTTGAATGGTCAGGTGGGGACAGATCATCCTGCAGAAAATCTAACTATGTGGTCGCTAAGAATCAACATAGACATCAGAGCACATAATCATTTAATATTATCCCATACAGACTTATGAAATGCTTTCAAAAGTCAGTGTTACTGTGTCTTTTGTAGGCTGAGATCTTTATTGAGTAAAATACTGAGCACACTTAGTTTGTTAAACATGAGAGCACAACTATCAATCTTTGAGGTTCCATTAAATCAATATAATTTTTATAAATCAAAATGTATTTAAAATGATGGCATACAGTTCTTGGCATCGCACAGAAAACTGTGAATGCAAGGGTGATGAGATATTGAGGTAAAATCATCCCAAGATATGACCAAAGCCAGGGATACCACCTGTCTCCGCAGAGTATTGGATGATAACCCTTTGTTTAGGCCCTCTTGTAAAAATTCTAAGAACTGCACTACTGATGGGGAAGTGGGGTCAATCTGAACCTTCTGACACCAACGGCAGAAGCTCGACCAAGTGGCCTCATATATTCGGTTCGTTGAAGGATGTTGATCCACCTGAATAGTGTGAATAACTTGAATAGAAAGGTATTCATCTCTCAGACGTCGCCATTCAACTTCCATATGGCCAAGTTTAGCCATTGGGGGTCCTGGTGTAGCACTCGGTCTTGAGACAGCAATATGACCGATGATGGGATCCTCCACAGTGGTACCGTCGAGAGGTCCTTCAGGTCCACGAACCATGCTCGCCTTGGCCAGTAAAGACCCACTAAGAGCAGGTCCGCTTTTTCTTCCAGCAACTTCTGAATCAATTTGGGGAGGAGAGGAAAGATATATAGCAGTCCAGTGGGCCAGTAACATCTGAGTGCATTCACATCCTCCACCCCCTGCGATGTGTAACAAGAAATGAATCAGGAAAGCTGTGCATTGAGTGGGGAGGCAAACAGGTCGACTACCGGTCAGCCCAACCTCCGAGTTGCCTCCAGAAAGATGTTGGGGTCCAGATGCCACTCTGATTGGTCCAACATGGCTCTGCTGAGCCAATCCACTTGTACATTCGCTACTCCAGATATGTGCTCCGCCTTTAGAGAAGATTGATTTCTGCACATAGGAATAGTCTTTCTGCTTCCCTCATTAGTAGATTGGAATGAGTGCCCCCTTGTTCGTTGATATGGGCCTTGGTAGTTATGTTGTCTGTTAAGACGAGCACGTTTGCGATGGAGATGTGGGAGGAAATGTCGAAGTGCCAAGTACACCGCTCTCAGTTCTAGCCATTTGATATTGTGTGCGTTGTCTGAATCCGTCCAAAGGCCTTGCACTGTATATGATTGAAAGTGGGGGCCCCATCCCACTAGACTGGCATCTGTTGTAACAATCAACCTGTGTGGATCCTTGAAAGGGCATCCCTTGTTGATTTTGCATCATGTCCACTATTGTAGAAACCTGAGAACAGTTGGTGGAACTTTTATACAAGTCCTGGCATCATCTCTCCTGCCACGTTGGTATGGCAACAGGAACCATTGCAAGGGTCTTGCATGGAACCGGGCCCAAGGATAATAGAAATAAAATAAATCATTTTTCTGAGCAATTTAGAAAGGAGACATAGTTGTACTTTCCTAAGAGTTCTGATCTGTTGAGCCAAATCTCTAATGCTTTCTTGTCTGTCAGGGGAGAGGAAAACTTTCCAGGATGTCAATGATGGCGCCAAGTTGAATGAGTCTAGTCGAGGGTGTTAAATGACTTTTTGACCAATTGATTGAGAACCCATGTAGTTGTAAGGTTACAAGTGTAGTTTGAGTTTTTGAATTTGCTTAATTGATGGAAGATGCCAGAATAAGAATGTATTCCAAGAAGCATTGAAGTTGGATGGACCTATCTCTGAGTGATACTGCCAAGGCAGCCAAGACATTTGTAAAAGTTCTGGGAGCTGAAGCTAGGCCAAGTGGGAGAGCAATATATTCAGAATGGATGTTATTGTAACAGAAACGAAGGAATTTCAAATGTAAGGGCCTATTTGGGATACGTAAGTAAGCTTCCGTGAGGTGGTAAGGACCTTATGGAGGTAAGGACATCGTCTTTTCTGATGCTGAGTAAGATAGATTGGAGAGTGGTCATTTTAAATTTTCGGTAAACTAAATATTGGTTGAGACATTTTAAGTCCAGGATTGCCCTCCATCCCCCTGAACTTTTAGGGACCATGAAGAGGTGTGAATAAAAACCAAGACCTTTTTGATTAGAAGGGATGGGTTGTATGGCCCAGATCTCTGGGAGATGTGCGATGGCTCTGTCCATGAGAAACCTTTTTTCTGCATCCCTGGAAATTGGGGACTTCATAAAAAAATCCGGGGGGGGTGGAACTGAACTCCAGTGCCAGACCAAATTGTACTGTGTTCCTGACCCATGTGTCAGTGGTAGAGGAGTCCCATTGGTTGGCAAAACTTTTTAGGCAATCGCAAATGGGAATCTCATTGTGGTCATTACTTGGACCTGCGGAAGGGCCGAGATCGTGTTCCTCGAAATTGTCTCCTAGGATGGAGTACCCTTCTGTGTCTTTCCCCAGGTTCAATTCTATCTGTCTGTTGTCTGAATCCAGGCTGTCTTTGAAATCTTGAATAGAAGGGTTGGTAGAAGGGATGAAAAGGACCCCTACAAAAGGGCCGTGGTGATCTGGACTCTGATCGACGAAAAAGAGAGGGAAGAATTTTCTTTTTGGTTCTGGTTTCAATTAGGAGGGGTTCAAGCGCACTGCCAAATAGTTTGTTCTCCAAGATGGGAGCTGAGGCAAACCACCGCTTGTGCTTGACGTCTGCCTACCAATGCCTGAGCCAAATTCTAGTCACAATTTGGGAAACAATGGACCTAGAGGAAAATTTAACTATGTTGAAGATAGCATCTGCTGAAAACTCTGCAGCAGTGATTAATTTATCCACATCTTGATGTGCCCTAATGTTTGAGGCTAGAATGGTATCCCCTCAGGTGGCAGAGCCATCTGAGAGATGATCTTGTGAAAAAGGAGGCAGCTGTGGCTGCTCTGATGGCCCATGCATCCGAGACGTGTGCCCTGCAGAGGGCTAGTTCCGCCCTCTTTTCCTCAGGCTTTGAGAGCCTCTTCAGCTTCACTTGGGATGGTTAAGGAAGATGCAAGCACAATTATCAGCTCATCCACTTCCGGAGTGGTTGGAAATATAGAGAACTCAGGTGCCAAATTATAGTATTTTTTATCATGTCCTGCGGGAGTGGGATATGAGGCTGCTGCAGCCCATTGTTTTTGTACTAAATTGAAAAATGTGTGGCACAGGGATAACCTCTGCCTCAGTGACTGGTTGAGAGAATATGAGATCCTCTGCTTCCCCTGGAGTATTTGGTGGGGGAGGGGTACCTGTATTATTCAGTTGTGTGGTGTTCTTGGCCTTATACAGCAGGGATTTAAATAATTGTGGGCGGAATAATCCTGTAAATATGGGGAGGTCAGGTTAGAGGCCTTCATCGTCAGACATCCCCCTTTCTGATGGATCTACCTCTGACAATATCTGGTCAACGGTGTGTACTGACCCCTCCTCCATTTGATCCATTGGATCCTCTTGATCTCCCATATCCTGTGTGTACTGAGAGTTTCTGACAATGGGCAACGATAGTTCTGTGGGGTGGGGTACCTGATGATGTGGATCTGTGATTCCTAGAGATTGTTCAGAAAGAGATCTGCAACCCAAAGCTGAGGGTGTTCATCCTGTTGGATGCCTGTTGATATGCCCTTCTGGATAGCTAGCTCCATCCATGCCCTCACATTAGCAGAGATTTTCTCCGGAAGTTCCTCCTCTTGTCTGAGGCCAGCTGCAGTTGGCGTAAATGTTGCCTTGGGGAGAGAATGTTAGAAAGAGCTTCCTGGGGAGGTTGTATCAATATGCTGCTCCTTCTGGATAAATCCAGAGGGTTGGATTTGGAGGGTCCTGGGCCTGTGAGGTAGAGGGTATGATGAGTGGTGAAGAGGTGGGCTGTGCAGCTGCTCGTGTACATTTTTCCACCTGCCTTTCTAATGCCTGATGACATCTGTGTGCATCTTTCTCTGCTGTCTTAGAGATCTTTTGGGGCTCGGTGGACTTATCTCTATTTTTAGCAGTTAATCTAGATCTGGAGTTGTAGCTGCTGGCCATGGTAATGTCTTTGATAGCAATGGAAAGAGGCTATGAAATTAAGTGGCCAGAACACCTACAGGCCTGCTCAATTAAGGGGCAGAGAATCCTGGAATAAAAAGTTCCCCGATGCCTTTAACAAATGCTGTCTCCTTGTACTGTTTTGCTTTGTTATCTATCTTTTAATAACTTAAAGATTTGTAGAATTTAAGTCAATCAAGTCAAGTTTTGAATAAAGTACTTGTAATATCAAATATGGAGAACAGAAAAAACCCCTCCAGACCTGGCACCTAGATGAGAGCACAGAGGTCAGTAACTGATAATTCGATCAGTTCAGCTGCACTCACTGCCTGTGGCAGTTCAAGTCCTCTATAATCCAGTGGACTTGTGGCAGGGACTCCCCCTTCCCACGTCCGCCCAAAAAGGGAAACCTTGTTGGGTAACTTTCCTCACAGACAGTAACAATTACTCAGCACATTTAACCACGCAGCCTTTAAAATGCTGGCTGCATCGTGGCAGAATGAAAATGAAAGCAGCTATCACTGCCCGGCCCGCTGAAAGTGAAACTGCTCAGCGGGAAGGCGCAGGGGCTAATTCCCTCCCCTGAGGTGTTCTGCGGGGAAAGCCTTGTAATAAAAAGGAAAAAAGGCTGCACTTTTAAATGGAAGCTTCAAATCTCGAAGGGATAGAGCATTTACTCAGCCGGCTTGGAGATCGGAAAAATAAGCCTCCTTGTGTAGAAGTTTAAGGCAGCATATTTCTGAAAGGAGAGGCTTTTAGCCTCAGGGCAGATTGGAAAGATAAACCTCCCTGATTATGAGGCTTTAGCCTCGGAAGGCTGGAATGTAAAAACAAAACAAAACAAAAAAATGAGTGAAGTGACTTTTGGAGGTTCCCAGGGGGGTGGTTGGTGACAGAAAATGTGGTATTACCTGACCTGAGAAATAAATCAGCTAAATCGCCAGTGTTATGTTCCAACCAGGAAAGCCTATCTGAAGAAAGGCTGAGCTAAAACTGGGGACTCTAAGGAGAAGTCTCGTGAAGGAGGAGGAGTGCAGTTTAAGCCCAGCCTTCCTAGAAGGAACTGAAGCACCTTCCCATCACTGGATGCTCTGAACAGCTCATGGGAGAATATAAATTAAACAATGACTTTTAATTTTTTAGATCTCAAAAGGAATTTGTTGAACATTTGTTGAGAACTACAATATAAACTAAAGTGCATCTCCACAATAAAGTGTAAATCTAAATAAAATTACTGAATAATCTTACTTGCAATATTTTGAATTTTATAATATAGTCCTGGTCTAGAAAAAAAAATCCAAAAATTTCTATTCCGCTAAACTACATGAAAATTAATATTCCAGGAATTTATGAGAAATAGGAAATTTATATTAACTGAGCTTAAGAAACTGAAATAAGCACTGCCCCCTAGAATCGGATATGACTGATAAAGGAAATATTTACCGTTTTTTATTCCATATTCATAAAAATTGCAAATTAAAACAGAAACAAGGTAGATTTATTATTTAAATATCTAGCTATCAA
Source organism: Laticauda colubrina (assembly GCA_015471245.1). NCBI lineage: Eukaryota > Metazoa > Chordata > Lepidosauria > Squamata > Elapidae > Laticauda > Laticauda colubrina. The sequence goes on from BLBF01000053.1 coordinate 548,406, forward strand.
AATTTGATTTCATCAAATAAAATCATGGACATGGAAGGTGTTTTGCAATTCATCTAGTTCAGGGCTGTCAAACTCTTGGCCACAGGCCGGATGCATCAACTGCTGGCCACGCCTACCCCCATTTAGCAAAAGGGGGCGATGTAGGTTTGATACCCCTGATCTAGTTGAACTCTGCTCAGATAAATAAATAATATGATCACAGGCTGAATTATTGCCGCTGTATCACAATGTATAATATCATTTGGAAATAATCATGGGAGACAGGACAAGACACAGACAAAGGAAAAGTCATATGAAAGGCAGATTTTAGACACGGCAAGAGGCTGAGAAGACACACAGACATAGAGAAAGAGATTCTTGGGCTACAAAGAAGACTGGGAGATGGGAGAGCTGCAAAAGTTTTATTGCGTTAACCTCAATAAAATAGAATTACTTTATCTGGTTGTTTTCTATATGGTCTATCTTGCAAGGGTAACACAATATATGAAGACTTTCTTGGTCCAGGTAGAGGGGGAAAAAAGTCTGAAACTAAACCCAAATAAGATGAAATTGTTTTCTGTACATTGAAGATCTTAGATATCCTTCTTGATAGGAGTATTCTATGGAATCAAGTCTGCAACTTCAAGGACTTCCTGGATTGTTGGCTACTTCTAGATGGCAGGTAGCAGCTATAGAACATCCCCTTTGCCCAACTTTGCCTGATATGCCAGTTCTGCCCTATAGAGAATAAGTGGCCTCACAATGGTAATTTGTATCTCATAACAAATGTCTCCAAAAAAAAACAGCTGCAATACATGCAATGTACACTCAATGTATGCCCAAGCAAGATTAATAATTCAATTCTTTGTTTTTCAAAATAAAAATAGTTATTTAAAATAGGTATATTTTATTTGAAGTGTGATAATGTATTTTAATACCAAATTCCAAATAAAACTACATTGGTTCCAAAGCAACATGTAGTTTAAAAAAGTAGATCCTCTTGCAATTGGCTTCTCCTCTCACATGCAATTTTATGTTAAAAGACTTTCCATCTGTTTTCTATTATCAAATAGTACTTCACTGAATAATCTTTTTCCATTAAAGCAACCGTAGCAATATTGAGTAATATCAGCTCTTCTATAATCCAACTGTTTAGGTGGCTCTAATAATTTTTCCTTTCCTTATATACTATTGTTGCTGCTCATTATATTAAGTCTGAGATAACATAGAGTTTCACCAGTATCTAATATTTAAAAAGTAGAATTACTCATTCATTTTCTTTTGTATATTCTCTCTTGAAATTATGGAACAAACAGAGAATTAAATATAATTACCTTTCAAGAAAATAGTGACCTCTATATCTAATTCAAGTGCTTGTTTGTTTCTATCAGTACTATAATTTATCAGATATTATTAAAAGGATTTTCTCTTTTTAGAGCCTTTATTATTTTTACATCTTATTATTCTTGCATTTTGTTGCAAGAATTACTCTTTCAATTACAGAATTTCTGACATTTCTGTTATTTTGAAAGAATCTTTATAATCATCATCATTACTTCAAGTACTAAGAATAGTTATTCAGCCTAGGAACATTAGCGTTTTAAAATAATTAACTCTTAACTTTTCTTCATCCATGAACTCCAATTTCATGTCTCTTATAACCACCTATTGTTAGGCAGTGCTCCATTCAAAATCCAAGAAAGAAATACTTAGACTCTTTAAGTTAGAGAAAAGTTATCTTTTACTGAAAGTAAAGTAGTAGCAACCAGAGAATTCTGAATCTGAGAAATTAGGCGCGTAATTCACATATATAAAGTGATGGAAGTGTTCCCACCCCCAATAGTTCAGATGAAACTTCCAATTAGAAATTGTGAATATGATCATATGGGCATCTTCAGGTGATGATGAGGCCTCTGTCCATTGACCTTGGCATAATTTGATAACGGGTTGCAGTTGCGCAGAGAAAAGAAAGCTAAGCGAGAAATAGAAACCAAACTCTATTGTATGCTCCCCCCCTTAATATACACAATAGAAAAATGTAACACCTCCAGCTCACTTCCCAGACTTATCCCTTCCTCTCCTCCCCCTATTTCTTATGACAGTCGAAAGATGCAAAGCAATAGTAGAAGATCTTGAAGGCTGACACCTATTCTTATTCATAGTAATATCAAATCACATTTTTCAGGAACTAATTTCAAGCAAATTTTCAAAGATGCATCACAGACAAAAAATAATAGTAATAATCTGTGAGCAGAAGATACACCACAATATAATAGAGAAATCTAATCATGGATAAGTGAATGGATACATGCCTGCTCTAGTATATGTATACACTAACAAATATGTACTCATATACACAAATTATTTGTGGCATTTAGAGATAATTTATCATAAATATAATAATATCTTTTGGCGAAATTCTAACCAAAAGAATATAAGGGAAAAAAAGTAAGCAATTTTATGGAGACTTTGTGTCCTATGATGGGGAGGTGATAGTCAGACTTACTTTTGCTCTTTAGCAGATCACTTAATAAAAAATGGTACATTTATCGGTTTAGAAAAAGTAAACAGGCTTCAATAATAGAATATTTTGCATGAACATGAGATTCAAAACTGGTTACTAAAGGCCCTGTCACATCGGCCGATGGATGCAAAAAGTATATAAAAAGGACACAGCGGACGAGAAAATGTTCCATCCGTTGTTATCCGCTCTCAAAAGTGCCCCAAATTTGCATAAACAGAGCAGACAACAATGGAAAGGAACGGACGGGGAGAGGACGTAGCGAGGATGTAAAGTGGATGCTCCAGGAAGCCTAGCGGATGGAAGCGGATGGCACATCCGCAGGGCTTCCGGGGGAGCACAGCGAAGCGGATGCGCAGTGGAAGGAGCGGATGCAGAGCGGATGCCTAGCGGATGACGCGGATGCATCACAGATGCCTAGCGGATGCCTAGTGGATGCCTAACAGATGCAAAACGTTCACTGCATATGCGGGGAGGATGCATTGCATCAGCCCCTCGAATATAAAAGGATGCAGCTCGCAAGCAGGTCACCATTCAGAGGAAAGACCTGCTGCCAGACAAATCTCAAGCCAACAACCATGGGGAAGAAGAGAAAGCCTGTGCCTACTCCTGCCAGCCCTGGCAAGAAGGACAGGGCCACCATCCCACCCTCTGGCGCTGACTCTGCTTCTGCTGCGGTTTCTGCTGCTGGTGCTGACTCTGCTGGTGCTGGGGCTTCTGCTGGTGCTGCTCCTGGTGCTGGCTGGTGCTTCTTCTGGTGCTTACTCTGCTGGTGCTGCTCCTGGTGCTGCTGGTGCTGCTGGTGCTGCTGGTGCTGCTGGTCCTGCTAGTGCTGCTGCTGCTGCTGCTGGTGGTGGTGTGCTGGACCAGCCCCTAAAACCTCAAAGCCCTTCTGATGAGGGCCCAGAAGACCCTGCCAGAGGGAGGCAATCGCGCGAGAGGGAGAGGACACAGTACTCCATTGAAGAGGAACACGAGGATGAGGTGCTCGAATGGCTGAGGGAGAACGAGTACCTCTGGCGGAAGGGACACAGGCTCTATCAAGACACCAAGCGGAAGCAGGCGGATTGGAGAGAGAAGGCGGAGAGCCTGGGCTACATTTCAGAGGTCCTCCTCGGGTGGTGAAAGCACATGCACACCTGGTACGGGAAGCTGCACCTCAAGAAGTCTGCCCAGGCCGCGGTGAAGCTCACTGACCGGGAGACCTACGTGATGGCCAAGTGCAGCTTCTTGGAGGGTGAGGTCCACCACCGAGGAGCAGCCCCTCTGTCAACCCTCTCTCTCAGGCAGCCCACAGAGACCCAGTCCTCTTCTGGCCAAGAGTCAGCTCCTGTGTCCAGGCAGGTATCTGTGGTGCGCCCCACGACGGAGACCTCCCCGACAGCTGCACTCCCCGTGACGGAGCGTGTGGAGGACCCCCTGACACAGTTGGAGCAAGGAGAGGCCACTACCACCAGAGACCAACCCACACCCACACCCAGCTCCACCTCCACAGAAAGCAGGCAGAGAGGCAGACCAGAGGGACAGAGCCACACTGTCCTGCTGGAGATCAGGGACACCATCAAAAGCAGCGTAGATCTCCTCTCTCAGCTGGTACACACCAACATAGCATCCTCTAACAGAAAGCCCTTCCTCACCTACGTCAACCAGACCCTTATGGACATGTCCGAATCCCAGTACCAGGTGATCAAGGAGAGGATCACAGGTCTTCTGCACAATCCTCCAGGCCCAGCTGAACCTGCTCCGACCCAGTCCAGGTCTGCTCCTCCACCCCAGGTGTTGTCACAGCCCTTCCAAGGCTTTCCACAGGCCCTCACCTACAAAGGCTATGGCTACTAGGAGTTCCAGCAACACAGGCAGCCCTTCCCAGTCCAGGCACAGGTTCATCGCATGCCACCCATGCCACCCATGCCACCCATGCCACAGATGCCACTCACGCCACAGATGCCACCGACACCTCACCTCGCTCAGCTGCAGACCAGACAGTCCCACTACACTCCTCCTTCCTCCACCCCACAGCCAAGCCCGGCCTCAGAACATTTGTCATCGGTCTTGGGACTGACACCCCATGTCATAGAGGAAGGGGCTCTCAACATCACAGGACTGAGCCAGCTCTCTGAGAGCTTCCTCCACACACCATCCCCTGTTGACCTCTCGGGGCCGGGCACCCCAATGGCGCTTCAGACCAGCACTCCAGCAGCAGCCACCTCCACAGCACCTGGACCCTTCACCCCTGAGACTATGGGCATGCCTCAGAGTGACTGAGAAGAGTGCCAGAGACTGGGTTGCTACCTGTTGACTTTATCTTTGCTTGGGACGCTTTACTTGGGTCATTTTGCTTTTACAGTTTGTTCTTAATAAAGTTTATCTTTGCTTCACACACTTGGTTCAGTTCTTTTAGTCAATAAAGTCTTGGTAGAAACTTTTAGAAATGGTTTAAGCCTTTGCATGCTTGTGGGATGGGTAAGGATAGCAGTGGGATGGGCAGGGATACCTGTGGGATGGGTTATAGCTGTGGGATGGGTTAGGATAGCAGTGGGATGGACAGGGATACCTGTGGCATGGGTAATAGCTGTGGGATAGATAAACCTCCAGTGCAAGCATAGTGGGACTGTATGGCCCTTTATTATCAATAACAATTTAATCATTCATCAACACATTTCAACATAAACACAACTCTTTATTAAATGCCCTGTTCATTGTAGGGCCACGCAACATACATGGCACAATCTCCTCAGTGTGATGAGACAGGCTGAAGGAAGCATCCATTAAGCATCTACCATCCTGTCTTGCCACTCCACTGCTCCAGCTGGGAAGTTGCACCAGTGTTTCAGGAGGTTGCGCTGCTTCTTCCCTTCACGTGAAGCTCTATTGTGGCTTGCACATCCACAGTATCTCTCAGGTTTCGCCCTTGCCTCCATTCACCAGGCTCCATGTCCCCATTGCCTTCTTGGTGGTCCACGAGCCTGTTCTGCAACACTGGGTAGCGGGTGCGCATGAGATTGTGCAGGATGCAGCAAGCTTCCACGATGCTCCTCACGGTCCGTGGATGATGCTGCATGGTGGTGAGAAGTACCTGGAACCTGTTGGCCAGGATGCCAAAGGCGTTCTCCACCACCCGCCTTGCCCTGGACAGCCTGGAGTTGAAGATCTCTCTTCATGGGTGAGGCATCTGGAAGTGTAGGGATTCATGAGTTAGGTTCTGAGGGAGAAGGCGTCATCCCCCATGATGAAGTAGGGCACAACTTGTGTGTCGTTGGGCCGGGAGTCTGGATCTGGGAAGCCCATGATGAGGTTGCGTTCCAGCCCCTCCTTGAGGTGACTGGTTTTGTATACCTGGGCATCTGAAGATGACCCGTTGCCTGAAGCATTGATGTACATGAACTTGTAGTCAGCATCGACCATGGCAAAGAGGATGATGCTGAAGAAGCCCTTGTAGTTGTGATAAGTGGACCCTGAGTTGGCTGGAGCTTTGCAGGCCACATGCTTCCCATCTATGGCTCCAACGGTGTGGAGGAAGTTCCACTTCTGATACCACTGCTCTGCAACTTTCCTCCAGCCTTCTTCAGTGGAGGGGCACTGGAGGAGCTCCTCCAGGTATTCTTTGATAATGGCCTGCACCACTTCTCTGACCACAATGCTGATGTTGTTGTGTGGCACTCTCCAGGCGTACTGCATGCTCCTGTACATGGTCCCTGAGGCCAGGTGGCGCAGAGTCAGTGCCACCTTCAGCCCAGGGTCCAGGCTGGGCCGGAGGTTGGGGTTTGCCTTGGTCAACTTGGTTCTCAGCCGCTCCACAACTTCATCAAACATGGCTGGCGGCATCCTCATGAAGTTCTGGAATGCACGAGGGTCTTCGTTCCTCAGCTCCACCATCAGCTTGTTATACAGTCCGTACTTGGCTTTTCTCGTGATCGATCTTCGGACCCAGACACTTCTTGGACACCTCCTTTTCTTCCCGTAGAACCAGTGAAAGAACCTATAGAGGGCTTCGCACTGTTGTAGAACGATGGCGGCTACCAAAAGGAGTGTGCGACGATCCATGGTGGAGATGACTGGATGTTGTGGAAGAGCAAGAGCAAGATGAAGGCTGAAGAGGTCTGCACAGCAGGGCTGTTCGACTGAAAGTGAGATCCAGGTGATTTCTCCCCCTTTTTATAGGAAATATAGATTTTCCGCTAGGTGTCCTTCTGCATCCTCTAGACCTCCTGCAGACATCCTAAATATCCGAGATACGTCCCCTATACGAACATTTTTTCCGTTTTAATGCTTTATATGCAAGCTGCATCCACCTTCATCCTTTCTACGTCCGTGCTACTAATGCTGCGTGTCCGTTCCGCGTCCGTTTCGCTTCCTGTGTCCGTTTTCCGCTGGAGCGGATGTGAGTTGCGCAGATTCGCAGCAGATGCCTAGCGGTTATAGCGGACGCACTAATGGATGACGACGGACGTATAATGAATGTTCCCCGTATGCGTAGCGGATGTAGAATGGACGCATTGGATACTTTATCTGCTCAAAAAGTTTTGTGCAGCTCAAAACTTTTTGAGCAGATGAAATCTCAATAGACGGATGCTGGATGGATAGAGAGTATGAAAAACGGACGCAGTGAGTACAAACAGATGCATCGCATTAACCAATGGATGGCAAGTGTTTCTCTCCATTTTACATCCTCTTTCCATCCATTGGTGCTGTGTGACATGGGCTTAAATGCATGTAGGCCTAGGACAAAATGTAACTAAATATACATGAAACTCAATAGAATGCTTAGTGAATGATAAAATACTGAGCCATGAGTAAGACTAGATTATGTGCTATCATCTTGTGCATTTAATGTATTTTTGGTTGGATGTATAAGGACTTTCTATGATGACATCAAAGATGTATTAGTTGGAGATATGAATGTATGAGTAGATGTGGGCTTACTGTTGGCTGAGAAGACAACTTACCTAGAGTGACTGTTATATTGTATTATAAATAAACAATATGAATTGATAATTAACTATATCAAAAGCCAATTTCTAATATTTAATAATAAAAATTGAGTCCACAATTGAAAAATTACACATAAATGATGAAAACATAGGACTCTGTTTTTATTGGTATAAATGTAATTGAAGATAGAGTGAAACCGAGATACAATGGAACCTTGGGTCACAAACATTCCAGGACTATGGTCACAACTCAATTTGGTTGACCAGAAGTACGACCATCTGTGCATAAGCGAATCAAAACAATGTGAAATCACCATGGCGATTTTCAGGTTTGCTTGGTTGCCACCCAAAGTTCTGTTCATGACCAGAAGAAAAACTGTTCTGAAAATTTTGGTCGTCTTCCGATTTGGTCATGAATAGAAGTGTTCACTGCTTGAGGTTCTACTGTACTTTAAAACAACAAATGAAGTTCCTAAGTGTTAGGCTGTATGTAGAAAAGAATGTCCAAAGTATGCAAAAATTGCTCTATATAAATAGATGTATGTTTCTGTGCACTTTGTTAATGGAAGTGGGATTTGGAGACAAAATAAAAATTGAATGCTATAGCATTGGAAAAATAAGAAAAAACCATGAATAGTTAATCAACAGATCTGGACTTCACAAAAAGTGTCAATAAACCTTTTCCATAAAAGACCAGATCCTGTCCCTCTTCAGCCTTTTTAGAGTTAGATATAGCAGGGTGATCGATAAACCAAGGAGAATGGCAGACATTGGCAGGGCCTGTTTGCAAACAAATCAGGATGCTTAGAAGCTGCTTGTCAATGTGTCCTGTTCTTGCCCCTCGCTTCCTGGAGCTCAGCTGAGACATGTTGATCTGCTGTGCATTTTTAGTTTGTTGGCCATACAAAACAAGGCAGTGGGAAGATTTGGCTTTTAGGTCATAGTTTTCCAGTCCCTTACCTGATACACATAATGAATGAGAATTACATGGCAAAAGGAAGAATTGACAAAAGAGTGAATATATTGAGGCAGGCAAAAGTTATACTGAAATTAAGCCCATGTCACACCAACGGATGCAAAAAGGATGTAAAACGGACAAAAAACCTTGCCATCCGTTGGTTAACACGATGTATCTGTTCTGTACTCACTGCCTCCGTTTGGCTTCCTCTCTATCCATCCAGCATCCGTTTATGGACGTTTCATCCGCTCCAAAAGTTTTGGGCTGCCTAAAACTTTTGCGCGGAAAATGTATCCAGTTTATCCATTCTCAATCCGCTACGCATCCGCTACGCATCCGTTACGCATCCGATATATCCGCTTGGCGTCTGCGACGCATCCGCGCAACGCGCATCCGCCTGGATGTGGGGAGGAAGCAGAACGGACGCGGAATGGATGCAGAATGGATGCCTAGCTGAAACAAAGCGTTTAAAGCGGAAAAAACGTTCGCAGAGGGGACCTATCTCGGATATTAAGGATGTCTAGAGGATGCCGACAGGATGCCTAGCGGAAAACCTATATTGCCTATAAAAAGGGGGAGCAACTCACCTGCATCGCACTTTCAGAACAGCAGCCCAGCTGTGCAGACCTCTGCAGCCTTCATCTGCCTCTTCCTCTTCCACAGCATCCAGTCACGTCCACCGTGGATTGTAACAAAGTCCTTTGGGCAGCCACCATCATTCTGCAACAGTGCGAAGCCATCTGCAGGCTCTGTGAACACTACTGCGAGAAGAAAAGGAGCCACCCAAAAAGAGTCTGGGTCCGAAGATGGTTCGCCAGTAGAGCGGAGGACGGACTGTACAACAAGCTGATGGTGGAGCTCAGGAGTGAAGACACTTGGGCGTTCCAGAACTTCATGAGGATGCCGCCAGCCATGTTTGACAAAGTTGTGCAGCACCTGAAATCCAGGCTGACCAAGGCAAACACCAGCTTCCGGCCAAGCCTGGAACCTGGGCTCAAGGTGGCACTCACTCTGCACCACCTGGCCTCAGGGACCTCCTACAGGAGCATGCAGTACGGCTGGAGGGTGCCATCCAACACCATCACCATTGTGGTCAGAGAAGTGGTGCAGGCCATCAACAAAGAATACAAGGAGAAGCTTCTCCACTACCCCTCCACTGAAGAAGGATGGAAGAAAGTTGCAGAGCAGTGGTATCAGAAGTGGAACTTCCCCCACTCCGTTGGACCCATAGATGGCAAGCACATGGCCTGCAAATCTCCACCCAACTCAGGGTCCACTTATTTCAACTCCAAGGGCTTCTTCAGCATCATGGTCGATGCTGACTACAAGTTCATGTACATCGATGCTTCAGGCAAAGGCTCATCTTCAGATGCCCAGGTATACAACGGCAGTGTCCTCAAGGAGGGGCCGGAATGCAACCTCATCGTGGGCTTCCCAGATCCAGACCTGCTGCCCAACGACATGCAAGATGTGCCCTACTTCATCGTGGGGGATGACGCCTTCTCCCTCACAACCTACCTCATGAAGCCCTACACCTCCAGACTCCTCACCCGTGAAGAGAGGATCTTCAACTACAGGCTGTCCAGGGCAAGGCGGGTGGTGGAGAACGCCTTTGACATCCTGGCCAACAGGTTCCAGGTACTTCTCACCACCATGCAGCATTGCCCAGAGACCGTGAGGAGGATCATGGAAGCTTGCTGCATCCTGCACAATCTCATGCGCACCCGCTACCCAGTCTTGCAGAACAGGCTCGTGGACCTCCAACAAGCCAATGGGGTCATGGAGCCTGGGGAATGGAGGCAAGGGCGAAACCTGATCGACACTGAGGATGTGCTAGGCCCCAACAGAGCCTCAAATGAAGTGAAGAAGCAGCGCAACCTCCTGAGACTATGGTGCAACTCCCCAGCTGGAGCAGTGGAGTGGCAAGACAGGATGGTAGATGCTTAATGGATGCTTCCTTCAGCCTGTCTCATCACACGGATGAGATTGGGCCATGTATGTTTGGTTGGCCTACAATGAACAGGGCGTTTAATAAAGAGTTGTGTTTATGTTGACATGTGTGGATAATTACATTATTATTGATAATAAAGGGCCGTAGGTGTGGCACCTGGGAGGTTGAACCATACAGTCCCATTATGCTTGCACTGGAGGTTTATCTATCCCACAGCTATTATCCATCCCAAAGGTATCCCTGCCCATCCCACAGCTATCTTAACCCATCCCACAAGCATGCAAAGGCTTAAACCATTTCTAAAAGTTTCCAGCAAGACTTTATTCAAAAAAAGAAATGAAGCAAGTGTGTGAATCAAAAATAGACTTTACTAACAACAAGCTATAAGACAAAAAAGAGTCTCTGGCACTCCTCTTGGTCGCTCAGTCTCAGGGGTGAAGGGTCCAGGTGCTGTGGAGGTGGCTGCTGCTGGAGTGCTTGTCATCAGCTCCTCCTCCAGAAGCAGAAGCAGCAGAAGCCCCAGCCCCAGAAGAGTGAGCCCGTGCTGCAGAAGCCCCAGCAGAACCAGAGTGAGGGCCAGGGGGCGGGATGGTAGCCCTGTCTCTCTTGCCAGAGCTGGCAGCAAATGGCTGAGGCTTGCTGTGCTTCCGCATGGTTGTGGGGTTGCTGGCTGGCAGGGAGGCTGGCAGGAACCAAGGCTGGCAGCAAGGCTGGCAGGGATGCTGGCAGCAAGGCTGGCAGCGAGGCTGGCAGAAAGGCTGGCAGGCAGACATGCAGGCAGGGCAAGCAAGGCAGCCGATGTGTCCGGCAGCAGGTCTTTCCTCTGAATGGCGACCTGCTTCTGAGCTGCTTCCGTTATATCCGCGGGGCTGATGCAATGCATCCTTCCCACATGCGCAGTGAACACCAGGCATCTGTTAGGCTTCTGCTGTGCATCCGCTGTGCATCCGCTTTATCCGTTCGGCGTCCACTCTGCATCCGCTTTATCTGTTCTGCGTCTGCTTTGCTGAGGCCCCCCGGAAGCCCTGCGGTTGTGCCACCCACTCCCATCCGCTTCCATCTGCTGGGCTTCCATTCCACATCCGCTTTGCATCCGCCCTGCGTCCTCCCCGTGTCCGTGTTATCCGCTCTGGTTATGCAAATTATTACCCCTTTTGAGAGCGGATAACAACGGATGGAATATTTTTCTCGTCCGTTGTGTCCGTTTTGCATCCGTTGGCCAGTGTGACATGGGCTTTAATAAAAATAGTTGAAAGAAAAAATAGTATGAAGTATTTTATGGACAGGATGAAAGCAAGATTTGGAAAGTTATAAAGATATGGGGACAAATAATCAATGATTTGAATATAAAATAGTATATTTCTTTTTCTTTGTTTTATCTAACCCTTCACCTTTTGTACTTATTATTCTTACATCTTCATTTTTCATAACACTGCTTACCCAAAAAGAAATAATATGAGCATGTATCAAAGAAACATTATGGTCTCATATTTCACAAATATGGACAAACTGCTTCAGATGCTTCTGAAAAGAAATAATTAATCACAAGAATCCTTCAAGAACGCAGAATAAAAACAATAAACTGGTGTGGCCATAGAAAATGCCTCGATTCACTAAATTACTTGGCATTTCATTTTGAACATTTGATCCCTTAAAATATCCCAAAATGAAGAAGGGTTTCAAAAATTAAGCTTACTGTAGAATTCAAAGGCTACCATTAAAATCTAAAAGTATCTAATTCAATTCTTAGTTTCTTACTAGAATTTAAATATCTAAGAAGTAGAAACTTTAACATCTATTATTCCTGTAATAGATATATATAAAATATATATTACTATATATTCCAAACTATCAGTTTAGGCACTAAATACTTAGGCATTTGATGAGACTGAATAGCCACTCTAAAACTTAAGCAGTGGTCAAATGTGTTGAAGGTTTAAGAACTATATTTCACTGTCGATAAAATCTTATGTTTATATTTCCCCAGTTTCCTGGCCTGAGCAGAATAATCAGGAAGGATAATGTATCTTAAAGCAGAAATTATTCTAGTAGTTCTGATCTGACCCAGAAAATAGACCAACAGATTTTGCAGGGAAAGTTGAAAAGTTAAATCGGCCAGGACATCTATTTGTTGTAACCTTGGACACCAAGCATCAGAATCGGTGACAGCAGCAATAGGGTTTCTTTTTTCTAATTAGAAACCATGCAAAAATATTATAAAGTATATGAAGTGCATGGAAGTACAGAGCTCACTAGATAATTCAAATCAAAATTGGATATAATAATGGATATAATAATCTTTTTCCAGAGATATTAGTCATTCAAAACAAGAGAAAATAAGTAGGACTTGAATTACTACAGTAAAAACATTTCCTAAAGAAATCAGGGGTCTCATTCTCACATAAAAACTAAAGAATAAGACATAAAGCACGGCTATTTATTGGAATTTTGTCTAATGACTTTCTGAAGCAAAATGTCTTTGAATAATAGTCACTTTCAACTCAACAAGTATTCTTTGCCTTAAACTGAAGAAAAGCTGTCAAGCATAACCTGGCTGCAATTTACTAGAGCTAATAGCTCTCACAATACCCCAAAAGTGTTCTGCAAATTCTCAGTTGATTTAATAACTGTTGACATTCCTTGAAAAGAGTTTGTTAGTGACCAGAACAATACTCTATCTGAAAGCCCTTTCCATCAAGATCAGCAATCTCTACTATTCCCTGTACCTGAAGAATAGCTTTCTTCCCCTTCCACCTTGTAAAACATTATAACTGCTAAGGACAATTGGCCACAATCAAAGAAAATATTTTTCACATTCATCTATAGCTAATTTGTAGTGCATTTAAAACTTGATTTACTAAGTTTAACTGAGTGTATTAGAAATACACTAATCAATTAACAGATAATAGATAACCAGAGTTGAAGGGACCTTGCAGGTCATCTAGTCCAATATCCCACCTAAGCAGGAGACCCTACACCATTTCTGACAAATAGCAGTCCAATCTCTTCCTCAAAGTCTCAAGTAATGATGCTCCCACAACTTCCGAGGGCAAGCTGTTCCATTGGTTGATTGTTCTCACTGTCAGAAAGTTTCTCCTTATTTCCAGGTTAAATCTCTCCTTGTTCAGTTTCAATCCATTATTCCTTGTCTGGCCTACAGGAGCTTTAGAAAATAGCTGGACCCCTTCCTCCCTGTGGCAGCCCCTTAAATATTGGAAGACCGCTATCATGTCTCCCCTGGTCCTTCTCTTCACTAGACTAGCCATGCCCAGTTCCTGTAACCGTTCTTCGTATGTTTTAGCCTCCAGTCCCCTCATCATTCTGGTTGCTCTTTTCTGTACCTTTTCCAGAGTCTCAACATCAATTTTATAATGTGGTTACCAAAACTGGATGCAGTACTCTAGCCGTGGTCTTACTAAGGCTTTATTGAGTGGTAATAGTACCTAACTTGATCTTGATTGTATCCCTCTGTTAATGCATTAACAATATCTCTTTTGGCTGCTGCTGCACACTGCTGGCTCATATTGAGCTAGTTGTCCACTAAGACTCCAAGATCCCTCTCCCAGTTACTGCTATTGAGACTGGTTTCACCCAGTCTATATGTGTACTTTTGGTTTTTTTTGCCTAAGTGTAGGACTTTACTTTTCTCTACACTGAATTTCATTTTGTTTGATATGGCCCAGTGTTCTAGTCTATCTGGACCTTGAGACTATCTTTTTGGGTGTTAGCTATTCCTGACAGCTTAGTATCACCTGCAAAATTGGTAAGTTCCTTCTATTCCCTCATCTAAGTCATTAATGAAGATATTAAAGATTACTGGGCCTAAGACAGAACCTTATGGCACCCCATTGCTTACTTCCCTCCATGTAAACGTAGACCCATCACTCATTGAGTATGGTTTGTCAGCCAGTTGCGAGTCCATCTAGTGGTGGTGCTATCCATCCCACTTTTTGGGATAGATAGCATAATATGGCAACAAGCTAAGTTGCCATATTATACTAAGTTACAGTTACATTTGCAATATACAATATATTGCTATAATATCTGAAGTATTGTTTATATTTTCTAACAGTTTGAATTGTCCATCCTGTCTTTTTCCAAGATTCTTTTTGGATTTCCCAGTCTTGCTCCCAAAATCCTACTATCTCCTTGTTGTTTCTCATAATTCAGTATAAATTGCTTAGACTTTTTTTTCAAGGTTTGGTTAAGTGCAGATGCCTACCTAGTATCATAATAATTAGAATGGTTTTAATATACATTCTGGTAGATAAAATCTTTATAAGTTTCTCTCTGCAGTTAAATTTTCATGCACTGCTCTCTTTTCTTTTCTTCTTTTGCAAAAGAACTGTAAACAGGGTGTTGGTAGACTTACCAGTGAATGCCCTTTCTAAACATGCGGCAAAAGAGTCCAGCATTGGGATATGACTCCACCCTCTGGTGTCATAGAGCTGACTCTACCACTATAAAAAGCCAGTCTCTGCTGAGAGCCCCAGTTTTTTTGGTGAAGAATCTTGACAGAGTAAGATTGTCTCTGGAATAAAAAACAAACAATGTGAGAATACAACCCCCCCCCCCAAAAGAAAAATCAAGACCAGACAGCCACAGGGTAGGGCTGGACTCTCTTGCAACATGTTTAAGAAGGACATTCACACACGCCCCTTCTCCACCACGCTGCTTCGAGAGCCCAGCATTGGGACATACCAAAGCCTGCATGTCCAAAGGAGGCACCTGGCTGGTCCACCTAATCTGACACAGGAAGCACCCGCTGGAGTACCCTTCATCCAAATGCTGCTTCTGCAGATGCAAAGGGATCCAACCAGTAGTGACAGATGAATGGGGAAGGCGAAGTCCATGTATCTGCCCTACAAATTTACTTGATCGGAGTCTGGGTAGCCCAAGCTACTGACATCACTGCGCACCTAGTAGAGTGTTGTAGTCAGTTTCTGGGGAGCTGGCAAGGCCAAGATTTCATAGGCTGTTGAAATGCACACCTTGATCCACCTGCTTAACATGGGAGATGAGACCTTAGACCCCAAAGAGACAGGTTGAAAGGACACAAACATTGATTCAATTTTGCAAAAAGGCACAGTGTGTTTTATATAAATCCCGAGTGCCCTTTTGACGTCCAACGTGTGCCATTGATGTTCCAACACGTGGTGGGGTTTGGGACCAAAGTCAGGCAGTACAATGTCTTGAGCTCTGTGGAACCAATAGTTATTTTTTGGCACAAATGAAGGGTCCAAATGCAAGACCACCAAGTTGTCATGAAAAACACATAAATCAGACCTCACCAAAAGGGCTGCTTATTCAGAAATGTCCTGGCTGATGTGATTACCACCAGGAAGGATACCTTGAGGTTCAAGGGATGAAGACCCACCATATGTAAGGGTTCAAAAGGAGGACCTGTGAGGGCCTGGAGGACCTTAGGGAGATTCCAATGGGATACCTATGGACAACAGAACTGCCTTCAAGAATCTGCGGACTGAGGGAAGATGGGTGAGGGATGAATACTTATCCCA
Source organism: Laticauda colubrina (assembly GCA_015471245.1). Lineage (NCBI taxonomy): Eukaryota > Metazoa > Chordata > Lepidosauria > Squamata > Elapidae > Laticauda > Laticauda colubrina. The sequence continues at coordinate 564,265 of BLBF01000053.1, forward strand.
TGAAAGGACTGAAGCTAAGGCTACCACCTGTCTGCACTGAGAGTTAGGAGCTAGTCCTTTGTCCAGCCCATCCTGGAGAAACTGTAACACCTCAGGGAAAAGATGCTAACATGGGGTCCTGGGATCTCCCAGAGCACCACTCACATAATTTATTCCAGGTGACATTGTAAAGTAGGGTTGTTGACAGTTTACAAGAAGCTCGTATTGTCTTGCTGACACTGTCTGAGAGGCTAGAATCCCTCAACGATTGCCACTCAACTGCCATGTGGCCAGTTGGAACCAGTGGGGTTCTGGATGTAGAAGGGCCCCCTAGTTGAGATAGTTCCTGGAATCAGGGATTCTCCATGGCCTCTGAGTTGATGGGTTCACCAGATCTGTGAACCAGGGTCTCCTGGGCTAATGTGTACATCTCCAACATCTTGCTGGAATGTGTACATCTCCAACATCTTGCTGGAATGATCAGAAAAGGCGTAGAGTGAACCAGGGTCTCCTGGGCTAATGTGTACATCTCCAACATCTTGCTGAAATGTGTACATCTCCAACATCTTGCTGGAATGATCAGAAAAGGCATAGAGGAGACCTGGAGGTAAAAACCCATGGTGCCAATGAAAAGCCAAATGGAAGGGCTTGGCATTGGTAGTGGTCACCGCCATAACAGAAGCATAGGAACTGGCAATGATGAGGCCAGATTGGAATGTGGAGGTAGACCTCTGTGATGTCTATAGAAGAGAAGAGATCACCCTCTTGGATGCTCTTAAAGAATAGAATGTAATGTCTGCATCTTAAAATGCCTGTATGGGATGAATCTTTTCAGGAACTTGAGATAGAGGATCGCTCTCCACCCTCCCGAGACCTTTGGAATGACAAAGAGGCGGGAGTAGAAACCTGACCTCCGCTGATCACAGGGAACTCTATGGCTCTGATGTTCACCAGGTGATGGATGGCCGAATCCATAAGACCCCATTTAGATCTGTCCCGTGAGCTTGGACAGCTGACAAAAAATGACAGCGAAGAGGAAAGAAACTTGAGGTGAAAGCCAATGAGAACTCAGGAATCCTGAGAACTCAGGAATCTGTTGTCTATTCCTCTCATTTGGTTTTAAAAAGGTCAGGCGACCTCCGATGGGAGGCGAGGGGATGCAGTTTACTTAGAGCGTCTGAATAAACAACTTCCTCCCCCTCAAAAGGGCCATTTACCAGAGAATTGTTGTTGTCTGGGATGGCAGTCCTGCTGTTGTTCTCAGTGAGGTGGGTATGTTCTCGGGTCGCAATTGAACTGAGTGTTGGTTTCTAGATGGAAGTTGGGAGACCTAGAGTATAGTGTGCATTGAAATTCTGACCTCATGTTGGACATTGACAGCACCTTTCTTTTGTCCCTGGTTTCAATCAGATATGGTTCCAGGGCTGCTCCAAAGAGATTCTTTCCAGAGCAAGGGGCAGCTGCCAACTTCCATTTGTGCTGAGAGTCAGTCTTCCAGTTGCGCATCCAGAAAGGCATCTTGCAGAAACAGATGCCATTGCCTTTGATGCAAATTTGGCAAAACTTAGTGTAGCATCGGCCGTAAATTCAACTGCAGCAATTATTTTGTTGAGGTCCTGGTGGGATCTGACGTCAGAGCTGGGTACCCAGTCTTGAAGTTGGTGTTACCAATGAATAGCTGACTTGGTAAAAAATGAGGCCACAGTGGAGGCTTTTACTGCCCAGGCTGAGGCCTGGTGAATGCATTTCAAAGTTTGCTCCAATTTTTTGTCCTCAGGCCTCAACACATCCTCTGGTTCCATAGGGGTGCCAGAGAAAGCAAAGGTGGCTACCACCGGGGGATCTACAGCTAATGCATTAGCCAGGGAGAGCCCCACATTAAAGAATCTTTTGTCTTGGGATGAGAGACGGGGTCCTGACAGAGGAGTATTGCATTGATCCCTCACTAAATCCAAGAATAATAATGGCGAGGGGAGAACCTCAGTTCGGATCACAGGTTTGGAGAATAACATGTGTCCATGGACTATAGGGCCCACCTGTGGTTCTGGCACCACTTCCTCTGGGCTTAATTGTGCCGTAACCAGTGCCTTCTGTAGGAGAGACCTAAACAAGGATTTGTCCTGCTCTGAGTGGTATGAGGAGTCTCTATCTTCCTGTCTTTCTCAGTTTGAGGGATGGGAAGAATACATGAGTTCCATAGGGTTGGAGACTTTCCTCTGCTGAGATGGGTTTCCCTGACAGGAGGAGAGGATGCTAGCCCCTCAGTTAGTGGAGGAGCTGCTGAAATCCTCAGAGATGCCCTGTCTGACTGCCACAGAAATCATAGCTTGGATATGTTGGGGTCTGCTTTCTGGGGGAGAGGCCATGGGGGCCAGATGCAGTTGGGGAAAAAGATGCCTCTGCCCTATGCCTGTATATCCCCTGGGGCAATAAACTTAGCGGATTGGGCCTACCAGATTCCCAAGTAGTAGTCCTGAAACAAGGTCCTGACCTGCTGAGGTTCTGGGGAAGGGTCTCATCCAGCCTTTGGGGGGAACAAGCCCAAAGTTGGCTTGCAGAACTCCCATCTGATACCTCCCCCATTCCTGAGGCCTGGTCAGTGTAGGCCTGAGATTTTCCAAATTGTTTTTCCCGGGCAGCATGCCTCTGCTTTTCTGCCCTGAAAACCCTGAGTTCTTCTCAGGGTTCTTCGAGTTCTTCTCAGGGTTCTTCTACCCTGAGTTCTTCGAAAGATTTCGAAGCTTTCTTGGGGGAAAGGACCTTGGCCCTGATCTTTGCTACTGCTTCCCTGTTGGCTGAAAGGCCTCTTTGATACTTCAGGGCCTTGGATGGCCTGCATGCCTGATGGTCCTGCTGGGCCCAGTCATTCTCCATTACTCGAGAAAGAGCACCAGAGGTGCTCTCAGCTCCTGCACAGGGTGTCTTCCAAGATGGAGGCCAGACAGAATGGATCGCTGCTTTGAGGCCCAATCAAAATGGCACCAGAAGGAACATGATCCTAAAATGGCTATCAACCACAAGGCCTTGCTTGGGGGGCCTAGTTAGTCCTTAATCCTTGGGGCCTTGTGCTGGAAAGATTCTATCTGGCAACTTTAGTTTAATGCTGAAACTCTGCATTACTGCTGTAAATGGTCCACTCTGCAGATTTTAAACACCAGCTGGGAGACACAATTGGGATCAGGCCTAGGATTGCTGGGGGACCGCATGGGAGGCTAGCCAATGACTTGCTTTTTAAGGCCTAACTGCACTCCAGGAGACTTGCACCACAGAAGACTGCGTGGGATGTCTCTCGGTCTGGATGCACTTTACGAGCAGCGTGACTTTGGATAATAAGCGGCGGGAAAAAAAACCCAGCTCGAGTTTTTTGTTGTGGTAGGCTTCTGTGGCTCAGGCTGTACTTACTGTGTTTGTCAGAGCCATGTTGGGACCATTGACCAGCGGAGGAGAGCGAATCCCCACTTTCCTCACAAGCACAGCTCTACCGCAGCCCTGGGAACTGCACTGATGGTATCAAGTCATTTTGTTTGCCTTTAATTGTAGTAGAAGCTCACTAATTTACTTATGACTCCAGAGACAATAGCTCTTAATGTCACAAGAGCTGAGTCAAAAAGCTGGGGTTCTCAGCAGAGGTTGGCTTTTTATAAAGTCAGCTTTATGACATCAGAGGGCAGAGTCATATCCCAATGCTGGACTCTCGAAGCAGCATGGTAGAGAAGATTCAATTTGCTTCAAGGCTAAATATCTTGAGCAATAAAGCTTGTAAGCAGGAAAACAATTTTAAAACACACTGCTGCTTCTGAAAGCTTTAAATTAATACATTCAAGCACAATGTAAATTATTTAGGACTCAAACAAAAATAGCTAATTTTTATTTAGATCAATCATATACACATAAATGTAATTTATGTTCTCTACTGAGAAGTTTCACATAATCTAAAATTGGATATAAATAATACATAGGTATTGATCAAGAATATATTTTCTGTTTCACAGAAAGAGAAAAGCAAGTTCTTGCCCTCAGACCTAAATCTAAAATGGACAAGACAATATGATGTACAATAATGCTTGTAATCCAGCATGGCTATTTTTTGTTTAGATGGAAAGCTATGGTGCTACAAAACAAAGAACTAGCTTGTTGAAGGATGATACAATATCTAATCAATACCAAGAGCTATAATGCCAGCAAAAGTGTATTTTATTACAGGTAGTCCTCACTTAGCGACCACTCACTGAGCAACCATTTGAACAGATTTTTGGCTGGTACTTGAGGTTTTAGCCATTGCACGATCCCTCAGCCATGTGGCATTGTGATTGCCAACTGGCTAGTGGCAAATTTGCCCAAATCACTTGCCAGTTGGTCACAAGGTCCCATAGAAAGAAATTAATGGGGGAAAAAATCTGTTAAAAATTGAGCTGCTAGAATTAGGGTGAGGGTCCTTATTATCACATTCTTTATCCTTATTATCACAAACATCCTTATTATCACATTCTTTATCCTGGCCCTCAGGAAAGCCTCTTGGAGGTGCATTTTTGCTCCCAAGAAGCTTCCCTGGAGCCCAGGAAGGCAAAATATGGAGCGTGGGGGGCACATAGCATCCCCCCCCTCTCTCCACGTGTCCATTTTTGCCTCCTGAGCCTCAGGGAAGCCTCCTGAGCGAAGCAGGAAGACAGCAAAGGGGAAGACAGCACAGCTGATCATTGGAACAGGTGATCATCGGGAGGGAAAAATACCTTAAAGAGTGACTGGGCAGGGAGAATGCAGTCAGCGATGTCAGGCATGCGTATGATGTCAGGCATACACGTGATGTTGCACCTGTGTGATAAGGACTGACTAGGCAGGGAGGGGAGGATGGGCAGCGAGGAGTGAGGCCAGGCAAGGGCACAATTTGCCAGTTCTCTGAACTGCGCAGAATCATAACAACTTGTTCTGTATAACCAGTCCGAACTGGTAGAATCCCACCCGATTTTAACATACCTCTTTTGTGATTCAAACTGTAATTCAAGCAATCACTACTATCTTCCAAAATGATCACTCTCTTCTTCACTAATTTCATAGTAATTCATAATTTTATCTTTTCTTGTTTTCTTAAATAAACTTATTTCCATTACATTCAATTTATTTTTTCAAATAAATCTTGTCATGTATGGAACTTGGTAGGTTCCAAGTCCCTCGTTCTGATTGGCCGAAAAGGCCACTTACAGATTGGTTGATTAAGAACCAATCCGGGAAGCCACCAAACGGTGGGAACAGTTAAATGAGCATCATTGGTCACAAGCTGCAGGCAAGCTGCTATATAAAGGGCTGCGGCAGCTTGGGCTATGTTCCGTATCTTTTGCCTTGCGAGTTAAAATAAAATAGTTGTTTGGAACCCGGTCTCACGCACTTCTTTACGGACAGAACACTGGCAACGAAGGTGGGATTGTCGTAGAAGGTGAGACCGAAGCATGCAGCAATCTGAACCGAGTGAGAGAGATGGCCGGTAACAATGCACCACCCACACCATTCAATTCTGATGACCAGAATTGGGAATTGTATATCGATCACTTTCTTATGTTCTTAGAAAGCAACAAAATGGAAGAAATCTCAGACCAAAGGAAGAGGGCTGTCTTCCTTACACACTGTGGACCAGCCGTCTTTAAAATAGCAAAGGCACTGGCGAAACCCAGAAATGTCAAACAGATGACTTGGTCCGACCTGAACCAAATGCTCCAAGCACACTATGCACCGGTGGTCTCGAATTTAATAAAAAGGCACGAATTCTATAAGAGGGACCAGAAGGAGGATGAAACTATGGGAGATTTTGTAGCAGCTTTGAGACACATCGGAGGAGCCTGTGAGTTCCAGAACATGGACGAGGCAGTGAGGGACTGTGTGGTCCTCAGCCTGAAGTACACTAGCCTTCAGAGCAAACACCTGAATAGGCCAAACATAACCATGGCTGAGCCCATTGCTGAGGCAACTGCCTCCGAAGCAGCAAAGAAGTCAGCAGCCACCATGCAGCAAATGAACGCAATTCCAGACCTGCCAACCCAACTCAGGGAGAAGAAGGCAGACGGAGGAAAGAAACAGCCCACAGCGACAGACCACTACGAAGACATCGAATCCCAAAGTGATACCGAGGACGACAACGAAGACGTCCATAGACTCCATTCAGATAAAAAATGGCGCGAAAATAGGAGAAATTGGCGGGAGTTTTAATGTGTGGGCTGTGGAGGAAATCACCCGCGAGTTGAATGCAGGTTCCTCGACGCAATATGCCGGGCTTGTAATCCATCGAAAGGCTCTGCCGTAACAAAAAGAGCTATAGTCCAAAAAGATGTGGCAGCACCCTCCCCCCCCCAAGACATGAAGAAAGACAAGCCGGCAGTAGATGGAACCGTAACAAGAGAACCGGTGACAGGGAAGAAACACATCAGACAGTCACCATCGGCAATGCCAGGGCGGAGAGTGGAAAGAAGGTTCAGATAGAGGTGAGCATCGAGGGGAGACCCTGCGAGATGGAAGTTGACTCAGGGTCATTCCTATGCATGGTATTCTGGAATACCATCCAGCACCTGATACCAAACATTAAACAGAGAGAACTACACAAACAAAGACTAGCGCTAAAGACTATCAGGGAAATCGAATTCCAGTAGTAGGCCTTGGACATTTTGTCATCAAATTTAAAAACCACGCCGAAATCTTGCTCTGACCATCATCGACCGTGACCACCCAAGCCTGTTAGGGATCGAATGGTTCGCGCCCCTGGGAATTGGGATGACCAGGATCAACCGCATCGCTACAACCAACTGGGAGGAGAGCCTGCTCCAAGAATTCCAAGATGTTTTCAATGGGACTCTAGGCAAATACAAGGGGACCCCAATTTCATTTAGCCTAGACCCAAAAATAGCCCCCATCCGTTTAAAGGCCAGACGCTTCCCATTCGTGTTAAAACCAAAAATTGACAAGCAACTGAATAAATTAACAGCTCAAGGGGTTTTAGAGCCAATCGACCATGCCAGGTGGGAAACCCCTATCATCACACCGGTGAAGTCGGATGGGTCAGTGCGCATCTGCGGAGACTATAAGGCAACCCTGAACCATGCGCTCCAACAAAGCGCATATCCAGTGCCGGTAGTGCAACATTTACTGCACTCACTAGGGGGAGGAAATATTTTGCGAAGCTCGACCTCGCAGAGGCCTATCAACAACTACCCGTTGATCCCATTACGGCAGAGGCATAGACTATTGTAACACATAGAGGGGCATTCAAGTGTAACCACCTCTAATTTGGTGTTAGCGTTGCCCCAGGCATGTTCCAAAGCCTCATGGAACGCCTGCTAAACAGAATCAAAGATGTCATCCGCTACTTCGACGATGTACTGGTCTCAGCAAAAAATGCCAACCAGCTAGAGACCAGATTAAAAGAAGTCTCAACAAGATTTAGGAAATCAGGCCTCAAAGTAAAAAGGGAAAAGTGTGAATTAGCCACTAACCAGGTCGAGTTTTGGGGCTATTTAATCGATGAACAGGGCATTCACCCCACCCAAAAAAAAGTGAAGGCTATCAAAGACGCTCCCTGGCCCAGGAACAAAACCGACCTTCAAGCATTCCTAGGCCTCATAATTTTTTACAACGTGTTCCTGCCTCATAAGGCAACAATAGCAGAACCCCTACATCGACTGCTAGATAAAAAAACCACTTGGACATGGAGCCACCGGGAACAGAAAGCCTTCCAAGGTATCAAGGACCTATTAACGTCAGACACCGTTCTCATCCAGTTTAGCAATACCCTGCCTTTGACGGTCACCTGTGATGCCTCGCCTTTTGGGGTTGGCGCCATCCTGAGCCATGAGCTATCAGATGGCAGAGAGGCACCGGTCGCCTTTTACTCAAAGATGCTCTCCAAGTTGGAATGCAATTACATTCAACTCGATAGAGAAGCCCTCATAATCATCGCTGGAGTCAAAAGATTCCATGAATACCTTTACGGTAGAACTTTTTCTATAATAACCAATCACAAGCCCCTTCTTGGAATCCTAGCAGGCAACCTGCCAACCCTGAACATTCTGTCACCTAGAATGACAAGGTGGTCTGAATTCCTCGCTGCCTACTCCTATACGCTGTTGCACTGACCCGGCAAAGCCATCACACACGCCAACGCCCTGAGCCATTCCCCACTGCCCATCACAGAAGACGACCCTGCTCCAACCACCTCCACATTTCAGCTTGAGACCTGCCCAGAGCTACCACTGACTGCAGCTGATGTCGCGAGAGCCACAGCCAAAGACTCTTTGACAGCGCACATATTGAACTGGGTAGGTAAAGGCTGGCCGGAGGAGAACAAAACTGAGACTTTTAAACCTTTCCGTACCAGACAGACCGAACTGTCTATCGAAAAGGAGTGCATTTTATGGGGTGACAGGGTGGTGATTCCGAGCAGTCTCCATGTTCTGGGCATGTTGCACGAGGGACACCGGGCATAGTCAAAATGAAAGCCCTGGCCAGGAGTTACATCTGGTGGCCAGGGCTGGACAAAGACATTGAATGCTGGGTTGCAATATGCCATGACTGTCAAAAATCGAGGCCTACCCCCCCACATGCATCAAAAAAGAGACTGGGAAATTCCCCGGGGTCCATGGTCTAAGAGAACATATTGACTTTGCTGGGCCAACGAAGGGAAACACTTTTTTGATAGTGGTTGATGCATACTTGAACTGGTTGGAAGTCTTCCTCATGCCTTCCACAACCATCGAAGCTGTAATGAAACAGCTAGACAAACTATTTGTGACACATGGGCTACCTGATGTACTGATTTCAGATAATGGGCCCCAATTTACAGCCTTGCAATTAGAACAATATCTGGCTGCCCAAGGTATCCGACATGCCTTAACTGCGCCGGCCCATCCGGCTGTGAACAGCAGGGCTGAACACATGGTTCGGTACACTAAAAAGGGCCTAGACAGAATGGACAAGGGGGATGTGCAGGACAAACTAATCCGACTACTAACCTTGCAGCAAATTACCCCTAGCAGCACAACCAATAAAAGCCCAGCAGAATTTCTAATGGGTAGGAAACTATGCTCCTACCTGGACAGACTGCACCCCACTTACACCTGGGACAAATCCCCCGATTCCTCCAGCAAATACCATACGTTTGAAATCGGCGACCTGGTCTATGCCAAAAACCTCACCGGGGACCCATTGTGGCTTCCAGCCACCATCACCCAAATCACAGGCCCCCGGTCATTCCGACTACTTTTAGACGACGGTAGGGAATGGAAGCAGCACATAGACCAGCTTCGTTCCCGCAACCTCGAACGATAAAACACCACAGAATCAAAAATAAATACCAACTATAAAACAACCAAGTGTGGGGGGGAAGTACAAATAAATAAAAAAGGGAGAAACGTACCTCCCATAACAAGACAACGAACTATGCAAAAAGACAATCTAACCAAACAAAAAGAACACTCACAGTTAGATGAACCCCAAGAAAGAAGTCCAGGAGCAGGAGAGCGAAGCGAGGCCTTCCTGGAAGGAGGCAGCCAGGCCAGCTCAACCAACCTGGTCAAACCAGAAAGGAGCGGCGGAGCCATCTCAACCGGCCCAAGAGACTCAGGCAGGAGCATCAAGGCTGACTCACCCTTCCAGGAGTTTCCATGGAGAAGGATGAGAGAAGCAGTGATCCCATCCGAACTGCTAGAAGACCACACCGAGACTGAGTTGCGCAGGTCAACTAGGACTAGAAAAAGCCCCACCTGCCTGTGTGACTGCGTCACTCACATTGGACTAAACTAAAGGGGGAGGAGTGTTCTGTTTGGAACTTGCTAGGTTCCAAGTCCCTCGTTCTGATTGGCTGAAAAGGCCGCTTACAGATTGGTTGATTAAGAACCAATCCGGGAAGCCGCCAAATGGTGGGAACAGTTAAATGAGTGTCATTGGCCACAAGCTGCAGGCAAGCCGCTATATAAAGGGCTGCCGCGGCTTGGGCTATGTTCCGTATCTTTTGCCTTGCGAGTTTAAATAAAATAGTTGTTGTTTGGAACCCGGTCTCAAGTGCTTTGTTCCAGATGGAACAAATCTAATGTTTCTTATCTTAACTTCTAAAAACAAAGCAAGCAAAAGTACTGTTACATACAATCATTTTCTTTTAATAAACATTAGCAACTTGTAACTCACCATATCTATCCAATATCTACTAGCTTTCTCACTTCTTAAAATTTCTTCAACCATTTTCCACTTTCAGAAAACATTTTGCTACATATACCATTTCATGTATTTATTCTGCTCATTCATACTTCAGTTATGGTTCACTTGATTTTCCCTACAAAACATATTTACCTTAATATTTTATACACTGATTTACCGGTTGAGGAATCTGATATATCACACATTGAACAGTTAAATTCCAGGACTACCTTTGACAGACAAAATGCAGGCCCTAACAAAAAGTCGCTTTCCTGTGAGACAAAAGAAAAAAATGCAATAGAGAGGCAAAGACCAGCTGAACAGAATCTTCTTTTTAAGAAAAACTGGTAATTGGAGCTAAAGCTTTATAAGATCACAGCCTGGCAGAGTTGTAGAGTTTCCTGATGGATAAATAGGAAACTGAGGCTGCTTAAAGATTTATATTGTAGCAGGACATCTATGTCTGACAGCCATTCTTGGTACTGAGAATTTCTTCCCTATTTTCTGTAGAGCCTTGAACTTCTAGACTGGAATGTGTTTAATGCTTTAGAGCCAAGATGACAGATTTCCTCATGAAATTCTGAATTCTGCTTCTTTCTGACCTCTGCAATACTCATAAAAGAGTATAAACCTATTTATGGTTTTTCAACTAAACTGAACTATGGAATGATTGATTTACAACAGAACTGTTTATAAATCAGTTTATCTTCTTAAACTGTGGAACTTTTATCCTGGAACTGAATTAAAATTTGCTGCAAATCATTCTGGTTCTCAACCAGAAACATGGCATTGGCTACAAACACAAGTATATGTACATTTTTGTGATCAATCAGTACATTTCTGTATACATTTCTTATACTTTCCTGCATAAATCTATTAAATAAGCATATAAATGTCAGACATATGCACTCAATGTGGAACTTCCATTGGTTAAGTAGTGAATTTATTCCCATACATTCTGTAAAACTATCATATATTCCTCTTCTTGCATTCAGTAACTTCAGCTCCAGACTTCTTCAAAATAATTCAGTACCATTTACTTTATCATATGCTTTTTCTAATCCAAAAGTCATACAATTTTATAACTTTATCACATTCATATATTTTTCAATAATCTAATAAAATGCAAAGATTTGGCCTGCATTTTCTCTGCCAAAATAAACCACACAGTGTTTTCCAAATTTTGTTTGTTCACTTCTTGGACCTTTTTGATCAGAATTTTGCAACAATATTCTCAGGCACATTTGACATAGCAAATCTCCATATGGTTCACATGATTATGATTTATTACTTTTTACCAAAAATTGGTGTTTATTTCTGTTACCAGCAAAAAAAAAATGGAATTATTAAAGAACATATTTCAGATTTCTATTCAAATGTTATATTTAAAGATCCAGAGAGAACCCACATCCTCCCTGGATGAAGATAGAAGCCTTGTGGTAATCAGGTGGCCATTTTGAAGACTCCTCGTGGCTGGTGGCCATTATAAAGACAACAGTTGATCATTTTGAAGACTCAGGCAGCCATTTTGACCAGGCTTCTTCTTCAGCTTTCCAGTAGGAAGAAAAATCTTTCTATTGAAGTGCTTTTGGGCAGAAGAAAGTGGTGGTTGTGTGGGGATAGAGAAGATTTCCCCTGAAGATATTTCATAAATCCCTTTGTGTGCTCTCCTCCTGCCACAGGACTTCCAGCCCAGATTTGGCCTTGCTGCTCCACGATGGCTGAAGCCTCAAGGGAAACCAAAGCTTCTAAAGTGTCCAAGCCTCAAAAGGTGGCTCCTGCTGTTTCCACCAAAGGAAAGCAGCCTTTTAAAAAGGCATCAAGGGCAGAGGAGAAGCATGCTTCCAGGCGACATCAAGCCATCAAGAAGCACATAGCCAAAGTGCATCAGACCTCTTCTTGTGTCATGCCCCGTTTCTCTGGCTGCACACAGTGAAGTGGATCTGAAAGAGCCTGGACCTTCTTCTGGACCTGATTTCCAAACTTGGTCCCCGAATGCATCCAGGAGAGGCACATCATCAATTACTTCTGAAGGCGACAGTCATGCTGAGGATCTTCAGGGAGATGAGGCACCTTAGCAGGAGCATGGTCACAGTAGACAGTAGAACCCCATTTCCCTTCTATTTCATCGACAGTGCACCACACTGACCCTTTTGATCCGTATGTACCAATGAATCTACAACTCCTGATAGACAAGTCAATCAAGAAGGGCATCTCAGAAGGTTTACAGAGAGCTACCTGTCATTCTTCGGCTGTCTCTAATTTGTCAGAGAGAAGATCCAGGATTCATGAAAGTCTTTTGTCAGAATGAGGCTCCTTTGTCCAGTACCAGTTTCTGAGTTGGCAGAAGACTTCATTCCTGCTGCCTCAGTGGTTCCATCGTTGGTGGGGAACCTGATCAGCCAGAATCTGATATGTCAGTGGATGAAGGCCCTTCACAGGAAGTTTCAGTGTTTATTGGTTGTTTTAAACATGCTCTGTTTAGTCCCTTGTTGTTCAAGGCTAGAAACACCGCCAATTGGAAAAATGCAGATGATGAGGCCCCGACCACTTTTCCCCCTGAGGAGTCAGATGTGCTGTTCGATGAGCCTGAAGTCAGGAAGGAGGTGGTTCCTTTGCCTAAGCTATTCCTGAAGATAATCAAGAAGCAGCTTGAAGCTCCTGCCATGGGGCCCAATCCTTTGGCCTCTGATCGCAGATTCTTCAACATGGGGCCTGAACTTTCCAAGACCCTTCAGGTTGATGCTCCGGTCACAGCTTTGACCTCATCTGCCCCTTCAGACCCAGAGGAAGTCCTTAAGACAGAAGAAAAGTGAGTGGAACAGTCTCTGTAGCGGTCCCATTTGGCCACTGCCTGGGCTGTCAAAGCTTCTACAGTGGCTTCTTTCTTTTTGAGAACCTCGCTCAAATGGCTGAAACAGCTGTGGGAGAGGATTCCCCCATCAGATATCCAAGCCCACCAGGACATCAACAAGATCATGGCGGCATGTATGTCCCATCCTAACCTATTGATGGTATGTCCCATCCTGACCTGTCGATGCCTTACAAGGGAAAATGGGCATTGTTTACCTGAATGCCACTTTTCCTTGTAGGCCCCACCCTGGGGTTGGTTCCTTCCTGTGACCATGGGGGGGGACCATGGGGGGGTCGGTTCCTTCCTGTTAACTTTCTTGTTTTCTTTTTCCTTCATTAAAGGCAACCCGGTCTGTCACACTGACATCGCAGAAACTGGGGAGGAGTCACCCAGAGTGGGCAGAGCGAGACTAATAAGCCTTTTGCACAGACTCAGTCCTAAGCAGATACGGAAGAGTACTACCCATCCTGACCTGTCTTGCCTACGAGGAAAAGTGGCATTCAGGTAAACAAAGCCCAATTTTTGAAGACAAGCTGTTCCACTAATTGTTCTGCCCAAAAAATTCTCTTTATTTCTAGATTGGTTCTTTCCTTGATTAGTTTCCATCCATAGCAATCCATTTGTGGGGATTGTGACATTCAACTGAAAAAAGGATATAATTGCATCAAATTGCTAATCATCGCTCTGAGTACTATAGATACAAGATAGCATTGTTTACTGTGAAATAGTCTCATAATTATTGCAAGATTTAAAAATTTAAAATTTACTTCTGGAGGAAAATAAGAATAAACACCTCTATTTATTTTCTTCAAATTTCCCTGAACTTCTTGGAGAAATGCTGTTCATTTATCTGAGTTGCTAGAGAAGTGGTACACCTAACCCTTTTTCCAGCTGCTTGTTCCATTTCCCCACCATTACGCTTGTAATTTAAAAGCTTTTTCTCAGTGAGTAGTTTGACAATCTTGTGAATGTACATGCTAAACCCAATGCCTGAGAAATGGTATGTATTCAAACACAGATGCTCACTGGCATTTAGATGACCAGGAAGACTACAATGTTGTGTCAGATGGCTATTTGCAACATTAACTATATAGTACTAAAAATAAGAGATCAGCATTCCATTTTTAATATTCATTAGAATAATAGGTGGGGAAGATCATCCTCTCTGCACATACATACAAACAACAACTTGGTAATGTTCCTGTATATAAACAAACACAGTAACACTATTTCCAATAGGTAAAATAAAAAAAGTATTTTACATTCAAATAATACATTTGTAAACCCATCAAAACTTATGAAATCTGTATGAAGTCAGACCCCCATCAATTGAAACAACCAGTTCCTTGGTAACAAATAAAGATATTCTTAAAAAATAATATCATGTAATAAATGTCAAATTAAGAATATTTCTGTTTACAGACTAGTACATTATACCTATAATATTTTTGAAGGAAAGCAGGGCATTGCAAACCATTGAATGAGGTCATCAATGAAGAATCCTTCTGGATCTGATACTTATGCTTTGATCAAACACTTCTATTGGTATAGCTATTCAGGATAGATAGGCCCACTAAATGCTAACTAGCAAAGACCAACATTCTGTATTTAACTCAGGGTATGGATAAAGTAGTATTCTGTAAGGAAGGGTTTAAATATATAAAACCTATAAATGGTAGGTAGGAAAAATAAGAGAGAACAAGTGAATGTTTATACATTTGAATTTATCAAGAATGCATTTCTATTAAAAAAAATATCCAAAGGATAATGCAACAGATATTTAACATTTAAAAGTCAGTATCACATACTTTTCTTATTTAATTGATAGCAAACCAAGGGTTCTTTTATGGTTTTGTTTTTTATTAGCTCTTTATAAATCTTCGAATCAACAAAAATCCAATTATCTACACAAATTATATGTCAGCCTTCAAGATTTTCTTCCTTTGCTTTGCATCTTTCAGCTGTCATAAGTAACGGAGGGAGGAGGGGGACATAGTTATGAGAAGCGATCTGGAAGTTTTACAAAAAAGAACTGTACAAGTTGGGGGGGAAGTTTCTTGCTTATGTTTCTTTCCTATGCTATGTGCAAGCACTGCTCTTTATCAAAATATGTCAAGGTTAACGGACAGAGGCCTCATCACCTCCTGGAGATACCCACATGATGTTATATACAACTTTTTATTGGATGGACAATTTGAACTATTGTGGGTGGGAATGTTGCCATCACTTTGTATATGTGATTTACGCGCTCATTTTCCAGATTCAGAATTCCTTTGATGCTACCACTTGATTTCCAATAAAATATATATTTTCTCTAATTAATGGAGTCTAAGTACTTCTTTCTTGGATTTTGAATGGAGCAGCAGCTGACAATATATAGGGCAACAGCAATAGATTTCTATATATTTTGCTTTTGGTCATCAGGTGTTTTGTGGAACTACTCTAACCAAGAGCTGGTTCATTATAAAACAAAGTGCAGCATAACATCTTATTCCCTTGAGGAAAAACTAATCAAAACCATACTTGAAAAAAGCAGGCGATCTTTATGATGCTAATTAAAATTGATTTGCCAAATTCAGGAGCATAGTTTGGGAGAACGAACTCTTCATCCTTTTATTTAGTCTATCTTCCCTCTGAAAGTATTTAACTCTAGTTAGATAAAACCAGAGAAATGAACTGTCAGAACACGTCATTGACATTTGATTAATGTTCACTGTTCCATTAAATTGTTGAAATGTTAGCATTTAGGCCATCTTTTCATTTATCATTTAAATGAACTGTTAAATGATGTTAATATATTTTTTAAAAATCTCAATGTATTTTTTAAAATATTAGAGCATTTGAATCTATTATCAATTAATATAAAATACATCACTTTCTATACATTGTTGATCTTTTAATGAAAAAAATGAATCTTTGGACATCACTTGGTTGACATTTACTTCAACTTCTTTGCAAACAAGGTGTTCATTCACCACAATGAGCTATAAACTAAATCCCTTAGACTCCCTTAAAATTATTTTTGTAACTTCTAAAAAACAGTTCCTGCTTATATTGCTCATATATTCATAACTTAGTGAAAAGACAGAATTTCAAAACAGAATGGAAAGCCATTATTAATTTTACTTAATTGTGTCTTATCTTAATGCTTGAATAGTTCCAGAAAATAAAATTCACAAATTCTAGTTTGTTTTAACCATGTCTTTTTATGTATAAACTGCTATAAAGTTTGTTTATTTTTTTGTTTATTTTGATGTTCAAGTCACATATTGTGACTTAGCAATGCAGTCAAAACAATTTGGCTTAATGTTATAAGTGAATTAAGCATTTTTCATTGATGCTATATCCTAACCCTAATTCTAAACAGGAAAGAAAACAAACGTCTGAAAGAATGACATGAAATCAATGAAGGCTGATTGTTCAATGTGATGCCATGTCGATATATAGCAGGGAACTATAAATTTTGTATGATTCAGTCTTGGAGATCTTGGGAACACCTCGGTAGAAAAGGCTAAATTATTATCTGTGAAGGAATACAAAACCAAAATTCAGAAAATAATGAGTGAACCATTAACAGGGAATTTGCAGAAGAAATTATAGAGTGAACAAAGTGAGAGACACTCAATATAATCCTACCTTCATTTTCTTTGGTATTAGATGAGATAGTCAACTCTTGCAGGTTTTTAACAGTTTATTCAACTGTTACCCTATAAGAATAAACAACATTCCTGGAACTTTGCCATAAATTTGCCTACCTTAAAGTCATTTCTATTTTCTCATAAGAAATCATTGGACCTTGATTGTTAAATTTTGAATATGGTGACTGTTCTGTATAAAAATAGTAGACTCCTAAAGACTGAATTCTGATTGGCTAAAGAACTCGAATGGGGATTGGTTCAATAGGAACCAATCCACATAGCTGCTAAAAAGGCGGCAAATATCAAATACCTGTCATTGGCTAAAGCCGGCAGAGAAAAACATACAAAAGGCTGCCGCAGCCTGAGCCAACGTTCCATTTTCCCAACTGTGTTACTTAATAAAGACCTTGTTGTTGGAACCCGGTCTACCTCGCGTTTTTCCAGACGGAACACTGGCAACGAGGATGGGATCGTCCTAAACGTGAGACTGAGCACGCGGCGACAGATTAAAAAACAAAAACAGACGAAAAACAATGGCTGGAAACAACGCGCCGCCCGCACCCTTCAATCCCAATGAAGATTGGGAATCCTACGTAGACCATTTCCAGATGTATCTGGAGAGCAATGAAATGGAGGAAATCTCAGACCAGCATAAGAGAGCTGTTTTCTTGACACACTGTGGGCCCTCAGTCTTCAAAATGGCCAAGGCTTTGGTGAAGCCCCGAGATGTGAAACAATTGACTTGGACAGAGCTCCAAAGAACACTAAAGCCCCACTATGCACCAGTGGTATCAAATCTAATCAAGCGGCACGAGTTTTATCTGAGAAATCAGAAAGAAGGCGAAACCATTACTGATTTTGTGGCAGCCCTCCAACAAATAGGGGGAGCGTGCGAGTTTCTGAACTTAGATGAAGCGATGCAGGATCGGGTAATATTGGGTTTAAGAGACTCTAACATACAGAGCAAACTGCTGAATAAACCCAATATAACAGTAGCCGAAGCTATCGCAGAAGCCACGGCCACTGAAGCCGTGAAAAAATCGGCAGTCAAAATGAAGCAAATGAACGCGAACAATGACGAAACAAGCCCGGCTAGAGGGAAGAAACAATCTCCCATCACCACGCACTACGAAGAATTTGACGAGATGTCAGAATCTGGGGAGGAAGATGACGAAGTCCACCGCCTATACGCCAACAAGGGCGCGAAAACAGAAATCGGTGTGAATGCGCTGGCTGCGGAGGGAACCATCCTCGAGCCGATTGCAGATTCCTCGATGCCATTGGCAGAGCGTGCAAGAAAAGGGGGCATATAGAGAAAGTCTGCAGGAACAAAAAAAATTACAGCCCAAAAAGACGCAGCAACTCCCCAGCAAAAGCTGACCCAAGACAACCCGAGAGAAAGTGGCAGCGAAACAAGCAAGCCACTAACCGAGAGAAAGCATACCAGACTTTCACTATCAGAAGCGCTCAGACGGAAAGTGGGAAGAAGGTAAAAATAATTGTAAAAATTGAAGACAACCCCTGCGAGATGGAGGTTGACTCTGGATCTTTCCTATCAATGGTGTGATGGGACACCATCAAAAAACTGGTTCCAGACATCAAAATCAAGGAACTCCAGGGACAAAAATTAAACCTCAAGGACTACCAAGGAAACCGAATTCCTGTAGTAGGCCTGGGACATTTCCGAGTTGCCTACAAGCAACATGTCACTGTACTACCATTGACGATAGTCGACCGAGACCGACCAAGCCTCCTGGGCATCGAATGGTTCGCACCATTGGGCATCGGGATGACCTGAGTAGACCGGGTGGCCGCAACCGACTGGGAAGAAGACCTCATCCAAGAATTCCAGGTCGTTTTCGATGGCTCCCTAGGCAGGTATAGGGGGACCCCAATTTCTTTTAGTCTAGACCCCCAAGTAGCCCCTAGAAGACTAAAGGCCAGACGAGTTCTTTTTGCTCTAAAAGCAAAAATAGAGGAACAACTAGATAAATTGATAAATCAAGGGGTCTTAGAGCCTGTAGACCATGCCAAATGGGAAACACCAATTGTAACGCCAATTAAACCAGACGGGTCGGTTCGAATCTCTGGCGACTACAAGGCTACCCTGAACCACACGTTGCAACAAAGCGCATACCCAGTGCCAGTCGTACAACACTTATTACACTCCCTTGGGGGAGGAAAAGTTTTTGCTAAACTAGACCTAGCACAAGCGTACCAACAGCTCCCAGTAGACCCTTTAACGGCTGAAGCACAAACAATAGTGACTCACAAAGGGGCATTCAAATGCAACAGACTCCAATTTGGAGTGAGTGTAGCCCCAGGCGTTTTCCAGAGCCTCATGGAACGCCTGTTAAATGGTATAAAAGGAGTCGTACCATACTTCGACGATGTCCTAATTTCAGCCAAAGATGCGACCCAACTTAAAAAAAGACTTAAAGACATACTAAATAAATTCAGAGAGACTGGCCTTAAAGTAAAAAAAGAAAAATGCTGTTTAATGACTGATCGCGTCGAATTCTTGGGATATTTGATAGACGGAGAGGGTATACACCTGACCGAAAAAAAGGTCAGAGCTATTAAAGACGCACCAGAACCAAGGAACAAAACTGAATTGCAGGCATTCTTGGGACTAATAAATTTTTATAATGTGTTCCTACCCCACAAAGCAACAATAGCGGAACCATTGCACCGATTACTGGATAAGCAAACAATCTGGACTTGGGGTTATAGAGAAAAGAAAGCCTTCCAAAAAATAAAAAACTTATGAACATCAAACACCGTTCTTATCCAGTTTAACAACACACTGCCATTGAAGGTGACCTGCGACGCCTCACCATTTGGAGTCGGTGCCATCCTGAGTCACAAATTGCCAGATGGAAGAGAGGCACCCGTCGCATACTATTCAAAGACTCTGTCTAAAACTGAGCGAAATTACAGTCAATTAGACAGGGAAGCCCTGGCAATCGTCGCCGGAGTAAAACGCTTCCACGAGTACCTATATGGAAGGACATTTGTAATAGTAATGGACCACAAACCGCTGCTGGGAATTTTGGCGGGAAACAAGCCAACACCGAACATTTTGTCCCCGTGAATGACTATATGGTCAGAATTCCTAGCAGCCTACTCTTACACCCTAATACATCGCCCTGGGAAACAAATCTCCCATGCAGACGCGTTAAGCAGAGCACTGCTACCAACTCTAGAGGAAGACCCGGCACCAACGATGACCACCCTGCAGATAGAGACATGCCCAAATCTCCCCATATCTGCGTATGATGTCGCCAGAGCCACCGCAAAGGACCCATTGACTGCCCATATACTGAACTGGGTAGGTAAAGGCTGGCCGGAAAACCAAAAAACTGAAAACTTTAAACCTTTCCGGACCAGACAAACTGAACTCTCAATTCAAAAAGGTTGTTTGTTGTGGGGTGATCGGGTAGTTATCCCCTCCAAATTACAAACGAGGGTTCTCAATATGCTTCACGAAGGCCACCCTGGAATTGTTAAAATGAAAAGCCTTGCTAGAAGCTATGTCTGGTGGCCAGGTATAGATAGGGACATCGAATACTGGGTAAACTCTTATAACAAATGCCAAAGAAATAGGCCTTCCCCGCTACAAGCACCCATAAGGGACTGGGAAACCCCACGAGGCCCCTGGTCACGAATCCACATAGACTTTGCAGGTCCAACTAAGGGACATACCTTCCTAATTGTCGTAGATGCATACTCAAACTGGCTAGAGGTTAAAATCATGCCATCTACGACAACTGAAACCATTATTAAACAATTTGACAAACTCTTTGCAACCCATGGCCTGCCGGACGTCCTAGTGTTTGACAACGGGCCACAATTAACGAGCATCCAATTCGAACAATACCTAGTCTCCCTAGGTATCAGACATGCCCTCACCGCGCCGGCCCACCCGGTTGCAAACAGTAGGGCAGAGAGAATGGTTAGATTTACCAAAGAAGGTTTAGAAAGGATGGACATTGGGGATGTCCAAGATAAAATAAATCGCCTACTCACCCTCCAGCATATCACAGCCAGTACCATAACAAACAAAAGTCCACCGGAATTACTAATGGGGAGAAAACTTAGATCACAACTAGACAGATTGCACCCAAACTATACACCAGAAAACCCCCCTGACTCCTCCACCTGTTTCAGGACATTTGAAATAGGCGACCTAGTCTATGCAAAAAACTTTACCGGGGACCCATTATGGCTTCCAGGAAAAATTACACAAATTACAGGCCCCTGGTCCTACCAACTAACCATAGACGACGGCAGGGAATGGAAGCGGCACATAGACCAGCTTCGCTCCCGAAACATTGAAAGAAATACAAACACACAACCACAAATATTAAAAAATGATGAAAATCAAACCAAAGGGGGGGAGGGGGAAATATGAGAAAATAATAAGGAACCGTTTAAATTAAACACAGAATACAATAACTACCAAAAAGAGCAAAAAAGAGACTTACAGTTAGAAGAAACTTGTGAGAGGAGTCCAATCGAAGGGGCCAGCCAGGCCAGCTCGACCTGCCCAGAGAAACCAGGAGGGAGCGGCAAAACCACCAGCCTAAGAAAATCAGGCGGCAGTAAAATGGCTGACTCACCCTTCCAGGCAGTTCCAGGGAGAAAGACTGGAGAGACAACAACCCCATCCGAACCAGTTGAAGTCTCCAACAGAAATGAACCGCGCAAGTCCAGTCGAGTCAAAAGAAGCCCCACCTACCTACGCGACTACATCACCACGTAGGACTAAACCAAGAGGGGAGGGGTGTTCTGTATAAAAATAGTAGACTCCTAAAGACTGAATTCTGATTGGCTAAAGAACTCGAATGGGGATTGGTTCAATAGGAACCAATCCACATAGCTGCTAAAAGGGCGGCAAATATCAAATACCTGTCATTGGCTAAAGCCGGCAGAGAAAAACATATAAAAGGCTGCCGCAGCTTGAGCCAACATTCCGTTTTCCCAACTGTGTTACTTAATAAAGACCTTGTTGTTGGAACCCGGTCTACCTCACGTTTTTCCGGACGGAACAGTGACAGACATTCAAGGTAATCGCTTTTCTATAAAACAAATATCTGATACACAATGACAGCACCAACATCAGGTGTATACAAGGGACCCTGCACTATGCTATGATGCAACTAACACAAGAATAGGATTACAACAACTATGAGCAACTGCAAAAATTGCTGTACTGTCCTTTCTCCAGGAAACATTGTCCTTTCTCTTGGAAGTCTCTCAAAGAAGTTGAGGTGGGGTGAGGGGCTGATAGCAGACATTTCCCTCAGATCAAACCAAGAATGACTAGTGTTTTATCTGCTGAAAGGAAAAGCACCACTTTGCACTTATTGAGGACAATGATATATTGCCAGATAATTATCAGAACTTCATGCAAAGATTTAGAACTTATTTTGATGATTCAGCCAAGAAGGAAACAGTGAAATACAGGAAGGAAACACTAAATGAACAAGTAAGACAAAGCACATAATATAAGGAATAAGTGTTTTAGCACTGCATATTAATTGATGGAGGATAAT
This sequence comes from Laticauda colubrina, assembly GCA_015471245.1. Lineage (NCBI taxonomy): Eukaryota > Metazoa > Chordata > Lepidosauria > Squamata > Elapidae > Laticauda > Laticauda colubrina. The sequence continues at coordinate 586,464 of BLBF01000053.1, forward strand.
CAATTAATATTACTAATAAACAAATCCATATATCATACATTCATTTTTCTGGGTGCTTCGTGTCAAAATTTTATTAGAGACTTCCAAATAACATTAATTAATCAATGTTTTTTTCTTTAATTAGGGCTGTCAGTTTCATCATTTCACTCTATTCCGTCAATTTCAGGAATTAGCCTTCCATATTAATGGATCTATCCACCACTGAACATATAAGAACGTCACTGCTGTTAACAGAGCTAAAAACACAATACCATGCTAATTTTCCAAAATTTTATCTATCAATCCATTTTCAACACATATTTGAAGTTTGTTTAAACATTTTTGTGGTCTTTCTGGTGATATCTTCTATAAATAATATTATAAAAATTCTCTTTAAGATTGTAACATGTAAGAATTTTAACCCCAAATGTTTTCCCATTGCTCCATTTGCATATTATATCCCCAAGATTTATCATCAAAGAATCTTCAAATTGTTTAACTTCTGTTTTAAATCTCAGGACATTATACATTTTAGTAATAAGATATTCAACGTTAATACAGAACTCAATTTCAAATGTAATTCTATCATGTTGAAAACTGTAAATTTCTTTCAATAAATCTCAAATTAGATTCAAGCACTGAATCCAAATCTGTCTGTACTGATTTGGCTATACTACATAGAAAGGCCTTGGAGGTTTGTCTTTTCCTAATATTCTTTTTTCTTGTATAGTCTATTATCAAACCTCTTACATATGCCTTCATTGTATCCCAAACATTCTGTATTGAAGTATCTTCTTTTTTATTTTCTTTAAAAAAAAAAAACAATTCCTTCTCCATCCATTGTATAAAGTCTTTCTCCTTTAGAATAGTATTGTTTAATGTCCATCTCGATCTTTTTTTTTTGTCCCTTCCATTTAATTGTCATTGGACTATGATCTGCCCAAGTACTTATTTCAATATTTATTTCTTGAATAGTAGATATTAATTCTGTTGAGATCCAAATCATATCTAATCTGGACCATGATAAATGTCTATTAGAGTAAAAAGTATATTGTTTAGTTTTAACATTTCTTTCCCTCCAAATATCTTTTAAGGTTAATTCATCTGTCATTTTAAAAAAAGATTTAGGGAGAATCTTTCTATTTTGTTTTGTTATTGTTGTTATATAGTCCAATTTATTGTCCACAATTCCATTAAAGTCTCCCATCATAATTATGTTAACATCGTCCAGTCTAATTATTTCCATATGTAATTTTTTATAAAACTCTTCTTGTTTATCATTCGGAGCATAAATTGCAATCAAGAGTATTTTTTTATTATTATCCATTATTTCCACCATTAATACTCTTCCATCTTCATCCGTGTATGAACTTCTTGTAAGCAAATTATATCAAATTTTAATTTCTCTAATTTGTGAAAGGTTTTCCTTCTTTTAACAGCTGAGTTAAGTCCATTTATATTCATTGTAATCAGTTTTTTTTCTTCCATGATTATGCTTTATATTTAGGTCTAACAGCTCTCGTAGCTCTCACTTCACGTTGTTCTTTACTGTCTACCTGTCCACCTACAACTCCTTTCTCTTTTTCAATCTCCAGTTGTTCCTCCTGAAACTCAATTAATGAGACCTCTTTCTCTGCCTCCTCTTTTTTTCTTCCGAAAAATTCTGCATAGAAAAGTTCTGCTTTTTCAATCGAGTCAATTCTATGTCTCTGCTCTTGCCACGTAAAAATTAGTCCTTCTGGTATCAGCCATCTATAGTTCACTTCATTTTCCAGTAGCATTTTGGTCAAAAATCGGTATTCTCTTCTCATCTCTCTCACTCTTCTAGGTATTTGTTTTAAAACCACAATCTCTTTGCCTTTATATTTCAATGCTTTCTCCCTTACCACTTGTAGTATTTGTGTTCTGATGGATGCTAATGGGAGATGCAGACACATTTATGATTCTTTTGGTATTCCATCTCTGGGCTGCAAAAATCCAGGAAACAACTAGATAGCAATTACAAGTTATCTGTATTTCATTGCTCCTATCTAGTGGTCTTTTGAATTTTTACAGCTCAGATTTAAAGTTTTAGTCTTTTCTGAAGGAGTATCTTGCAGTGGGACTATATTTTAGAAGGCAATAATGGATCAAATACACAGTGATTCAATAGTTATTTAGCATCCAAAAAAATCTTACAAACCAAGATATTAATAATTTTATAACTTAAAAACATGTGATTTTCAATACTAGCATTTAACATAAGCAATCTCACCACAATATGAACTTTCCTCATATGCTTAAAAATATTCATAAGTAAAGCATTTTTATGCGGAGGTAAGATATTGAACATTACTAAATTCTCATTATTCCACCGAATTGTCAAGGGAGGATCAATTGTCTTCCATCAACTTGAAAAATTGCTCTGAAGTCCGTATAAGAATACCATACAAATATACTGTAATGAAAGAATTTTAAATGATCCAGGCAGCAAAGTCAATGCCTTAAAGTATATCTACTTCTTGAAACAAGTTTCAAGTTTTAGTAGCTGCAAAAAATAAACATGTGCGGCATCATTTATAAAGCACTGGATGATATTCTGACCCCATTCATTTTTTTGGAATGTGGCCCCCAATATCTTATTCAAAGGATATTTGTGACTTTTAGCACAAAAAGATTGTAACTCATGCCTACCTCAAATTAACACATCTCTGTGTAAAGGTTAAGCTGAAATCGTCATTCAAAATTCATTTTATTAGACCATGCCTGCAAGTTACAATTGTTTCTTTTTCCTCTGAATTAATTACGTGAAAAATCTCAAATAAGCAAGGAATATGTAAAGAATGAGAAAAACTATAACTGGACAGAGAGAGACTAGATAGACTAAAGCACATGTGTAGTTTTAAGCAATTGTGAAGTGCATTTTAAATTTATAACCTTTGTCAGGCATTACTAAAACAATGAGTAATACTTTATGAATTCAAAATTATGAATCTTTTTGGTACATGATATACGTACAGCTTTAGACAAACCAGTAAAAAAATTACTAGAATTTATCAATGATATAATGGAAGAATAATGGTAATATCCAAAATTATATCCAAAATTTACCATAAAAATGAATGTGATAATGGTGCTCTAGAAACATGAAAGATATAAACAGTACTAAAAACTACTTTCTTTTAATATATGCAGCCTGTATACAAACCAAAATCTTTCCTATCTTGTTTTTCTATTGAAATTCATAAAACCTGCAGGATTCACACTTTGAATTTATTCATGCAGCCCTGTCTTTATTGTAATAGATTAGCTATCTAGCATTAAACCATTGTCATAGCAGGTGGCAGAACCTAATCAACCTGATCTCAAAAAGATAAAGTATGTACTTTGTGCTTGGATAGGAGACAAAGATCCAGAGCTGCAGGCTAAACTAGAAAGTAAAGATAAAGAAAACAAAAATACTAAAGAAAGCAATTACAAAACCATTTCCATATTATTACAAAGAAAAAAACATGGATATATTCATGCAGCCATAAGAAGTCGAACTTGACTCAATGGAAGCTCTGACAGCACCAATAAGTCAACAGAAATTCTACATTAAAATAGTGTGTGTCAGTATTGCTTTTATTCATTTGATTGATTTCTTATAGTCAGGAGCTTGAGGTGCTCCATCTTCCTACCTATGAGATAGGCTGGGCTGAGAAAAAATAACTGGACTAAAGTCAGACAGTACCTGCTATAGTGAATGGTATAACCTGGATCTTCCCACTTCTAAAATCAATGTAATATCATCCCAAATAAATTCAATCAAGTAAATATTCAGTGGCTAGTTGGGAGATAAGAGGTGGTAGTAGAGTGTTTTTTTCCAGAATGATAGTCCCAGGGAAAATTCACGAAAGACATTCTAATGTGGCATTAAACATATTCTGTGAATGTGCTTAAATCTGAGACTGAAAGCAAGATGAAAATCAGGATATATTTATGATTAATGTATAAGCATCGTGAAGAGCAGGAAATTTGAAAATATGGAGTTGCTAAGAAGGATATATGGATATGTATTACCACACTAAGAACCAAGGAACAGTCCTAAAGGGTAGGGAACTTTCTAAGGAAGTACAACTAGTACAAGAAGAAGGACCTTGTTCTGTATAAAATGGAATACTCCAAACTATGCAATCTGATTGGCTAAAAGACTAAACATTGGATTGGTTCATTAGGAACCAATCCAAAAGAGCCGCTGAAAAGCGGCAAAGTTAAATAGCTGCCATTGGCTATAAGCTGGCAGGCAAGCCTGTATAAAAAGGCTGCCGCGGCTTCAGCCAAACAGTTCCGTTACTGTTGCTTACTTGAATAAAGACTTTGTTTGTTGGAACCCAGTCTACCTCGTGTTTTTCCAGACGGAACAGACCTTCTCTGTGGTGGCCTGTCCCTGTGGAACATCATGCCTGCAGAAATAAGATTAGCACCTGCTTTGATACTCTTTCACAAGGCTGTGGTTACCTGATTTTATATTCTTGCAAATGTTTTCATTTTACAATTCAGTTCATTCTGAAACTTTTTATAGTTCATATTTAATGAAAAGGATAGAGAAATCTGACTTTCTTCTTTGAGGCTTTGTATTGTAATTTGATTTGTGCACAATCTAACCTACAGATAGATTAAAACTCTATTCTAAGCCAAATACAAGCATGTAATACAACAGTTTAGTTACTACATGTAAAGCCATTTTGTTAATTTAAAAAAAGGAGTAGGAGCAACTGAAAACAAAGAATAGGGATAAAATCTGTAAAACCACAGCAGCAGTTTCTTTACTTTATGATCCATTGCAATATCCAGACATTCTTTGACGATGTATTTGATGATGTATCAAGCAAGCAATGGGATCAATGAAATGTGGTAAAATGACATTATAGCACCAGAACAGTGCTAGCAGAAGAAAAATACCATAACTGAATTTCACTACACAATGTCAAAACCAGGTTATTTGAACCACAAGTCATGTGATTACATTAATTTGGCTAAGCATATCAACTACTTTAATTAAGTATAAGTTATCATACTGTCCAAGTATAAAAAATCCATTCAGTATCTTTAGTACTTGAAAACAATACAATATGCTGCAAATGTGAAATATCTTTTATTTAATTTTTAAAAGCATTGCTCTTTTAAAGTTATGAAACTGAAAGAGGAAATTTACCAAAAAGGATAAAATATCTGGATTGCAATGTAAAGAAGACAAGGTTGAGAGGAAATCCCTTTTGATAAATCAAAGTTTTATATCTGAATATGCATTATTTTCCATAATTTTATTCCTTGAAAACAAATCATGTTAAAAACTACCTTTTCTAATACGATTTCTGTAAGCATGCCACATAACTTTGATATAATATCTAAATACATTAGATTACAAATAAGTTGTCTGTAAGCATGATCTGCTGTGCCTGCTTTTACTTTGCATGAAACACAATGTCCATCTCAGCAGAAATAATTTGCTGATCCTAAATGACTGCTCAAAAAAACAATGAAGTAAAAGAATTTATAGACATAACTTTGAAAAGAGAATGAGAGCAAACAACATATTTGCTGAGGAAAGTCAATAGTGATTGTATAAAAGGAAACTGTCACTAAATAATTAAAGTTCTTTTGAGCATGTCGCCAATGTGTAGACAAAAAATAAGCAAGCTATAGCATAATTCCCATGTAAGAAAGCCTGAGGAATTTCCTGAAAAATATCACTGCCTACAAATGAGGAACATAAAGAACCCTTCCAACAGATGATTTCATTATAGAAAATAATTTCATCAGTTTTTAGCACCAAACAAAGCAGAAAACAGCCACTGTGTTTATGCCAGGTTTCAGAGACTTCATACAAAGCTTATTTGCAAAAGTTACATACAAAACATGTCATTTGAGAAACTACCATAATGGACAAAAAAGATTCTATTATGTAAGGTATCAAACAAAGAGATTACTAGTCGTGATATGTGTGAGGTTTATATATGAAGACTTCATCAAAATTCCAAGAGGAGAAAGGAAACAAATTGAGAAGCTACACAGGCAATGTGCCAGAGGACCAGTGGTGGGATTCAAAAAATTTTACGACCAGTTCTGTGGGAGTGGCTTGGTGGGCATGGTATGGCTTGGTGGGCGTAGCTTAGTTAGCATGGCAGGAGAAGGATACTGCAAAATCTCATTCCCTCCCCCATCCCACTAACCTGCTTTCCAGCTCCATTCTCCTGTGCAGGGTAACAAAAGAAGATCCAGCCAATCACCTAGGACTCAAGAGGCACAGAATAGATGGGGTGGGGCCAGTCAGAGGTGGTATTTGCCAGCTCTCCAAACTACTCAAAATTTCCGCTACCGGTTGTCCAGAACTGGTCAGAACCTACTGAATACCACCTCTGCAGGAGGCGTGCATAACTGAAAAATCTTAATACTATCCCTTTTCTTTATAGATTTGCAGACCAGTTATTACTACAGGAGCACCATTACGACTAAAAATGGTCCATGCAAATGTCTTCTTTTAGACTTTCCTATGGCAGCAGCACATGAAAAAAATATAATTAATAAGTATGTAGTCCTCCAGAGCACATAAACAAAGAGATAAGGCCAAAAGTAACAGCTGCAGAATCAAAGTAAAATTAAGGTGACCTAAATTGGTATAGCAAACAAAAATTACAGTTACAGTAGTTTCAGTAACAAATGTGTTTTAAATATCACTATTTTAATAACAGGGCAGTATAGCGCATTGATCTTTTGGATCACCTAGAACAGGGGTGTCAAACTCAAGGCCCGCAGACTGAATCCGGCCTGCTGGGCGCTTAAATCTGGCCTGCAGGGCTGGCCTGGAAATAGCAAATGACCAGCCCACAGTGCCTCTGGAAGCCAAAATGAAGTTCAGTGAGAGGGGAATAATACACGGAAGCCTCCTACAAATACCTAGTCAACAGCCCACATATTCATCATTATGAAGTGAGCCACATGAATATTTATGGATGAAAAATAGAACATATTCTATATAAAATTTATACAATTGCTTCATACTATTCTAATAGGTGTCTGTTTGCAAAATTCAAGATCAATTCCTTATCTGCAGGAGTCCAAAGAAGAAAACAATAGCCATATGCCCTCAATACAGGTTTCATTCACTACCTTTTAGCAATTAAAAAGTATGACTCCAGTTACAGCTTCTCCAGACTCTTCAGTATATCAGGCTGAACAAATCAAATTAAGCTTGTTCAAGATTAAAGTCATGATATAATATTGAATAAAATATTATTCGCAATTAATTGGAAAGTTGTTAAGATTAAATATTCTTGCTTTCTTTCCATGCATTACAATTTTTTCTCCCTAAGAAGTCCTTCATGCTGATGCCACATGGTATCTGCTCTAGCAGGGTTCTTACATATCCCATTCTCATTTACCTATGGCACTATTATTCCAAAGAGGGTATATAAAATACAGTCATATTTTCTCTACCACACATAATGTATTAATTCCTCCACTTCAAAATTCTGTACCTTGTTTCATTTATTTCACCCACAAATCAGAACAGTTTCAGGTTTGCTTATGATCCTATACTTTAATTAGAAATATATGTCTGTTAAATGTCAAATGCTAAAATTGCTTCCTTGTATCATTCGACAGTGGGATATAACTATTATTTACTGGCAAATCTTATAATGCATTCTTCTTCCAGACTCAGAAATTCAAGTGCTGAATCATTTTCTTATTGGTATTATATCATTTCTTTATGGCTTCAGTCAAGGTTTCCCATTCCCATTTTTAAAGAAAAAAATATTTAAAATGAATATAAATGCTTGCATGCCAAGCAGCTTGAAAGAAAGCCTCTCCCATCCATGATTATGTTTGGCCTGCACATGCTTTCTCTAAATGAGTAACATAGTTTTTAGCTCTTAATCTAAATCAGAATCTTTCTAAAAAAAACACACACACAAGATGATGTTGCTTAATTTAAGGCTACAATTATATGTACCACAGAAATATCAGCATTAATACATACAATTCTGGTTGTGTATTAATTTTTTAACAGTGAAATAATTATGGCTCACTGTTCTCTACTGCATACATTGTAGTTTATTATTTAGAAACTGTCAGTGTGTCCATACTGATATTTAAATCTGTCTGCATCAGTGTTAAAGCATCTTGAATGTTACTTTTGTATTTCAAGAGCCAGCACAGCATTCTTCTTCTATCAAACTAAGATTTCATCAGTTATCTATGAATTCTAGATAGATTATCTAATTGACATGAAACTTATCATCCTGCAGAGAATTTCATCAAATACTGATTTATATTCAATCAAAAAATTATTGTTTTCTTGTCTATAAGCGAGGTCAAATTAATGATATGTCCAAATACCCAATTTTTAGTAGATGGATATTACTAAATGTTATATTTTACTGATACCAATCAGGATGATCATAAATAAACAGTGCTGCATTCATTAACCATGTTCATATTTAAATTCTGTTTTTTAATTTGCCTTAATATATATCATCAATGTAATAATAATACATCATTATGCTAATTTAAAATTTTACAGCTCTCAGTAATATTTAAATGCAAGTTAAATCTAATTTATCCATACCATATGTTAATTGTTGGTTATGGAACTTAATAGTATGTATGATCTATCTGCCTGTCAGGCAGCCATCGGCAGACAACCATTCATTTACTGAATTACAACAGAACTAAAAAAAAAAAAAAAGGACTTATGATTATTTTTCACTCTTATAACCACTGCAGCATCTCTGTGATCATGTGATCAAAATTCAGATGCTTGGCAACTTGCATGTTTTTATGACAGTTTCATGGGGTCATGTGACCACCTTTTGTAACCTTCTGACAAGCAAGGTCAATGGGGGAGGCAAATCCACTTAAGAACCGTGCCACTAACTTAACAACTGGAATTATTCATTCAACAACTGTGGCAAGAAAGATCATGAAATTAGGCAAAAATTACAGAACTATCTTGCTTAGCAATTAAATTTTGGCTCAATTGTGGTTGGAAATCAAGGACTGTGCTAATTTAAAATACTAGGTGTTCTTTGAATGTGCACCAACTTGTTCTTAAGATGGCTACATTAGTAATAGCACAAAGATAGGGATTCTTGGTTTTATATATCACAGACATAGCTCCTCCATTAGCAAGAGAGCTGATCATAACATTCCCTTCATTACAATGCAATCTTGGGTGGATTGTACATTAAAGTATTGAATAAAACAAAGTAAAAGACTCTTTAATGCTTTCTAAAAACAATAAAAAGTGAACAAAATGGACTAATACTAGGATTATTTCATATAATAAACTTTGCCAATTATAATCTAGCTGGCTATGAGGGTTTCATATATCAAGTATCTTATAAACATGTGTTTTTGTTTGCTTTTTAAAAAAAGGGCATTTAACATAGCAATTATTCATTAGGAGAAAAGTATTTTTTTTAAAGATCCTATCACTGCACTTCTATTTGCTGCTGCCAACGATTTTATGTAGCATTCGGGGTACAGTTCTGTTAAAGTTATTTTTATTGTTACTAAACTGAATAAAAATCCAAACATTGTTTTCATATGAGTAACAAAAATATAAATTATTAAATATTTTTAAACAATAACTGCTATTATTTATTTCCTGATGCTTACATGCTGGTCTACTTCAACAGGATATATTTAAAAATAAAAGCTTGAACTATGCTGAAACTCCAAATATACAAATACAACAGAAATGCAGACATTCTAAATTCCTTGCAAACATTGTATGTATGTATGTATGTATGTATGTATGTATGTATGTATGTATATATATATATATATATATATATATATATATATATATATATATATATATATATATATAATGACTGCTTTGTAGGACTCAAGTTATATTTGTTACAGATAATTTCCAGTCACAAATCAGAAGTATTTATAAATCTGATCCAGGGATGGATTTAGATATCCAACAGAAGCCATGATCTTCATTCTGTCACCCAAACCATCCCCAAAGTCTGTAAATAGTTTTCCAGGCAAAGGTCATTTATCTAAAAGCAGTAGAGCTAAGAGCATCTGCTCTCTAATGAGGTTTCTAAAAAATTTAGACATATGTATGTATAAACAGCCAGACACCTGTTGAGTTTAAACCGGAAAAAACTATTCTAATTCAAATGATGTGCAAAAAGCTTGGGTAAGATCTCTCTCTCTCTCTCTCTCTCTCACACACACACACACACACACAAAAACACACAAACACGCACGCAAGCAAGCAAGCAAGCAAACAAACAAACAAACAATGAGGGTAGGACAAGACTGGAGGTAGGAAAAAAGTTTATACCAGATTAAAGTTGTAAATTGGGCTCGGTTTTAAATCTATCTTTAATAGGGAATTAATTCACAAGTTTTCTGTTGTTGACTATATTATATGCCTAGAAGAAAGAAAATCAAGATCTACATAGTTATTTCTGTACTAAAGTCTTGTTCTTGTCTTCACTAGTTTTAGGTACCATTTAAATAATACAGATCTCCATAAATAGTGCATCATATGTCATACTGCAGAATTTTTACATGTTGATTCACAATAATGAATTAGATGATATTAACAAATTTACTTCCTTTTGGAAGAATTAGAATGGTATGTTGCCATTCAAATTCAGTTGCTACAGATATCTTAACCATGTCTTGTTTAAAACTCATCTCTAAATAAGATGCTATCCAGCTGTCCCATAAATAGCACTGGCTTCTACCCGATATTTAACTCCAGCAGTATTTCTGAAAAGGACAATAAATAAACCTTTTTAGCAAGCTATCTTAACTTGTTCTATCTATCCATCTCTTGAAGCCATGGATGTTCTCTATACAATTCTGCAGGCACAAACTTTGCTCTGTATTTTCTAAGTTTCAAAAAGTTTGCTTACAATGTATGATTAAGTAAAGAAATAATTGCAATGGCCATTCCATATAGTACCTTTTTAAAACACAAAATTATCTATTGTAAAGGGTCTATTTATACTGTATTTTCTACTTGCTGACATACTGTTACAAACCGTTTGTATTTCTTAACAGAACTTATTTCAGTCACTATACAGCATGCAAATACAAAGACTGAAATAACCATTTTGTGTATACCCTATGCTCGAAACAATTTTACATTTTCTGAAGCTCAGGACAAAATAGGGTCTACCTTTTTGTTTTGTGTTTGTGTGTTTTGAACTGAGGCTATTGAAATCTGAAAGATATATTATCTAATAAAATTTCAGACACAAATTTATCCTTGTTGCCATTGGCTGGATTAGGTGAGAACAGTGGGTAATACATTTAAGTATATAGTAAGAGACTGAGAGAACAATTATGGATATAATAAGAACATTGACATAATCTAGTACTGAAGATTTTCGTAAGAAAGAATTTAAAATTATTGGTAACATTAAAATCAAGTGGTTTTAATATAAAGGTTTCCCTGTGTATATTATGTTTTATTTATACAATTTAAATTGAAATTTCTGAGTACGAAGATTTTTAGGACAGTACAAAAGTATGAAATATTAAGAATTCTTTGATTAATAAATGAAAGTATGATGTATTAAGAACATTCAGTCAATCAGATATGTGTATTTTTCCTCTTATGTTTGTTATTTGTTGTTTTTGGGAAATGATTCCCTGGCAAACATCCCTGGATGTTAATGAGCAGTCAGTATGAATTATCATCCCATTTTATTTTTGAATCAGTATAACAACAAAATTAAGGGACCAAGAGGCTTTTTCAAATTCCCATTGTTAGAAAATCTGAAACATTTTAAATGTTGCCTCCTGGGTAACATTTGAATGATCCAACAGGAAGTTCCAAGTGCAAATAAAACCTTTTTTTCCCAATTTTCCATCTCCCTAAATTAAAAGTATTTTTGTTTTTTGACCTTAAGAGAGAAACTCATTATAGTGATGATTTTTAAGAAGCATTGCAGAATCCAGAGTTCATCCTTCCTTTTTCAGCAACCAGGGAAAAAAAAGACAAGTGATAAGCACGACAACACTGACTCCCAAGGCAGAAATTAACATAAATAGGAGAAAAAGCTAAACTTAGAGCACATTAAAATATGGATTGTTATATACTGAAAATTAATTTTGACAGCTATACATTGTTAAAATCACTATTGTAGAATGTTTTTGATTATGTCATATATGCTTAAATATAAATATAAAGCAGCTCTGGTTGTCCAAAGTAGTCTTTCATCCGAATGATTTTACTCAGCATTCTTGAACAGCCAAAATTTATGAGATGCTAATACTCAACTGAGCAGCACTTTTAACATATTTAATAAATGAAATTGAGTTCAGGTAAGCATTAAAGTGGATTGGTTTGCTGTATCTATCTGATCCATTTCAAGGGTCCTTTTAGGTGTATCCAGGCTGAATTGCTACAGAAATCTACCAAACCAATGTGATGTGAAAATAAAGCTCTGTCTAAAAGTCTGTGGAAAGAGAATGAATAGTTGCAGTATCTAAGGGATGGGTCTCAACTAGAACGTCCCTATTCACAAAATTACACAGTTCTCCTCTTCCCCTTTCTATCCTCTTCTAGTTCCTCAGTGTTCTTACAATGACTGGGCTAAAATAGTAGTCTAATGCATTTAGTTCTCTATGTAATGTTGATTTCATTATGAATCAGCAATTAATTAAAAAATCCAGAGACTGATCTCTAATCTGATCTTCTGATCTACAATAACATAGCCTCAAGTCAATATTTTGCTAAGGGAAATATACCTAGATTAAATTACTTTTGTTTCAATACTAAAGTTACTGTTTTAAAAATGCATAATTTTAAACTGCATCATGTTTTACAGTTTAATCAGAAAAAATAAATAAATTGCCAATCAAGTTTGTTACTAAAGCTTATTTTATTAAGTATTTTATGAGGATCTCACTATCTATGACTACCCTAAGCAAATACATACACAACACAAACATGACCAAGTGCTGTAGTGATTAAGAATCTAGATTAGGAGTTATAAATCTCCCTTGGGCACAGAAACTGGCTGATGGTTTGTAAACCAGCAATTCTTTCTCAGCACTAGACCGAGAAGTTGAAAAACACCTGCCTACTAACCTCCTTTAGATCAACATGATAGATAACAGAAATGTAACTTTCAGTTATAAGATTTTCATCCTGAAATGTGGTGATTAATGTTGAAGTGATTATGTGTATTGTATGCATAAACAGTAAAGGCAAACAGAAGTTAAAATAATAAACAATAATTAAGGCACCTTGGAGGCTGACACATTGAATCAATACAATACAAAGCATCAGTTCAGCATTGTATCAGTTGTTCTCCATTGTTCAGTGATTTCTAGAAGCTTTCTTGCACCATAATTCAAAACAGAAAACAGGATTCATATCACAAGGTCACACATCTCTGGCATATCTATTGCACTGTATATAGAAAGTATGTGCAGGAAAATAATTGTATATGTGCAGGAACACATCTTAGTGTGTGTATATGTATGTATGTATGTATGTATGTATGTATGTATGTATGTATATATGTGCTGTACAGCTTCCTTCGGGTATTATCCCACGTCATTGTAGTGCTTTTAAAGTTGTAGCAATGTTTCAGCAGAATCTCATCTGCCATCATCAGGCTTCTGTATTGAGTTTGTATGTGGGTCAGGGTCTCACAGCCATTGGTTTTAAATTTGAGGCTAGCCTATTATTGTGGCAGGATGTTTTTTTCTACATCCTGATTGGTTGGGAGTCTTGGTCTGTGTTTATTGGACTTGGAGTTTGTTTGATTGGTGTTTCTGGTTTCTTCTGTTTTGTGGCTTTGATTGGTTGGCAACACTCTGTTCCTGTATTGGAGGCTTTCAGTGCAGCTTGGCTTCGCGTGAAAGGACGGCTGTTATCTATTAGGAAGCTAGGTTTCATCTGGGTGCCTGGTTGGGGTGTGTTTGAGCTGGAGGTATCAGAGGGAGTCTGTTTGTGCCCAGGTGTTTGCCTGGCTTGTGGTGTGGAGATCTTTCTATTTGA
>BLBF01000053.1:602287-613709 GCA_015471245.1 Laticauda colubrina
AAATAAATAAATAAATAAATAAATGTGTACAGTTATTTTTTTTTAAATAGGTAGCCTCAGATTTGGCATATGTGTTTATCATGGTATTTTATATTGGTGCAACAATTCCTGAAATTCCCTGTCAGAATGTTGAAGACATTCTTTTCATTTTTATTTCTTCTCTAAATAATGTGAAACAACCACAAAGCTTGGGATTGTGATTTTAAGACTTTCTAGTTCACTGCAACTCACTACTCATAGGTCTTATTTCAGAAGAATTGCTAAGAAGCTAAAGTATAATGCCTATTTGATGTTCATCTAAGGTTGTATGATGTCTTCTTTTACATTAAACCATTTCCTTGTGAAATAATGCATCCTAATACAAAATCACTCACTTTTCAACTATATATAAATACAACAAAAGCAACAGGAGATAGAGATTATGCTAGTGCAGAACCCTGTGTTAAAATAACCAATATCAGAAAGGATTTTAAAACTTAATTGAATTTCCTATTTTTATAGGGTTTTTTCTAAAAAACCTTTTTATATCAAATATTGAATGTAAAATTGTTGAAGTCAGAAGTTGCACTCTGCAGCCCCCCTGTGGTAAAGCAGAATTTGGAACTCTTGATGCAATTCAGATGTACCACGGGTTAAATTGTTGTAACACTTTTCAAATGCCTACAAACTAAACTCAAGAATTTGCCACAGAAACTCAATGGAATAGGATTTGTTTTAATGAAGAGCAATAAATACCTGGTAATTAGTACATTTCAACATATCCCCACCACAAGCATTGTTTATGCTCAGCTCAAAATTTGTGCAAATTCCAAAAAGTTTGACTAATGGTAAATCAAACTGACTGAAATATTTGATTTAATATTAAATATTTTGTTTTTTTAGTCTGCAAAACTTTTTGTTTTTGTTTTTTGCAAATGTAACCTCTAGATGCATATAAATTTTTTGTTTTTCAAAACCCAACAATTTATTTCACACAAGAAAATATCTTAAAATCAATTGTGCTTTTTCTATTTTTGCTTATCTCAGAACAGTTGATGTAACTCAGCAATTACCGGTAGTCCTCGATTTGCAACAGTTCATTTAGTAACTGTTCAAAGTTATAATGGCACTGAAAAAAAATGACCTGAGAGTTTTTCACACTCACAGTCATGCAATGTCCCTGTGATCAAAATTCAGACTCTTTTCAACTGATTCATATTTATGATGGTTATAGCTTCCCAGGTTCATGTGATCACCTATTGCGCTCTTCTGACAAGCAAAGTCAACTGGGAAGACAGATTCATTGAACAACTGGGTTACTAACTTAACTTGCAGTGATTGAGCTAAAACTTTGGCAAGAAAGGTTGTAAAATGGAGCAAAATTCACTTAACAACCATCTCACTTAACATAGAAATTTTAGGATCAATTGTGGTTGTAAACTGAGGACAACCTGTACTTCATAGCAAAAATGCAAGAAAACTAGAGAAAATGCTGTCAAATAACAACTATGAATCAAAGCAGTTCACAGACATCAAAATGATTTGTAATTCTCCAAAGCAAATTTGGGAGTATTAAAAGCATAAAACATTAATGTACAACATCCAAATAAAATCTATGAATAGCATCATCATCTTAAAGGGAATACATATTTCATCATATACGGAATACAGGAAGTATCTAGGGATTGTCCAAAGAGCTTTATGCTGCAGAAACTATGACTCTTTTCTCAACCCAACATATTCTGAAAAATGGCTTTTTTTAAAGGAAGAGGTATCAAAACGTCTACATCTCAAGGGGCTTTACCCTGAATTAGAAACAACGAAGTACCAAACTGAACAATCCCTGCAAATAAATAAATGCATTTATTTGCTAGACAATTTAAACAAACACCAAGAAATATTTTAAACTTCGCCTATGCAACAAGTTATATATTTAAGTAAAAATCTTCAGGTCTTCCTTTCGGAAAAAGCCACAGGGCTTGTAATATTATCCAGCCAATACGGTATTCGGTATAAATTAACCTCTACAAGGCAAACAACCCTTTTATTCCTAGTTTAATTGCTGTCTTCAATCTTCTCAGGACGCAAATGCACAACCACCGGAAGCCAAGTCATCGGTTGAAACAAGAAGCGAGCATCCCTCGGAGCATCCCTCGGGCTCGAAGATGAGTCGCCTTCCAGACGCTTAATCTTCCCAGGCCCTAAATAGCGACCCAAGCGCGGCAGTGCAGCACGCACACCTAATTCACCTGGAAAACTCCACCCGCCTCCCTCACGACACCTCAAACTTTCAGGGGCTCCCAAAACCTCCAGGACTGAGGCAGGTCGAAGAAGTCCCTTTTCCCCGACCTGAAAAGCTCCTCCATCGCCCACAGCAGGAACAAAAAAGCCAGAATTCTTTTCCCCAGTTCTAAGGAGCGCGCGCAAGACTCTTTCAAAACAATTTTTTTTTTTTGGGGGGGGGGGGAACCCCCAAAACTAGCTCGCCTGGTGAAAAACCCAACGACCGTGCGACATTACACAGCAGCGAGAACGCCCAAGACAGGCAGACATAACAACTCCGCGCCACCACCACCCGCCCCCGGCGTCGCCGCCTTTAGTGACTGGAAGAGTTGTCCCCGCGGCTCTCGCGCAAATGCAAACGAGGCGGCGCCCCTTACACCTGCGTAGCTTCCCCTGCTTTTCCCCTTTAAAAAACAAAACAAAACAAAACACTTCACCTACCTTTGGTGGCGAGGAGGCTGCCGACCCCCAAAAAGAGCAGCGCCCACTCTCGGCATTGCTTCATGCTCTCCGCGCTCCCCGAGCAACAAGAACGTGCCTTATTTTCGGGGGACTATTTCTGCAGCAGCAACAGCAGCCGTCCTTTCGAAGCGGCTCGGAGATGCGCTCCCTTCACCCGTTTGAGGCCGGAGACAGCGGAAAGAGCCAAGAGCCAAGAGCCAAGAGCCAAGAGCCAAAAGCAGCCGGAACAGCTGTGGCGGCGTCTGCAATTATTATGATTACTGCTACTACTGCGACTGCCGCTGCTGCTCAGTCATTCGCAGGCTGTACTGCCAGGACCGGAGCAGCTCTCCAGCTTTCACCGCGGGACTGCTGCAACGTCACTGGGAGGAGAGGCGTGAATATTCATGAGGAAGGAGAGGCGGGAGGGGAAATAGACGCTCCGTTGGAAGGAAGCTCAGCCGGTCTGTTTCCTTACAAAGCGCGCGGAAATTGTACGGTCCGCTTTAGGCACGCATCCTTGTCCGAAGGCGCCCGCCTAAAAGGGTGGCCGGTTGGATTTCTGAAGCTGTGTCTCCTCAACGCTGAGAAAGAAAAGCAGTGTGAACATCTCTGGTTTTACTCGTCGCTTGGACATCTTCGCTGTACTGCAGCAACGCAAAAAGTGGAGGTTTGGTACTTTTCTCCGACAAATCTCCGACACTTTCCAAGCCTAAATAAGGACCACGGAAAACTCTTCTTGCTTCCAAAGTTACGCCTCTGGAGGGCGCAGCGTTCAGTCTAGAGAGAGCCAGATTCTCCTAGGCCAGTCAAAGAAAATGGGGTATAGGGTGTCAAGAAACCAGAGCCAGTGACCCAGTTTTTTTCTTCAGAAATTGGTAAAACCATCGGTCAACCCTAACCTAGCTTCAAGCACATATATAGTTTTGAGTTTCGCCTTGGAGAAAAAGGAAAAGCTCTGCCCTTGGTGTAAAGAATACATTTTCTCATTATTGCTTGTCTCTTGCATTAACCCACTTTTAAAAGATTACGGATTTTCTTCTTGGAAAAGGCTGGGTTTGCAAGCTGCTCAACATTTCAGTGAGAAATTACAGAATACGATCGTCAAAATACATATGATACAAAGATTCAGGATAATTTTGACAAGCTGGGGCATTGAGCAAAACCACCCAATTTCAACATGGACAAAAGTCCTTATTCCTACTGAGGAAAAATTTGTGAGGTAAGGGTATAGGATGGGGAGCAAGGCAATAGAATACATTCAAAAAATCAAAAAAGATTTGGATGTCTTCGATCATATGCTGAGCATGTCAACAATGTTACGTAGCTATAAAAACAAATGCAATCTTAAGGCTAGGTCACACTGGCCGATGGATGCAAAACATATGCAAAAAGAACACAGCGGATGAGCAAAATTTCAGGGGTGGCTCCATCCGTTGTTATCTGCTCTCAAAAGTGCCCCAAATTTGCATAAACAGAATGAAAAACAACGGAAAGGAACGGACATGGGGAGGATGTAGCGGGATATAAAGCGGATGATCCTGGGAAGCCTAGCGGATGAAAGCGGATGGAAGCAGATGACACATCCGCAGGGCTTCCGGGGGAGATTAGCGAAGCGGACGCAAAGCGAAAAGAGCGGATGCGTAGCGGATGACGCGGATGCATCACGGATGCCTATAGGATGCATAGCGGATGTGTAGCGGATGCAAAGCATTCACTGCGCATGCGGGGAGGATGAATTGCCTCAGCTCCGCAGATATAAAAGGATGCAGCTCGCAAGCAGTCACCATTCAGAGGAAAGACCTGCTGCCAGAGACATCTTCAGAGAACACCATGGGGAAGAAGAGGAAGCCTGTGTCTACTCCTGCCAGCCCGAGCAAGAAGGACAGAACCACCATCCCACCCCCGGTGCTGACTCTGAAGCTGGTTGTGCTTCTGCTGCTGCTGGTGGTGCTCCTGGTGTTGCTGGTGCTGCTGGTGCTTCTCCTGCTGGTGCTGCTGGTGCTTCTCCTGCTGGTGCTGCTGCTGGTGGTGGTGCTTCTTCAGCTGGTGCTGCTGGTGCTTCTCCTGCTGCTGGTGGTGCTTCTCCTGCTGCTGGTGGTGCTTCTCCTGCTGCTGCTGCTGCTGCTGCTGTGATGGACCAGCCCCAAGGCCCTCAAAGCCCTGCTGCTGAAGGCCCTGAAGCCCCTGCCACAGGGAGGGAGAGGCAAGCCAAGGAGAAGGGAGAGAGGAAACAGTACTCCATTTCCGAAGACCATGAGGAGGAGGTGCTGGAATGGCTGAGGGAGAACAAGTACCTGTGGAGGAAGGGCCACAGGCTCTATCGTGACACCAAGAGAAAGCAGGCAGCTTGGAAAGAGAAGGTGGAGAGCCTGGGCTATACTTCAGATGAACTCCTTGGATGGTGGAAGCACATGCACACCTGGTATGGCAAGCTGCACCTGAAGAAATCCAGGCAGGCCGCTGTCAAGCTCACTGACTGGGAGACCTATGTCATGGCCAGGTGCAGCTTCCTGGAGGGTGAGATCCGTCACCGAGGAGCAGCCCCTCTGTCAACCCTTTCCCTCAGACAGCCCACAGAGAGCCACTCCTCTTCCAGCCAAGAGACAGCTACCGTGTCCAGGCAGGTGTCTTTGGAGGGCCCCATGACAGAGACCCCCCCCCGACAGCTGCATTCCCCATGCCAGAGGACGTGGAGGATCCCCTATCTCAGATGGAGCAAGAAGAAGCAGCCACCAGAGACCAACCCACCCCCACCCCCAGCTCCACCTCCACAGAAAGCTGGCAGAGAGGCAGACCGGAGGAACAGAGCCAGACTGTCCTCTTGGAGATCAGGGACACAATCAAAGCCAGCACAGATCTCCCAGCTGGTCCACTTCGACATACCATCCTCAAACCACAAGCCCTTCATCACGTACTTGAGCCAGACCCTCATGGACATGCCCGAGGCCCAGTACCAGGTAATGAAGGAGAGGATCACAGCTCTTCTGCACCACCCTCCAGGCCCAGCTGAACCTGCTGCTACCCACTCCAGGTCTGCTCCTCCACCCCAGGCGATATCACAACCCTTCCACGGATTTCAGCAGCCCCTTGCCTACCAAGCCTACCACTACCACGGCTTCCCACAGCCGAGGCAGCCCTTCCCAGTCCACACCCAGGTTCCTTGGATGCCACAGACGCCTCAGCTGGCCCAGCTGCAGACCAGACAGCCCCACTACACTCCTCCTTCCTCCACCCCACAGCCAAGCCCTTCCTCAGAACATCTGTCATCAGTCTTGGGCCTCACATCCCAGGTCCTTGATGAAGGGCCTCTCAACCTCACAGGACTGAGTCAGCTCTCTGAGAGCTTCCTGCACACACCATCTCCTGTTGTA
Source organism: Laticauda colubrina (assembly GCA_015471245.1). NCBI lineage: Eukaryota > Metazoa > Chordata > Lepidosauria > Squamata > Elapidae > Laticauda > Laticauda colubrina. The sequence continues at coordinate 608,365 of BLBF01000053.1, forward strand.
CTCTCGGGGCCAGGCACCCCAATGGCGCCTCAGACTAGCACTCCAGCAACACCACCTCCACAGTCCCTGGCCCCTTTACATCTGACACCATGGGCACGCCTCAGAGTGACTGAGAAGAGTGCCAGAGACTGAGTTGTTACCTGCTCACTTTATCTTTGCTTAAGACACTTTACTTGGGTCATTTTGCTTTTTAATAAAGTCATACAGTTTGTTATTAATAAAGGTTATCTTTGCTTCACACACTTGGTTCATTTTTTTTACTTAATAAAGTGTTGGTGAAAACTTTGAAAAAAGGGTTAAGCCTTTGCATGCTTGTGGGATTGGTAAGGATAGCTGTGGGATGGATAGCTGTGGGATGGGTAAGGATAGCTGTGGGATTGGTAAGGATAGCTGTGAGATGGGTAAGGATAGTTGTGGGATGGGTAAGGATAGTTGTGGGATAGATAAACCTCCAGTGCAAGCATAGTGGGACTGTATGGTCCACCCTCCCAGGTGCCACACCTATGGCCCTTTATTATCAATAACAATTTATTCATTCATCAACTCATTTCAAAATAAACAAAACTCTTCATTAATTCCCTATTCATTGTAGGGCCACTCAACATATATGGCACAATCTCATCAGTGTTATGAGACAGGCTCAAGGAAGCATCCATTAACCATCTATCATCCTGTCTTGCCACTCCACTGCTCCAGCTGGGGAGTTGCACCAGTGTTTCAGGAGGTTGCGCTGCTTCTTCCCTTCACATGAAGCTCTGTTGGGCCTTGCACATCCACAGTGTCTATCAGGTTTTGTCCTTGCCTCCATTCACCAGGCTCCATGTCCCTATTCCCTTGTTGGCGGTCCACAAGCCTGCGGGTGCGCATGAGATTGTGCAGGATGCAGCAAGCTTCCATGATGCTCCTCACAGTCCCTGGGTGATGCTGCATGGTGGTGAGAAGTACCTGGAACCTGTTGGCCAGGGTGCAAAAGGCGCTCTCCACCACCCGTCTTGCCCTGGACAGCCTGTAGTTGAAGATCCTCTCTTCACGGGTGAGGTATCTGGAAGTGTAGGGCTTGATGAGGTAGGTTCTGAGGGAGAAGGCATCATCACCCATGATGAAGTGGGGCACATCTTGTGTGTTGTTGGGTAGGGGGTCTGGACCTGGGAAACCCATGATGAGGTTGCATTCCAGCCCATCCTTGAGGTCACTGACATTGTATATCTGGGCATCTGAAGCTGACCCGTTGCCTGAAGCATCGATGTACATGAAATTGTAGTCAGCATCAACCATGGCAAAGAGGATGATGCTGAAGAAGCCCTTGTAGTTGTAATAATTGGACCCTGAGTTGGCTGGAGCTTTGCAGGCTACGTGCTTCCCATCTATGGCTCCAACGGTGTGGGGGAAAGTTCCACCTCTGATACCACTGCTCTGCAACTTTTCTCCAGCCTTCTTCAGTGGTGGGGCACTGGAGGAGCTCCTCCACGTATTCTTCAATGATGACCTGCACCACTTCTCTGACCACCTTGCTGATGGTGTTGTGTGGCACCCTCCAGGCATACTGCATGTTTCTGTACGTGGTCCCAGAGGCCAGGTGGCGCAGAGTCAGTGCCACCTTCAGTCCAGGGTCCAGGCTGGGATGGAAGTTGGTGCTCTGCTTGGTCAACCTGGGTCTCAGATGCTCCACAACTTTGTCAAACATGGCTGGTGGCATCCTCATGAAATGCTGGAATGCACAAGTCTCTTCATTCCTTAGCTCCACCATCAGCTTGTCATAGAGTCCAAACTCCGCTCTTCTCCCAATCCATCTTTGGACCCAGACAGCTCTTGGATATCTCCTTCTCCTTGCGTAAAAAAGGTGAAACAGTCTGAAGAGGGCTTGGTTCTGGTGTTGAATGATGGCGGCTACGAAATGCGATGATCCATGGTGGAGATCAATGGGTGATGTGGAAGAGCAAGAACAAGGCTGAAGAGGCTGCACACCAGGGCTGCTGGACTGATCGTGAGATCCTGGTGATTTCCTCCCCCTTTTTATAGAAAATGTCGGTTTTCCACTAGGTGTCCTTCTACATACTCTAGACATCCTCCAGACATCCTAAATATCTGAGATATGTCCCATATACAAACATTTTGTCCGTTTTAATGCTTTATATCTGAGATGCATCCACTTTCATCCTTTCTATGTCCGTGCTACTAACGCTGTGTGGACATTCCGCGTACCTTTTGCTTCCTCCCTCTTTCTGCTTTCCACTGGAGCGGATGTGAGTTGCGCGGATGCCCAGAGGATGCTGAGAGTACACATCAGACGTGTAACGGATGACAATGGATGTAGATCGTTTGTTGCCCGTATGTGTCGTGGATGTAGATCGCACGCAGCGGAAAGTTCATCCACTCAAAAAGTTTTATGCAGCTCAAAACTTTTTGAGCAGATGAAATAGCAGTAGACGGATGTTTGATGGATAGAGCGTATGAAAGATGTACGCAGTGAGTACACAACGGATGCATCGCATTTTCCAATGGATGGCAAGCGTTTTTCTCCATTTTATATCCTCTTTGCATCCATTGGTGCAGTGTGACATGGGCTTTAGGAAGTATCCTGTAAAGATCAAGGTGAATCTTGTCCTCTATCCTGCACTTACAATACCATACTTAGAAAAGATAAGACAGAATAATCCATTGTCAATAAATATTTTGCAGCACTGTACACTCAGGATGGATCAAACAATATTTGAATGAGAAAAAGTTACCTACAATCCAAGATTTCACAAAGGAAATGTTAAATGCTGAAATCACAATGACTGAAATGAAAGAGGCAATTAGTAAACAAAAATGTAATAAATCACCGGGACCAGATGGGATTCCTACAGAATTATATAAGGAAATTCAAACGCAATTGGAACAGCTAATGTTGGATCTGTACAATGAAACATTAGAACAAGCAAAACTCCCAAATTCATGGACAGAAGACTATGTTACCTTTGTTTTAAAAGAGAATACCAATGACCAATAGATCCAAACTACAGACCAATTTAATTACTTAATGTGTATTACAAAATATTTGTTACAATAATTGCAGAAAAGGTTAAGAAAATTTTGCATGAATATATCCGCCCAGACCAAAATGGATTCCTACCAAAGAGACATCTAAGAAATAGCACCAGATGGATAATGAATGTATTAGAGTATTATGAGGCACACCCAGACAAACAATTGGTTTTAATGTTTATGGATGCACAAAAAGCCTTTGACAATTTGAACTGGAAATTTTTTATTAATCAATTACATCTAATGAACTTTGGAGAATTTTTTTAGATATGATCAAAGCCATATAAACCATTCAAACAGCAAGGATAATTTTGAACAGCGAACTAATGGAGAAACTTAATATATCAAAAGGAGTAAGATGGGTGCCCGCTATTGCCACTACTATTTATCATTACAGCAGAGGTACTATTAACACAGATTAGAAATAAAAGGAAATAGCTCAGGGTGTGGCTGACAGCGAAGTGTTCATCAATAAAAACATAATTACAAAAAATTACTAAAACAAATACAAAAAGATTTGGAAAATTGGGGGAAGCTTCAGATATCATTGATAGGGAAAATTGCTACTATTAAGATGAAAATTCTACTTAAGGTATTATTTCTCTTTCAGATAATTCCAATAAAATTAGGCAAAACCTTATTTGAAGAACTAAACAAGCAATTAAAAAAATTATTTGGCAAGGAAAAAAGGCCCGGATAAAACTAAAGCTCCTGCAAGATAGTAAAGACAAGGAAGGGTTCAGACTTCCAGATTGGGAACTCTATTATCAGGCCGCTATAACAACATGGATTAAAAATTGGATAAATCTAAAGAATGAAAGCGTGTTAACATTAGAAGCACATGACTGCAAATTGGCTGGCCCGCATTCATATGGGAATAAAAAATAATTTTTATTCGTACTTTCAAAGACATCAAATTAGAGATACATTACTAGGGATTTGGGAAAAACTAAAACAAAACCATTATACAAAGATCTCAATCTGGATGTCAACCATGAAAGCTATGGTGTACCTGAATGTTTTCGATCTGAATAAGACAGTGAGCTATAAAGAGCTACTAGATGAACAAGAGAAATTAAAATCTAAGCAGGAGCTTGTGTCACAAAGAATACAAATAGGTTGGTGGCCATACTTACAGGTACTAGATATAGGAAAGACATAGAGTAATATGCGATATATTTGGACCAACAAGAGTGGGATAAAATTTTACAGGGGCCAGAGAGAAAAATGATTACCAAAATGTACAAGTATTTGTTAAGATATAAATTGGAAGAAGAAACTGAAGGAAACAATAACCTGGGCCAAAAACTTTGGATATAATATTAATTTGGATTGGGAAAACCTGTAAGATTGGGAAAACCTATGAAAAATAAATTATAAATTAATTCTATCAGCAACTAATAAGGATAATTTATATAAAATATTTTATCATTGGCACTTAACTGCCAGCGAGACTTGCAAAAATGTTTCCCAATAATTCAGCAAGCTGTTGAAAATGTGGCAATGAGCAGGGAACCTATTATGTGGTGGACCTTCCCCAAAGCAAAAAAATATTGGTGGAAAATTAGAAATTGTCTTGAAGAAATTACAAAAGTTAAAACTGAATTGAAACCAGAGATATTTTATTAGGAATTTTAAAACAAAAAATTAGTAAAATAAAGTTATTATATACTATACTCCATGTATTAACAGCAGCAAAGCTTGCCTTTGTCCAAAATTGGAAATGCAAAAATACTCCCCCCAACTTTATGATTATAAAGAAAAGTTTGGAATGTGCAGAAATGGCCAGGTTGACAATGGAACTTAAAAACAAAGAGGAATCAGTACTATGAGATTTGGAATTTATGGTACAGTTGGTTTGAAGGTAGACATGAAAGGAACAAAACAGTCAAATAAAAAGGTATGATGGAAATTAGTAACATTACATGCAATTGTGTTTCTAACATATAACTAGATAAAACTTTGTGTTATATATTAATGTAATAAGTGTGAAGGACTATTCTACATAATTTGAGAGATGTCAGATTGAACACTTTCTTGCTCACATTGCGATAAGTGGAATGTTTGGTTTTATTGTATTTGTATAAATTTATTTAATAAAATATTTTTCTAAAAAAAAAAGATAAAACAGCATTTTAAGAAAATTGAAAATTGGAGTGATAAAAAAAGTCATGATAACGGACCTAATAAAAAAAATCTGAAGAATTGTTAAGGCATTGAGTATGTTTGCCTTCAAGAGAACACTGGAGGAAGACATGACTCTCTCTCTCTCCTTCTCTCTCTCTCTCTCTCTCTCTCTCTCTCTCTCTCTCTCTCTC
>BLBF01000053.1:613809-643882 GCA_015471245.1 Laticauda colubrina
TCTCTCTCTCTCTCTCTCTCTCTCTCTCTCTCTCTCTCTCTCTCTTTCTCTCTCTCTCTCTCTCTCTCTCTCATACACACACATAGACACAGAGAGGGAGGGAGGGAGGGGAGAGAGAGAGAGAGAGAGAGAGAGAGAGAGAGAGAGAGAGAGAGAGAGAGAGAGAGAGAGAGAACAAGGAGCAGTGAAACATATGTGGGGATCCTGTGATGGAAGATTTCTCCATTGAGCAGGTGATTAAACTGCATGATCTTCAAAGTCCCTTCCATTGATTTACTCTAAAGTATAGACTAATGAAAACAAACACATTGCCACATCTTTACAATTTACCATTTCACCCCTTTCAAATAACAGCATCTCTTTCATAGAAGTTCTGTAGCATAAAAACATCTTTCTTCGAAAGATGTCCTCAAAAACTCTGTAGATTGCAGCATATCTTTCAGAGCTTGCTCAGATAACTAGTTGCCATCCTGAATTGTATACACTGTGCGTTTTTGATAAATTACTTCTTACATTTGCTGACTAAACAAAAAGCTCTCAATGTAGTTCATTTTTACTGTATGTCTTTTATTTCCAGCTGTGCCTATTGGCCTTTTGTCATGCCTATCATTCAGTATCATGTACTGAAAAATATCTGACAGATGACTACTATGAACTCTTTGTTAACTCATTCACCTCCAGATTGCTGAAGAATCATTGGCATCTAAGTGGTGGTACTGAACTAAACAGCAGTTTTTATTTTTTATAATGGCTTGTTGACAATTGTTTCCACAAAAGCTCCACTCACATCTGGCTAAAACTCAATCTGAAGCCAAATAATTCAGCTGTAGTAAGTGTGCTTTTCTCCAAAGCCAGAAATACAACAGCATGTCTTCTCTGCAGATCCAAATTTCCACAGATACCTTTTAATTTGATACAGAATGTCCCTGTTTGCACAATATGCTATCATTATGATAATGGGGAGTGAGATAAGCATGTCACATTCTAAAATTCCTCATTAATCCAGATGGATTTCATTTAACTCTCAGTAGACATAGTGATGTTTGCAACTAAACAATCTCCCCCAATCAGTGAAATCCTCCTCTCCCATGTTGTGCAAAGTACTTAATGGGGCTTCATTGTCATCAACATCCATGATCAGAAACAGGATCCTAAACTCAGAAATATACAGATACTTTGTTTTCAGTTAGCTCAGTGCCACATACAGTGAAAAGGGGTGAGTGGATACAGCTCATACTGATCAGACTACAGTGATTTTTTTTTTTGAAAAATGTATTTTCAGTATGAGGACCGGACCACATCAGACCTTCTTTGAAATAGCATTTGAAGAATCCAGGAATTTTCATTCTATTTGAATCCACTCCACTCTTCCAGCTGTGTATCAATTGACTTGCCAGACTTGCCCAGATATTAATTATAGATTCCAGTTGACAAGTCATCCATAATAATGTGACAGTGCTAATGACAAAGGTGTATGGATTGACTGTGGAGGTTCTCACTTAGTATACCATGATAAGTGAATAGGGACCTATTCTTGACATAAATTATCCCTGACTACAATGAAGTTAAAATGTAACTATGTTAGTCAAAACCTAGTATTTTGTTTAATGAAAAAAATTAATTGTATAGAAAACAGTTCCTCAGTTTCTTGAAGAAAAAGTAAAAATGTTATATTGTTATGCTTGGAAAATCAGATATAGAAAATCCATCTTGTTTTTCAGAGAATCCTATTTTTATTATGGTTGGTCGTAAACTGGATTTACCATTTTTGTCTACACATCAAGAACTTCCCAAGGACCTGAGAGAGACAGATGTCGTTTAGAATGTCGATAATATCATCACAGGATTTAAGCTGTTCCAAATAAAGCTTTTGCAATTGACTTATAGTAATTTTGTCAATGCTGATGATATTCAAGTAGTGCTCAAGATGTTTTACAATTGAACCCAAGTGCCCATTACCATTGCTTCTATCCTTGCGTTTTTTTTCCACTGTCATTCTATTTCTATTTGCAGGTCTTTATATTTTGTATTAGTTCTTCCTCTTTAGTTCTTCCTCTTTTACTGTCTCTAGGTACTACAATGTCCAATATCCAGGTGGTTTCCACTGTTTCTTCAGCTTCTTTGCAGAAGTGACATTTGTTATTTGTTGCTGTTCTCTCAATTCTGGCTTTGTATGCATGTGTTCTTAAGGTTTGGTCTTGTGCAGCTCCCCCATTTCAATTTTATTGCTCTTACCCATTGACAGGTTCTGTTACCTGCTTTCCTTGATACTTTTTATACACAAGCCATTTAATAATTTTCATTACTATGTTTCTTTTCTGTTCTTCATGTGGTTTTGTCTTACAGGCCAGTTTGGTCTTTCCAGTACTAAATACGCTTTCCTGGCATACTAGCTTCAGTGTATCTCCTGACTCTACTTCAGATTATTTTCCAATGCCCTTTTTTCTTCTTCAACCATCTGATATACTTACAACATTACATGCACACCTAATTTCCTTGGTAAGAAGTGTCTGTCGACATTGCTGTGAAAATGAAGGGTGTGATTCATTGTTATTATTGTTCTGGTTTTCCTATCCATCTCTTTTAGTTCTGCTTGAGTCCAGTGCACTATTCCAGATATGTTTTAATGACTGGAATTGCCCAGGTGTTAATTGTCTTGATGGTTTGTCTTGCACTCAGTTTTGACTTACTCTCTTGATGTATTTACTTCTATTCTTTTTCTTGATTGGATGTTGTCAGCTTGAAGGATTCCTATATATTTGTAATAAATATTTTCATCCAAACTCTTGATGTTATTTACATTGGGCATCTTTATTCCTTCAGTTTTTACGATTTACCCCATTGATGATAAATGGTGACAAATCTATCCAGTTCAAATTCCATATAAATATCTTATTTTTATATAGACAGCTTTATGACTTAGTACCTGCAAAGCCAAAATGGCTTTTGTGAGTCCCAGAAGTTGTAGCTTCTTGAAGAATAACTAAATAAATTTCAGATATGAATGAAAAGGATGACTTAATTGTACTTAATTGTCTTAATCAAAGTACACTATTAGAATGAAGAAAAGATTACAGAAAATGCGCTGAATCTAAAGCCCCTGTCACACTGCACCAACGGATGCAAAGAGGATGTAAAACGGACAAAAAAGCTTGCCATCCGTTGGTTAACGCGATGTGTCAGTTCTGTACTCACTGCCTCCGTTTTGCTTCCTCTCTATCCGTCCAGCATGCGTTTATTGATGTTTCATCCACTCAGAAAGTTTTGAGCTGCTAAAAACTTTTGAGCGGAAAATGTATCCAATGCATCCGTTCTGCATCCACTACGCATCCGCTAGGCATCCGTTCTGCATCCGTTACGCATCCGCTATATCCGCTAGGCATCCGCTGTGCATCCGCGCAACTCCATCCGCTCCAGCGGTAAACAGACGCAGGGGGGAAGCGCAACGGACATGGAACAGATGCAGAACGGATGCCTAGCGATGCAGCACGGAAACAAAGCATGTAAAATGGAAAATACGTTTGCAGAGGGGACCTATCTCGGATATTAAGGATGTCTACAGGATGCCTAGAGGATGCCTAGAGGATGCAAAGAGACACCTATACTGCCTATAAAAAGGGGGAGCAACTCACCTGGATCTCACCTTCAGAACAGCAGCCCAGCTGCAGACCTCTTTAGCCTTCATCTGCCTCTTCCTTTTCCAGAGCATCCAGTCATCTCCACCATGGATCGTAACAAAGTCCTTTTGGCAGGCACCATCCTTCTGCAACAGTGCGAAGCCATCTACAGGCTCTGTGAACTCTACTACGGGAAGAAAAAAAGGTGTCTGGGTACGAAGATGGTTTGCCAGAAGAGCAGAGGAACCTGGGCTCAAGGTGGCACTCACTCTGCGCCACCTGGCCTCAGGGACCACCTACAGGAGCATGCAGTACAGCTGGAAGGTGCCACACAACACCATCAGCATTGTGGTCAGAGAAGTGGTGCAGGCCATCATCGAAGAATACAAGGAGGAGCTCCTCCAGTGCTCCTCCACTGAAGAAGGATGCAAGAAAGTTGCAGAGCAGTGGTATCAGAGGTGGAACTTCCCACACACTGTTGGAGCCATAGATGGCAAGCACGTGGCCTGCAAAGCACAAGCCAAGTTGGGTCCACTTATTTCAACTACAAGGGCTTCTTCAGCATCATCCTCTTCGCCATGGTCGATGCTGACTACAAGTTCATGTACATCGATGCTTCAGGCAACGGGTCATCTTCAGATGCCCAGGTATACAATGCAAGTGACCTCAAGGGTGGGCTGGAATGCAACCTCATCGTTGGCTTCCCAGATCCAGACCCCCTGCCCAACGACACGCAAGATGTGCCCTACTTCATCATGGGGGATGACGCCTTCTCCCTCACAACCTACCTCATGACGCCCTACACCTCCAAATACCTCACTCGTGAAGAGAGGATCTTCAACTACAGGCTGTCCACGGCAAGGCGGGTGATGGAGAACGCCTTTGGCATTCTGGCCAACAGGTTCCAGGTACTTCTCACCACCATGCAGCATCGGCCAGAGACTGTGAGGAGGATCATGGAAGCTTGCTGCATCCTGCACTATCTCATGCCCACCCGCTACCCAGTTTTGCAGAACAGGCTCGTGAACCTCCAGCAAGGCAATGGGGACATGGAGCCTGCTGAATGGAGGCAAGGGTGAAACCTGATCGACACTGTGAATGTACCAGGCCCCAACAGAGCTTCACGTGAAGGGAAGAAGCAGTGCAACCTCCTGAAACACTGGTGCAACTCCCCAGCTGGAGCGGTGGAGTGGCAAGACAGGATGATAGATGCTTAATGGATGCTTCCTTGAGCCTGTCTCATCACACTGATGAGATTGTGCCATGTATATTGAGTGGCCCTACAATGATCAGGGCATTTAATAAAGAGTTGTTTTTGTGTTGACATGTGTGGATGATTATTACATTATTATTGATAATAAAGGGCCATAGGTGTGGCACCTGGGAGGGTGGACCATTCCGTCCAACTATGCTTGCACTGGAGGTTTATCTATCCCACAGGTATTACCTATCCCAAAGGTATCCCTGCCCATCCCACTGCTATCTCAACCCATCCCACTGCTATCTTAACCCATCCCACAAGCATGCAAAGGCTTAAACCATTTCTAAAATTTTCCAGAAAGACTTTATTAAAAAAAAAGAAATGAAGCAAGTGTGTGAATCAAAACTTGACTTTATTAACAACAAGCTATAAAACAAAAATGAGTCTCTGGCGCTCCTCTTGGTCGCTCAGTCTCAGGGGTGAAGGGTCCAGGTGCTGTGGAGGTGGCTGGTGCTGGAGTGCTTGTCATCAGCTCCTCCAGAAGCAGAAGCAGCAGAAGCCCCAGCCCCAGAAGAGCGAGCCCGTGCTGCAGAAGCCCCAGCAGAACCAGAGTGAGGGCCAGGGGGCGGGATGGTAGCCCTGTCCCTCTTGCCAGGGCTGGAAGCAGATGGCTGAGGCTTGCTGTGTTTCCTCATGGTTGTGGGGTTGCTGGCTGGCAGGGAGGCTGGCAGCAAGGCTTGCAGGCAGGCATGCAGGCAGGGCAGGCAGGGCAGGCAGGGCAGGCAGGGCAGGCAGGGCAGGCAGGGCAGGCAGGGCAGGCAAGGCTGTCAATCCGTCCGGCAGCAGGTCTTTCCTCTGAATGGTGACCTGCTTCCGAGCTGCTTCCCTTTATATCTGCAGGGCTTACGCAATGCATCCTCCCCGCATGCGCAATTAACGCTAGGCATCCGTTTGGCTTCCTCTGTGCATCCGCTTCATCCGCTGTGCATCCGCTGTATCCATTCGCATCTGCTTTGCTGTGGCCCCCCGGAAGCCTAGCGGATGTGCCATCCACTCCCATCCGCTTTCATCCGCTGGGCTTCTGTTCCACATCCGCTTTCCATCTGCCCTGCGTCCTCCCCCCGTCCGTATTATCCGCTTCGGTTATGCAAATTTTTGCCCCTTTTGAGAGTGGATAACAACGGATGGAACATTTTGCTCATCTGTTGTGTCCGTTTTGCATCCATTGGGCAGTGTGACAGGGCCTTAAGAGGTAAAGTAGCATAAAATACTATTATAGCATGCCCTTTTGAATTTGCCCACATAAGTATTTATTTATTTATTTATTTATTTTATTTTTGTCAGTTGCTTACAAGATAATAGGTAAAAGTAAAAACATAGTTATGAATACAGGGATACATATAAGAAAAATAAAAAAATAAAAGGAACAATAGGACAGGTATGGTAGGCACATTGGTGCGCTTATGTATGCCCCCTACAGACCTCTTAGGAAAAGGGTGAGGTCAGTAGTAGACAGTCTAAGGTTAAAGTTTTTGGGGTTTGGGAAAGAAACCACAGAGTCAGGTGGAATATTCCAGACATTGACCACTCTGTTGCTGAAGTCGTATTTCCTGCAATCAAGTTTGGTGCAATAAACCTTGAGTTTGTATCTATTGTTTGCTCTTGTGTTATGGTTGAAACTGAAGTATTCATTGACAGGTAGGACATTGCAATGGATGATTTTATACATGATACTTAGATCAGACCGAAGGCAGCGTAGTTCTAGTTTTCTAGGTCTAGAATTTCGAGTCTGGTGGCATAAGGTATTCTGCAATGAGTAGAGGAGTGTAGAGCTCTTCTTGTGAAATATTTCTGAACTTTCTCAACAAATGTGGGCTCCAAATTGATGAGCTGTATTCGAGTATTGGTCTAGCAAATGTTTTGAATGCTGTGGTTATTAGTGTAATATTAGAGAAAAAGTAGAGAAAAAGCTATGTAAGATTAGGTTAACAACTCTTAAAACCTTTTTGGCTATGTAGTTAGAGTGGGCTCTAGCACTTAGATCATTAGAGATGAAGACTCCAAGATCCTTGAAAGAGTATGGATCATCAACAAGGTCTTGACTATTCAGCCTGTATTTTATTTTCTAATTATTATTTTTTTTGCCAATATGTAGGACAGAGCATTTATTTGTTGAGATTTGAAGTTGCCATTTGTTTGACTATTCTGATACATAGTCAAGGTCTTTTTGAAGGGTAGCAGTATTGTCTGTGGTGTTGAATAGCTTTACATCATCAGCGAAGAGAATGCAGTTGTTCTTGATTTGATCACAGAGGTCATTTATGTAGAGTATGAAAAGAGTTGGTTCATAAACACTGCCTTGGGGGACACCACTGTTGACAGGTACAGGATTTGATAGGATGCTCCCAATTTTGACCATTTGTTGTCTGTTTGACAGGAATGCTTCTATCCAGTTATGCAGGTTTTTCAGAGATACCACAAGATTTTAGTTTTAGGAGTAGTTTGTCATGTACCACTGAATCAAAGGCTTTACAGAAGACTATGTAGATTGCATCTTTTGCTTTGCCCGGATTGAGTTGTGTAGTCCATATGTTTTTGCAGTGTAAGAGTTGCAGATCACATGATAGTTTTTCCTGAAACCAAACTGCTTATTAGAGAGTAGGTTGTTTGTTTCTAAGTGGAGGATGATGGATTGGTTAATAATTGATTCCATGACTTTACAGGTGATACAGCATAAAGTGATTGGTCTGTAATTTTCAAGGAGGCTGGGGTCTCCCTTTTTGAAGATGGGGATGACCACGGCTTGTGACATGGTTTTGGCAAGGAGCTGGTCCTGAAAGATTTTTTGAAGATTATGCTGAGAGGTTCGGCGATGGCAGTGGGTAGCTTTTTTAAGAAGTAGGCACATATTCCATCCGGTCCAATAAATAGAGATGGTTTTAAGCCCATGTCACACAGCACCAACGGATTGAAAGACGATGTAAAATGGAGAGAAACACTTGCCATCCGTTGGTTAATGCGATGCATCCGTTCTGTACACACTGCGTCCGTTTTTCATACTCTCTATCCGTCCAGCATCCGTCTACTGTGATTTCATCCGCTAAAAAAGTTTTGAGCTGCACAAAACTTTTTGAGCAGATAAAGTATCCAACGTGTCCATTCTACATCCACTACGCATATGGGAACATCCATTATACCTCCGTCGTCATCCATTACGCATCCACTATATCCGCTAGGCATCCGCTGCACATCCGCGCAACTCACATCTGCTCCAGCGGAAAACGGACACAGGGAGAAAGTGAAACGCACGCGGAATGGACATGCAGCATTAGTAGTACGGACGTAGAAAGGATGAAAGTGGATGCAGCTCGCATAGAAAGCATTAAAGCGGAAAAAACGTAAATATAGGGGATGTATCTTGGATATTTAGGATGTCTGGAAGATGCTTGGAGGATGCAAAAGGACACCTAGCGGAAAACCTATATTTCCTATAAAAAGGGGGAGAAATCACCTGGATGTCACTTTCAGTCCAGCAGCCCTGCTGTGTAGACCTCTTCAGCCTTCATCTTTCTCTTGCTCTTCCACAGCATCCAGTCATCTCCACCATGGATCGTCGCACACTCCTTTTGGTAGCCACCATTGTTCTACAACAGTGCGAAGCCCTCTTCAGGCTCTTTCACCTATTCTACGAGAAGAAAAGGAGGCGTCCAAGAAGTGTCTGGGTCCGAAGACAGATCATGAGAAGAGCCGAGTACGGACTGTATAACAAGCTGATGGTGGAGCTGAGGAACGAAGATACTCGTGCATTCCAGAACTTCATGACGATGCCGCCAGCCATGTTTGACGAAGTTGTGGAGCGGCTGAGACCCAGGTTGACCAAGGCAAACACCAACTTCCGGCCCAGTCTGGACCCTGGGCTGAAGGTGGCACTCACTCTGTGCCACCTGGCCTCTGGGACCATGTACAGGAGCATGTAGTATGCCAGGAGGGTGCCACACAACACCATCAGCATTGTGGTCAGAGAAGTGGTGCAGGCCATCATCGAAGAATACCTGGAGGAGCTCCTCCAGTGCCCCACCACTGAAGAAGGCTGGAAGAAAGTTGCAGAGCAGTGGTATCAGAAGTGGAACTTCCCCCACACCGTTGGAGCCACAGGTAGGAAGCACATGGCCTGCAAAGCTCCAGCCAAGTCAGGGTCCACTTATTTCAACTACAAGGGCTCCTTCAGCATCATCCTCTTTGCCATGGTTGATGCTGACTACAAGTTCATGTACATTGATGCTTCAGGCAACGGGTCAGCTTCAGATGCCCAGATATACAATGTCAGTGACCTCAAGGATGGGCTGGAATGCAACCTCATCATGGGCTTCCCAGACCGAGACCCCCTGCTCAACGGCACACAAGATGTGCCCTACTTCATCGTGGGGGATAACGCTTTCTCCCTCAGAACCGACTTCATGAAGCCCTATACTTCCAGATGCCTCACCCATGAAGAGAGGATCATCAACTACAGGCTGTCCAGGGCAAGGCAGGTGGTGGAGAACACCTTTGGCATCCTGGCCAACATGTTCCAGGTACTTCTCACCACCATGCAGCATTGCCCAGAGACCGTGAGGAACATCGTGGAAGCTTGCTGCATTCTGCACAATCTCATGCACACCTGCTACCCAGTGTTGCAGAACAGGCTCGTGGACCAACAACAAGGCAATGGGGACATGGAGCCTGCTGAATGGAGGCAAGGGCGAAACCTGATAGATACTGTGGATGTGCAAGACCCCAACAGAGCTTCACATGAAGGGAAGAAGCAGTGCAACCTCCTGAAACACTGGTGCAACTCCCAAGCTGGAGTAGTGGAGTGACAAGAGAGGATGGTAGATGTTTAATGGATGCTTCCTTCAGGCTGTCTCATCACACTGATGAGATTGTGCCATGTATGTTGAGTGGCCTAAAATGAACAGGGCATTTAATAAAGAGTTGTGTTTATGTTGAAATGTGTTGATGAATGATTAAATTGTTCTTGATAATAAAGGGCCATAGGTGTGGCACCTGGGAGGGTGGACCATACAGTTCCACTATGCTTGCACTGGAGGTTTATCTATCCCACTGCTATCCTTACCCATCCCACAGCTATTACCCAAACAAAGGTATCCCTGCCCATCCCACTGCTATCCTTACCCAACCCACAGCTATTACCCATACCACAGGTATCCCTGCACATCCCACTGCTATCCTTACCCATCCCACAAGCATGCAAAGGCTTAAACCATTTCTAAAAGTTTCCACCAAGACTTTATTTACTAAAAGAACTGAACCAAGTGTGTGAAGCAAAGATAACCTTTATTAATAACAAACTGTAAAAGCAAAATGACCCAAGTAAAGTGTCCCAAGCAAAGATAAAGTCAACAGGTAGCAATCCACTGGCACTCTTCTCAGTCACTCTGAGGCGTGCCCATAGTCTCAGGGGTGAAGGGTCCAGGTGCTGTGGAGGTGGCTGCTGCTGGAGTGAGGGTCTGAGGTGCTATTGGGGTGCCTGGCCCCGAGAGAACAACAGGGGATGGTGTGTGGAGAAGCTCTCAGAGAGCTGGCTCAGTCCTGTTATGTTGAGAGGCCCTTCCTCCATGACATGGGGTGTCAGTCCCAAGACCGATGACAGATGTTCTGAGGCCGGGCTTGGCTGTGAGGTGGAGGAAGGAGGAGTGTAGTGGGGCTGTCTGGTCTGCAGGTGAGCGAGGTGAGGCGTCGGTGGCATCTGTGGCGTCGGGGACATCTGTGGCATCTGTGGCATTGGTGGCATCTGGGGCATCGGTGGCGTCGGTGGCATTGGTGGCGTATGATGTACCTGTTCCTGGACTTGGAAGGGCTGCCTGTGCTACTGGAACTCCTAGTAGCTGTAACCTTGGGAGGTGATGGCCTGTGGAAAGCCTTGGAAGGGCTGTGACATCCTCTGGGGTGGAGGAGCAGACCTGGACTGGGTCGGAGCAGGTTCAGCTGGACCTGTAGGGTTGTGCAGAAGACCTGTGATCCTCTCCTTGATCACCTGGTACTGGGATTCGGACATGTCCATGAGGGTCTGGTTGACGTAGGTGAGGAAGGGCTTGCAGTTTGAGGATGGTATGTCAGTGTGTACCAGCTGAGAAAGGAGATCTACTCTGCTTTTGATGGTGTCCCTGATCTCCAGCAGGACAGTTTGGCTCTGTCCCTCCGGTCTGCCTCTCTGCCTGCTTTCTGTGGAGGTGGAGCTGGGGTTGGGTGTGGGTTGGTCCCTGGTGGCAGCGGCCTCTCCTTGCTCCAACTGCGTCATGGGGTCCTCCACACGCTCCGCCACAGGGAGTGCAGCTGTCGGGGTTGGTCTCCGTGGTGGGGCACTCCAAAGATACCTGCCTGGACACAGAAGCTGACTCTTGGCCAGAAGAGAACTGGTTTTCTGTGGGCTGCCTGAGAGAGAGGGTTGACAGAGGGGCTGTTCCTCGGTGGTGGACCTCACCCTCCAAGAAGCTGCACTTGGCCATCATGAAGTCTCCCGGTCGGTGAGCTTGACCACAGCCTGGCCAGACTTCTTCAGGTGCAGCTTTCCATACCAGGTGTGCATGTGCTTCCACCACCTGAGAAGGACCTCCGAAGTGTAGCCCAGGCTCTACATCTTCTTTCTCCAAGCCACCTGCTTCTTCTTGGTGTCTCAATAGAGCCTGTGTCCTTTCCGCCAGAGGTACTCGTTCTCCCTCAGCCATTCGAGCACCTACTCCTCATGTTCCTCTGCAATGGAGTACTGTCTCCTCTCCCTATCGTGCAATTGCCTCTTCCTCCCTCTGACAGGGCCTTCTGGGCCCTCATCAGAAGGGCTTTGAGGTTCTAGGGGCTGGTCCACCGCACCACCATCAGCAGAAACAGCAGCAGCAGCAGCAGCAGGACCAGCAGCACCAGCAGGACGAGCAGCACCAGGAGCACCAGCAGCATCAGCAGCACCAGCACGACCAACAGCACCAGCAGGACCAGGAGCAGAACCAGCAGAGTAAGCACCAGCAGAAGCACCAGCACCAGGAGCAGCACCAGCAAAGTAAGCACCAACAGAAGCACCAGCACCAGGAGCAGCACCAGCAAAGTAAGCACCAACAGAAGCACTAGCACCAGGAGCAGCACCAGCAGAAGCACCAGCACCAGCAGAGTCAGCACCAGCAGCAAAGCCCCAGCAGAAGCAGAGTCAGCACCAGGGGATGAGATGGTGGCCCTGTCCTTCTTGCCAGGGATGACAGGAGTAGGCACAGGCTTCCTCTTCTTGCCCATGGTTGTTGGCTGGAGATGTGTCTGGCAGCAGGTCTTTCCTCTGAATGGAGACCTGCTTGCGAGCTGCATCCTTTTATATCCGCGGGGCTGACGCAATGCATCCTCCCTGCATACGCAGTGAATGCTTTGCATCTGTTAGGCATCCGCTAGGCATCTGCTAGGCGTCCGTGATGCTAGGCATCATCTGCTAGGCATCCACTCTGCATCCGCTCCTTCCACTGTGCGTCCACTTCGCTGTGCTCCCCCAGAAGCCCTGCGGATGTGTCATCCGCTTCCATCCGCTAGGGCTCCGTGGAGCATCCGCTTAACATCCTGGCTACATCCTCTCCCCGTCCGTTCCTTTCCATTGTTGTCCACTCTGTTTATGCAAATTTGGGGCACTTTTGAGAGCGGATGACAACGGATGTAACATTTTCTCGTCCGTTGTGTCCTTTTTACATACTTTTTGCATCCGTCAGCCGATGTGACAGGGCCTTTAGATTGTGCAGTGCTTTAGCAGTGCTTTTTCTACATTGTCTTCTGTAAAATTGATATGTATTAGATCATTGTAGTTGTCTGTGATTTGACTAGGAAATATTGGACATGATCCATTGCTGTTTACTGAGCCAAAGAATGTGTTGAGGTTGGCTTTAATTGTGTGGTCGTTGCAGTTTTTACCATTAGATCCTTTCGGGGTAGGATGGACCTTGAGCCTTTTAGTTTGTTGTTTATAATATTGTAGAAAACATGGGTGGAATTGTGTTTATTGTATTTGTATATAATTGAATTATATTTCCGGTAAATTATATTCCAGTAAAAGACCAGTAGACTACATGACTTTAGCTACCTAAACAGACCAAGGAAGCCTGCAATTTAACTTTGATTTGCAATGACTCATTGCTTTTTTGAAATATAAATTATAAAACAGGAGGGGAAAGGTCATATTGTTGCCTTTACTTGGAGTTATTGATATAAACTTGACATTAGTGACAGCTCCATTTTTCCTACAGCTTCTTTTATCATAAATTCTGTAGTTATATATTCAAGATGTCAGCCACAGCACAAACATATCCTTAGATATCAACAATTTGCTCAACACAAACAATTGTATTTTAGATTTTGCCAAACTCAAGGTGAAATGTATCAGGTAGTTATGAATTACTTGGCTTGAGCTGCTGGAGTTAGTTTTGGTGATATAGTTTTGCAGTGGTGGTGTTGTGATTTAAAAAATGTCAGGACAATGAGCCTTTCTCAAAGTTTTTTAAACTTCTGTTTATTTTCTTAACTTTTTGTTTTTAATCATTTAGCCATTCTAAACCAACCCATTTACTTTGGATATCTTATATGTCATTGTATTGTCATTGCAATGCAATATATCATTGCATTGGCCATAATTAAAACATTGGCCAATGAGAGGGAAGGAGAGAGAGAAAGAAAGAGGAACAGGGAGAGAGGGGGCAGAAAGAGAGAGAGAGAGATGAAACTATTTGAAAAAACCCACATGCCATTTCCTAATCAAACCTATAACTCTCAATATCTCGTAACACTAATATTATAGGATCATAAGACTGAAGAAGAATTCTGTTTTGTTGGAGGAGTGTACAGTGAACCTATGCGTCAGATTTGATTATTATCTTTTCCTGAACTCCAGGGACAAGTAAATATGTTACTACAATTCCACTTTTCTTTAAAGTATGGTCAAATTAATACAGATTTTGATGCTTCTGTGAGTACCAAAGAAGACATTGTTCATATATTGTCCATATCATAAACAGTTATTTGAATATGTTTTATTCTACAGAACTTTACCAGAGTAATCTAGTAACTGAAATTTTAACAGAATCATAAAAGGTAAATTTGGAAATCATCTATTCCAACTCTAGTTCCCATGTAGGAATTCCCTACTAAGATTCTCAAAGAATGCTATCCAGCTTAACTATTTCCACCACCTTTTGACTTCATCCTGGACTCCTTCCAAGACAGCCTGTTCATTGCTGAACAAGTCTTCCTGGGAAGAAATGTTTCCTGATGTTAAATTGATGTTAAGCATATTTCTTTCTGTCTTCAGGAACAAATCTGAATAACATGCTCTAGTTAGTTTGTTTGTTTATTACTTATTTATTTATTAAAATTTATATAGCTGCTCATTTTGCATATGTGGCACTTTTATATTAATAAAAGATGGGATAAAAATACTATAATAATATATCTGGCTGAACATGTGACTAAAGTTACATGTTTACCAAATCTGTAAAAATTATGTACCAGTAACAAAAAATATAGGAACATAGAGTTGAAAAAATGAATCAAAAATGAGCAGGTTGAAATATTGTAGGATTTCTAATATAAACTGATATAGATTTGGATCATAACACATCAGATTTAACTGTGGTTGAAAAGAATAAATTGTGGATAATTTATGTGGCAATACTAGGGTAGAATAAAAGACAAAGAATTGGAGAAGATCAAAATTTATGGCATAAACCAGTGTTTATCAGTATGCTGGGTGCCATATCAAAAAATCTTGGATGGCACTGAGAAAATCTATGCATTAACAAAATTTCAATCTGTCAATTACAAAAAGCCATCCTGCTTGGATCACACAGGCTATACTGATACATTACAACTTCTTAGGATCTTGGGAATAATTTGATTCATGCCACATCAGCTGATGAAATGACAGGTCAGATTTCACAATTTGTGCATATAATAATAAAAGAGATTTTATTATCTATAATAAAAGATTACCAGCTGTGGTAATCTTGATTGATTAATCTTAATTACCTTGATGTGGTTATGGGGCATGCTCCAAAAAGATTGAGAACTATGCCAGTATCAAGCATCCAGAAAGTATTCATGATATCAATCACTCCAAGAAGTTATCTCTCCAATTGATTTATTAGGAACAGATCTGGCATGTTCAAAAGCAATTTCCCAGTGAAAGTTTTTTGGTGAGTTACACAGAACCCACCTTCTCTCCTCCCACTTCTACACTTCATAAATCATGAGAACCAATTAACCGCAACTGGAAATTTTTAATACAACACACAGAATAACCTTGAACTTTTCAACTCCTGTAACTCTCTAAAAAAAATGTGGCATTTCAAAGCTGAATTTCAAAGCTGACAGGTGTCCCAACTTGAAAACTCCTCCTCTTAAAAGAAAAGAAAAAAGCATACATATAGGGGTTAATACATTGTCCTTAACCCCCTCTCCGCCCCCCCATGAGGACCCTTCGGTTTGTGGGAAAAATCCTCAGGGAATTGGTTAACCAATTGATCAGCATGAACATCCCAACTCTTTTCCTAATTAGCATCTGAGAGGGGGTATCCTTTCCATAAGACCAAATACTCCAATCGGCCATGGTGTAATCTAGAATCGAGAATTTTTTGAATCTCATAATGTGTTTCCCCATGTATCATCAATGGTTTTGGGGGAGCGAGTTGTAGTGGTCTTATCATCAATGTAGTAGCTGGTTTCAGTAAACTACAATGGAACACTGAATGAATTTTCCCCAATAGTCGAGGAAGACATAATTGGACAGTGACCGGATTGATTATCTTTGAAATTGGGAATGGACTCAAGAATTTTGGACCCAGCTTCTTACTGGACAGTTTCAACCTAAGATACTTGGTTGACAAATATAATTTGTCCCCTAGTTTAAAAGGGATCGATGTTTATCCACCTGTTTTTTATAATTTTTTGCAGCTTTGTTCAAAGCTTTTTTTGTATCTTCCCACCCTTTCTTTAATGAGTTCATCCATTCTGTCAGGGACATGGATGAAGGAGGTTGTCCAGGTAACTCTGGCATCGGGACAAAATCCATTCCAGTGTTGATTTGGAATGGAGTCAATCCCGTGCTGCTATGTACTGCATTATTGTAAGCAACCTCTGCAAAAGGTAAAAACTCAGCCAAATATTCTTGTTGATATTTTACATAGCATCTAATGTATTGTTCAATCATGGTGTTAGCCCTCTCCATTGCTGCATTACAAGCAGGATGGAAAGTTGAGGATAACCCTTGAGAGGAGCCAATGGATTTCAGAAATTCCCTCCAAAATTTTGTGGTAAATTGTACCCCTCTGTCTGATATTATTCTATGAGGTACTCCATGTAGTCTATAGATATGTTTCATGAACAGCTTTGCAAATTTTTTCGCAGATGGAAGCCCTTTGCAGGCAATAAAATGGGCCTGTTTAGAGAATAAATCAATTATAGTCCAAATGATCATATTCCCTTCACTCTTAGATAATTCAACAGTAAAGTCCATTGCACTTTCTTCCCAAGGTTGGGTTGGTTCAGCAACTTGTTGCAGGAGGCCAGGGATTTTTTTCCAGTTCTGTGTTTCATTGTGGCACAAATTGAACAACTTTTTACATAGTCCTCGACATCAGGTTTTGTTTTTGGCCACCAGAACTGTCTTCTTAGTAAATGTAGGGTTTTTAGGAATCCAAAGTGGCCTCCCAGCCAGGAGTCATGGCTACATTTTAGTACCAGTAATCTTAGGGTTGTGGGTACATAAAGCTTAGTCCCTTTCCAAGCTAGTCCATCATGCATTGCCAACTCAGTTTGATGGTCCAGGAACCAAGGATTGATCAATAGGGATGTTTTCAATTCCACAGTCAGCTTATTTTCCAGGCATTGGGGTTGCAGTTAGCTTGGGTTCTAGTGGTTACTTGACCGGCCATTTGAGCATCTGAAATTAAGGCTTGTACTATTTCCTCTTGGTAGCTGTCAAACTGAAGTTTTCTGGACAGAGTGTCCGCCAGTACGTTTTTCACTCTGGGGAAATATTTAATGTTGAAATTGAATCACTTGAAATATTGGGTGCAGAGGACTTGTTTGGGCAATAATCTCCAAGGGGTCCTTAAAGCCTCAAGGTTCTTATGATTAGTCCATACCTCAGAGGCCTCTGCTGCCCCTTCTAGAAAATGCCTCCAAGTCAATAAAGCCCATCGTACGGCGAATGCTTCTTTCTCTCAGACCGCCAAACTTCGCTCTGCATCTGTCAGCTTTTTGGACACAAAAGCGCAAGGCATCAGTCAGTCTTGAGAGTCTTTTGCAGCAAAACAGCTGCCACCGCTACATCATTTGCATCTGTTTGGACAATAAAAGGCTTGGTCACGTCTGGGTGCTTGAGGATGGGCTCTGTTGCAAAGAGGCATTTTAATGTCTTGAAAGCTTTCTGACAGTCCATAGTCTAAGCCAAGGGTTGATTCGGCTTTGGTTTGGTGATGAAGGGCCTATTTTTAATATCTCTGTCAACAGGAGGGCAACTTCAGCACAGGACAGAATAAATTGTCTGTAGAAGTTGGCAAATCCCTTTACATGTTGCTCATTTTGTAATTTTATTGTTCCTTGTCCAGACCTTTTCCCATTCTAATAATGTAATGCGACATCCTATGTTTCTACTCCAAGCTATCATGTTGCCTTTGACTACTTCCTCTTCTAATTCCATCTCTAATAAATAATTATAAAATAAAACCTTAGCACTTAAGGAAAAAGAAACATCAGAATATTATAGAAGCTGGGAATGCTGGTATGACTGGATAGAACAAAAATAGAAAATATATTAGTAAACAACGTAAAATGGAAAGAGGTAGTAATTATATGTTAGCAATAAGATGTATTTGTAAATGTATCACCAATATTGATAACAAACAGGGAACCACAGACTGTTGATAATAGAACTGCTAGTTTTTTAATCATTTTCCTTTTTCCTTTTTTGTGTGTGTGTTGTGTATGTGTTTGTTTGATATTTTAGTTGCATAATCAATAAAGTTTGTTTTTTTAAAAAAGTTGGCAAATCCCAAGAAACTTTGAAGTTGTTTTCGGGTTCTGGGTGGTTGCCAGTCCAGCACCTCTTTCACCTTTCCGGGGTCCATTTCAATTTCCAGGTCAGATATTCGGTAGCCTAGATAGTCTAGTGACTCTTTGTGGAATTCGCATTTTGAGAGTTTCACATATAATTCGGCAGCTAGAAGTTTTTCTAGAAACTGTTGGACCAATTGAACATGTTCTTTTATAGTTTTGCTGAAGATAAGGATGTCATTCAGGTACACAAGGACCTCCCAGTAAAGGTGTGGGTGTAGCACCTCATTGATGAGCTGTATAAACACTGCAGGAACTCCTGAAGTCTGAAAGGCATGACTTTGAATTGGAAGCTACCCAGAGGGCAGTTAAAAGCAGTTTTCCACTCATCTTCCTCTTTGATGCAGACCCGGTAGTAAGCTTCCCTGAGATCTAGCTAGGTGAATACTTTGCCCTTCGGCAAGTGGTTCAGTAAGTCCTTCATAAGAGGGAGAGGATACATGTTTTTGACACATACGGCATTCATGCCTCTAAAGTCAACAAACAATCTCAACCCACCATCTTTCTTCTCCTTGAACAACATGGGGGCAGCTAATCTTGATTTGGCAGGCTCAATAAAACCTCTTTCCAAATTGCTGTCAATGTATTTCCTTAATTCAGTCATTTCAGCAGGCATCATGGAATACATCTTTGATTTTGGTAATTTCACCCCGGGCTCTCATTCTATGGTGCAATCAGTGGCTTGATGGAGAGGTAAAACATTACACTCTTCTTCACTGAATACTTTAGCCAAATCTTTGTATTGATCGTGTACCTGGTGGTTATCTGGGAGAAGGCGGGATGCCATGGATGCTGGCTCAGACTCTGGGTTTGAGCTGACTGGTGGCTTTGTAGTGGGTGGAGAAGAGGGCAATGGGCCCAGTCCAATGAAGATTTTTCAGAATCTATTCTCCTATTTGATCATTGGGGCCCATTTGTCTAACAAAGCAAATCCCAGTATTATTGATTCTGACATCTTGGGGGCCACTATGAAGTGTACGAGTTTGTATGGGGCCCTAATTCCCTCTTGATTAATTCTGTCAATTGAGTGGCTGGGGCCCCCCAATTAAGGTTCCATCCACTTGCTCAAATCTGATTGGGCATTTTAGCGGGTTCGTCTTTATGCCTAATTGTTCAACGATGGGGAGTCTGATAATACATCTGGAACACCCAGTATAAATGACAGATTCTAACTCCCCAGACTCCCCTGTGTTTGGTACCACTAACTTAACCTTGACTATAAAAGATATGACTCACCATTGGGTTGTCTTCACAGGTCAGGTTTTCAGGGAAGTGGTGTCGGTCTGGTGGTCTGTTGCTCCCATCTGTGCAGAGGGGGCTTTCCCAGCTGTGTTTGGCAAACCCATCCCTGCCCGGAGGTCTTCCTTGAATCTTCTGATCTCTAACAGCTGTATTAGGCTTTGACTGCGGAGCTTGTGGCACAGGAGCAGGGACTAGACAGTCTGCTGCCTTATGACTGGCTTGGCCACATCGGTAACATTTCAGCACTCTGGTGGGTCAGGTATGACCAGGTTCAGCTGGTCTGGTCGGCAGTCTCCTAGCCACAATTCCCTTAGTCACGGCTGCCAGAAAGGGTTTCCTGTGTGGGTTGATGCTGCAATCTAAGCTGAGGGAGGTGGTATACCATGACGGTAAGGTCTCTCAGATTCTCCTAATTTCAGGGCCTTCTTTACTTCTGGATCAATGGCTTTTTTTAAAACAGTGTAAAGTCATTCTTTCAGGTTAATCCATGAGGTGGCTTGCCACCCTTCCAAAGTCTCAAATGAATTCTGACAATGATCGCTTGCCTTGCTCATTTCCATTAACTTCTCTTCATTCCTTGTTGCCCTGTCTGGATTTTCAAATTTGAGTCTTAATGATTGAATAAACCCGTTTACATCATATAATTCGGGGGCTTGTTCATTGTGTACTTGTGTACCTTGTGTACAATGTAGACAATGAATAGCATCTAGTAGCATATGGATTCTAGACACAAATTGAATAGACGACACTATGTTCCTGAAGACTCAGCTACTTCTAAGATCTGACTTATATTATTTAAAATGTCCCAGTTCTAAGAATGGATGATAGATTTGTAAAAAAAAAATGTATAGTATTGTGGGAAGTACTTCAAAAAATAGTGCCAAGATACTCAAGCCAGCCCTTCCACTTTTAAGAAAAGCAAAAATCACCAGCTGAAAGAAAAAAAAATCAGAGCAACTCTGCTAACAGAGCTGACAATAGAAACACTTAAAGGCTAGGTCACATCGGCCGACGGATGCAAAACGTATGTAAAAAGGACACAGCGGACAAGCAAATTTTCCATCCATTGTTATCCACTCTCAAAAGTGCCCCAAATTTGCATAAACAGAGCAGACAACAACGGACGTGGGGAGGATGTAGCAAGGATGTTAAGCGGATGCTCAACAGAAGCCTAGTGGATGGAAGCGGATGGAAGCGGATGACACATCCGCAGGGCTTCCGGGAGAGAACATCGAAGCAGACATGCAGCGGAAGGAGCAGATGCAGAGCGGATGCTGAGAGGATGCCGAGTGGATACAGCGGATGCATCATGGACGCCTAGCGGATGCATAGTGGATGCATAGCAGATGCAAAGCATTCACTGCGCATGCGGGGAGGATGCATTGCGTCAGCCCCATGGATATAAAGGGAAGCAGCTCGCAAGCAGGTCACCATTCAGAGGAAAGACCTGCTGCCAGACACATCTTCAGCCAACAACCATGGGGAAGAAGAGGAAGCCTGTGCCTACTCCTGCCAGTCCTGGCAAGAAGGACAGGACCACCATCCCACCCCCTGGCGCTGACTCTGAAGCTGCTGGGGCTTCTGCTGGTGGGGCTGACTCTGCTGGTGTTGGTGCTTCTGCTGGTGCTGCTCCTGGTGCTGGTGCTGGTGCTGCTGGTGCTGCTGCTTCTGCTGCTGGTGGTGTGGTGGATCAGCCCCTAGAACCTCAAAGCCTTGCTGATGAGGGCCCAGAAGGCCCTGCCAAAGGGAGGAAGAGGCATTCGCAAGAAAAGGGGGAGAGGAGACAGTACTCCATTGCAGAGGAACATGAGGAGTAGGTGCTCGAATGGCTGAGGGAGAATGAGTACCTCTGGAGGAAGGAACACAGACTCTATCGAGACACCAAGTGGAAGCAGGCGGCTTGGAGAGAGAAGGCGGAGAGCCTGGGCTACATTTCGGATGTCGTCCTGGGGTGGTGGAAGCACATGCACACCTGGTATGGGAAGCTGCACCTCAAGAAGTCTGGCCAGGCCATGGTCAAGCTCACCAACCGGGAAACCTACGTGATGGCCAAGTGCAGCTTCTTGGAGGGTGAGATCCGCCACCGAGGAGCAGCCCCTTGGTCAACCCTCTCTCTCAGGCAGCCCACAGAGAGCCAGTCCTCTTCTGGCCAAGAGTCAACTCCTGTGTCCAGGCAGGTATCTTTGGAGTGCCCCACGATGGAGAGTCCCCCGACAGCTGCACTCCCCATGCCGGAGCACATGGAGGACCCCCTGATGTAGTTGGAACAAGAAGAAGCCGCTGCCACCAGAGACCAACCCACACCCACACCCAGCTCCACCTCCACAGAAAGCAGGCAGAGAGCCAGACTGGCGGGACAGAGCCAGACTGTCCTCTTGGAGATCAGGGACACCATCAAGAGCAGCGTAGATCTCCTCTCTCAGCTGGTACACTTTGACATACCATCCCCTAACAGAAAGCCCTTCCTCACCTATGTGAACCAGACCCTCATGGAAATGCCCGAATCCCAGTACCAGGTGATCAAGAAGAGGATCTCAGCTCTTCTGCACCACCCACCAGGCCCAGTTGAACCTGCTCTGACCTAGTCCAGGTCTGTTCCTCCATCCCAGGTGATGTCACAGCCCTTCCCAGGCTTTCAACAGCCCCTCACCTACCAAGGCTACGGCTACCAGGAGTTCCAGCAGCACAGGCAGCCCTTCCCAGTCCAGTCAAAGGTACATCGCATACCACAGGTGCCACTGATGCCACTGATACCACCGATGCCACAGATGCCACTCACGCCACAGATGCCACCCACGCCTCACCTCGCTCACCTGCAGACCTCCACCCCACAGTCAAGCCCGGCCTCAGAACATCTGTCATCGGTCTTGGGACTGACATCCCATGTCATGGAGGAAGGGCCTCTCAACATCACGGGACTGAGCCAGCTCTCTGAGAGTTTCTTCCACACACCATCCCCTGTTGTCCTCTCGGGGCCAGGCACCCCAATGGCGCCTCAGACCATCACTCCAGCAGCAACCACCTCCACAGCACCTGGACCCTTCACCCCTGAGACTATGGGAATGCCTCAGAGTGACTGAGAAGAGTGCCAGAGACTGGGTTGCTACCTGTTGACTTTATCTTTGCTTGGGACACTTTACTTGGGTCATTTTGCTTTTACAGTTTGTTATTAATAAAGGTTATCTTTGCTTCACACACTTGGTTCAGTTCTTTTAGTCAATAAAGTCTTGGTGGAAACTTTTAGAAATGGTTTAAGCCTTTGCATGCTTGTGGGATGGGTAAGGATAGCAGTGAGATGTGCAGGGATACCTGTGGGATGGGTAATAGCTGTGGGTTGGGTAAGGATAGCAGTGGAATGGGCAGGGATACCTTTGTTTGGGTAATAGCTGTGGGATGGGTAAGGATAGCAGTGGGATAGATAAACCTCCAGTGCAAGCATAGTGGAACTGTATGGTCCGCCCTCCCAGGTGCTACACCTATGGCCCTTTATTATCAAGAACAATTTAATCATTCATCAACACATTTCAACATAAACACAACTCTTTATTAAATGCCCTGTTCATTGTAGGCCCACTCAACATACATGGCCCAATCTCATCAGTGTGATGAGACAGCCTGAAGGAAGCATCCATTAAGCATCTACCATCCTGTCTTGCCACTCCACTGCTCCAGCTTGGGAGTTGAACCAGTGTTTCAGGAGGTTGCGCTGCTTCTTCCCTTCACATGAAACTCTGTTGGGGCCTGGCACATCCACAGTTTCTATAAGGTTTACTCCTTGCCTCCATTCAGCAGGGCCGGAACTTTGGTGTTTGCCTTGGTCAACCTGGGTCTCAGACGTTCCACAACTTCATCAAACATGGCTGGTGGCATCCTCATGAAGTGCTGGAATGCATGAGGGTCTTCGTTTCTCAGCTCCACCATCAGCTTGTCATACTGTCCATACTTGGCTCTTCTCGTGATCCATCTTTGGACCCACACACTTCTTGGATGCCTCCTTTTCCTTGCTTAGAACAGGTGAAAGAGCCTGTAGAGGGCTTCACACTGTTGTAGAATGATGGCGGCTACCAAAAGGAGTGTGCGACGATCCATGGTGGAGATGACTGGATGCTGTGGAAGAGCAAGATGAAGGCTGAAGAGCTCTGCACCACAGGGCTGCTGGACTGAAAGTGCGATCCAGGTGATTTCCTCCCCCTTTTTATAGGAAATATAGGTTTTCTGCTAGGTGTCCTTCTGCATCCTCTGGACATCCTCCAGACATCCTAAATATCTGAGATACGTCCCCTATACGAACAGTTTTTCTGTTTTAATGCTTTATATGCGAGCTGCATCTGCTTACATCCTTTCTATGTCCTTGCTACTAATGCTGAGCGGACGTTCCGTGTCCATTTCACTTCTTCCCTCTTTCCGTTTTCCGCTGGAGCAGATGCGAGTTGGGTGGATGCACAGCAGATGCACAGCGGATACAGTGGACATGTAACGG
This sequence comes from Laticauda colubrina, assembly GCA_015471245.1. Taxonomy (NCBI): domain Eukaryota; kingdom Metazoa; phylum Chordata; class Lepidosauria; order Squamata; family Elapidae; genus Laticauda; species Laticauda colubrina. The sequence goes on from BLBF01000053.1 coordinate 637,481, forward strand.
ATGTAGAACGCTTGTTCCCCATATGTGTTGCCGATGTAGAACGGACCCTGCGGAAAGTTCATCCGCTCAAAAAGTTTTGTGCAGCTCAAAACTCTTTGACCGGATGAAATCTCAGTAGACGAATGCTGCATGGGTAGAACATATGAATCACGCACGCAGTGAGTACAGAACGGATGCATCGTGTTAACCTACGGATGCCAAGTGTTTCTCTCCATTTTACATCCTCTTTCCATCCGTTGGTGCAGTGTGACATAGGCTTAAGACAAGGAGTATCAGGCTAAAAATAACTCACCAAGGCAAAACCAGAACTCCCTTTTTCCTGTCCCCTGACAAGTTCAACCCCCCAGGAAAGGAAAGACAAAGGTCCTGGGACAGGATTAACCCATTGAGGCAGGAAGATAGGATCCAGGGCAATCACTCTAACTAGAGGCACAGAAATAAAGCCATCAATCTGCAGAAGCTTCAAAGGGAATTAAGAATAAAAGGCTCAGATTCACACTTCCAATCTCCTTGCAAGCCAGGACCGCTCAAGCTGTATCACTACTTTTCTTGCTGAATTAAAGGATCCTTTTTCTGACAGCTGTCTTCATGTCTATTTCTTCTCAGCACTGGTGACTGCCCAGCAGGGAAACAAACTAGGAAATTATTCCAACAATACACATCCACTAAATTTGTACTTTTCCAAATTTTGTGATGCAATTCATTATAAAAGAAAAAAGCAATAAAAAACTAAATTTTAGATAAAATACAAACCAAAGCTACACATGCAGAAAAAGGACATAAAATCACATTATATTAAAGAAAATTAGTCTGTTATTGTTAGTCATGAAGTTGTATCCAACCCATCTCAACCCCATAGACAATGTTCCTCCAAACTTTCTTATCCTCTATCATCCCCTGAAGTCCATTTAAGTTCATAACAATTGCTTCAGTGACTTAATCCAGCCACCTCATTCTCTGTCATTCCTTTTTCTTTTGCCCTCAATCATTCCCAGCATTAGGCTCTTCTTCAGTGAGTCATTCCTTCTCATTAGATGGCCAAAGTATTTGAGCTTCATCTTCAAGATTTGGCCTTCTAAAGAGCAGTCAGGATTGATCTCCTCTAGGACTGATCGGTTTGATCGCCTTGCAGTCCAAAGGATTAGTCTGTATTAGTCTGTAAATTAGTTAATCTGTAAATGTGCTCAGTAAGTATGTTTATGTGTAATACATGTACATTTGGATTTTTTAAAAAATTAAAAATATACCAAATTAAACAAAATAATATTTGAGAAATATAACTGTCCTATAAAACTGAATTAAGCCCTTTACTTGAATCATTACATTTTGTTAACAAAATAAATAGCTCTGACCTTATAGTCAAGAAGAAGCAATCAGAATGCTGATGAATAATCACATTAAGAAGCATATTTGCTTTAGTGAGAAACCATGCAAATTATTTTCAGCTTATTTTATTTATATAAAGGATACGAAGTTTTACCGTAGAAGTTAACTGTTAGTAACCACAGTGAGGAAATACAGTCTTCTAAACACTGATGGAAATAGCTCATTATATGCCTTGTCCTTGAGTGAAATGTATCTGGAGTACTTTAACTTTTTGATTCCTGATTATATGATATCATTTCTTTGTCATCCATTATTTTAGGAGCTATTGTTGTGTATTAGGAAGTCCTCAACTTGCAATCATTCATTCAATGACTGTTCAAAGTTATATTCTGGAAAAAGTGACATGACAAATCCCCACACTAATGATCATTTTAGCATCCATAAGGTCACATCAAAATCCAGCCTTGTATTTTTAATGGTTGTAATATCCCAGAGCAACATAATTGCCATTTACAAACTTCCTAGTTCCTTCTAACATGCAAAGTCAATGTGGCAAATTGACAAAAAAGGTTATAAAATTGGGCCAAACTCACATTGGGCCCAGTGAGGATTCCAGATGCCATTGTGATTGCAAGTCAAGGAGTACTTATACTACAAATATATTGTCCCTATTAAAAATCTGAATATTGCTCTCTTTTTTTAACCCCAGTGACTGTTCTAACCCTAAAACCAACCACTGGGCTGACTCAGAACAAATCTTTTAGTGTCTAACATTATTTGCACTTACCAGTATTGGTTTCCTCGTGCTACCACCCAGCAAGATTATTACCTGGGACTGGCTGCTTGAGAAGACCATATTATTGTTTCTAATAAGCTCTACCTCTACCTCAGAAATTGCCTTTTCCTGTGTTGTAAGAAGGGTCACTCCCTTTTTCCATTCATGGTCACAAATTTCTCTAAGTTTGCAGTTAATTTTTTGTGACCATGATTCTTGGTCAATTAATGCAGAAGTGAAGAGAAAGAGGTAGAAAAATAGATTAACTAGCAAGGAATGAAGAAAAATAATAGAGAATGAGAAATAGCTTTCAGGAAAGATGCAAAGAGAATTTGTGGAAGAAGTAGCTGGTTTCATTTTATTGCGAATTTTGAATCAAATTTGTGCTACTTGAAATAATGTTTCTTATTTTGATAGACCAAACCCTGCAGCTGCTGTCCAGTATCCGATCTCAGTCTAACGTGTTACTGTGTTGTAGAAACATCAAACAGGAAACTTTTCTCAATCAATTAATTCCACGGGAATTACACAATTCTGTCCATTGCTTTATTTTGCATACAAGAAAAAAACTTGGAGACAGAAAAGAAACGAACTTGTCACTTGGAGCTCATTGCCTAACCTAGCCTGTTATAGCTCCTGCAGAATTATAGTTGCTGTTGACTGTCTGACCCATTAGGAGGGGACGACTGATAAACAGTCCCTTTCTAATTTTTTTCTGACTCAAGAGTTCATGGAATAGTGAATGCTCCTGGAAAAAAATGTTGGAATGCTGATTTTTCTAATCAATTACTTTTGGTCACAATTAGAATGTACCATTTGTCTATAAATTGAGCTACAGTTCTACAGTTCTAGGCAATCTGATGCTGAGGCTGAGGCTTTCTTTTTCTTTTTCAGGATAGGCAACCTGAGGCTTTGCAGACACTAGAGTTTCTCTGACTATGTTGAAAACAAAATGGGTACAATTCCCCTCTATTTTAAGATAGGAAACTGATAAAACAAAAACAGACCTCCAAATTCCTCCCATATTCCTCCCACCATATCCCATCGTTAGAGTACAGTACTGCAGATTACTTCTGCTGACTGTCAGCTGCCAAACGTTTGGCAGTTCAATTCTCACCAACTCAAGATTGACTCATCCTTTCATCCTTCCAAGGTCAGTAAAATGAGAACCCAGATTTTTGGGAGGCAATATGCTGACTCTGTAAACCACTTAGAGAGAGCTATAAAATACTGTGAAGTAGTATATAAGTCCAAGTATTATTTCTACAATGCTATACTCCCAAGGATATGAGCCCTGTTTATTTTTCAGCCCTTGAGCCCTCCAAAAATATTAAATGCTGATTTTAGCCACCAAAGAATTATTCACTGTCTGTTAAGCTAAAAAGACAGTGATTTTCAGATTATTTAGAATTGTAATTTTGTAATTGTAATTTCTATTTAACTGAAGAGACAACACATATGGATTATATACAATATTAAACAAAGGATTACAGCACATCTTAAATTGTACAAATCCATGACCTACATACATACCTTTTTTGCAGTAATTTTACAAGGGATCAAAGAATAGCGCACAAAACCAAGGCAGAAATAGATTAAAAATAAATATCTAAAATGTGCAAGTAAAAAAACCAGTACAAACACACACACACACACAGAAACAATTTTAAAAAATCTTCCTTCATTTCTAGCAAGTATAATGAACATTAACATCTTATCACCGATTTTCAAGGTACAACTAAATATTTCTTCATTAAAAATTTCCCCACCTTTTCTATAAACTCATATCCAAATCTTCAGTTCTTATTAATCATCAAAAGTACAATAAAAAAGAACAGAAGTAACATCTTAAATAATTATCTGTGCATTTCCATGCAAGCAAACTCTCTTTAGCAACTCTCTTCAAAGAATCAAAAGTAAATCTCAATTAATAATGAAATTTTATTGAAAATAATCACAAATCTGTCTATTACACATTACCATCTAATCTCTGCTGGAAGGAAAACCTAGATACAAGTTTTAATTAGTCCTTTCATTTTTAATGCTACAGGGTTTTCAAACTAGCAGCCAGTTGGCTGGAAGTGTCAAATGCAGGCCATGCCCACCCCAGCTGTGCAAAAGGGATAAACTTCATGAAACATCACATGATGGAAATGTGATGATGTGAGTTTGACACCCGTATTATATAAAGACAATGAATGAAGTCAGTATATTATGAGTTTGTAGGTATCCAGTGCTTCAAAATCCATATCCTACCCTTGATAAATGATTTATTTGCAAAAGAGATGGCCATATTGATTTTGCCATTCAACTGAAACAGTAGGAAAAAGTACTGCCTTGCTGCTGAATAATTGTTAAAATTTGACTTTCTCTCTCCCCAGCTCCACACTTACTGTTTTGCAATACAAGGTGAAGTCTGAACCTAAAACATTATTTTGCCTGAAGAGCATAAGCAGTGAGAATGCTTTGGTCTGGAAAATTGTGTTTTGTTATACGTTAGGGAGCACTGATGGGTTCTGTAGTGTGCTGAATGTTTCCTTTTATAAAGAATTTAAACTTTTTCTGAACTCCTGGCATGTACCAATTGCACAGTAAGTACATTAGTCTGTTGGTTACTAAAGCAGAGAAAATATGTAACAGCAAAAAGGAATATCAAGCACTCATTTAATAAAGTCCATTTTATCTACAGCCAGAATTCCTTCTTATTTCAATTCTGCTTTTTCCATTCATACATTATCTCTGGTGAGAAATAGGAGTATCCAACTTGTGCCTTAAATGTTTCCACTTAAGACTGTACCTTTTTAATTGATGCAGAAATGTAATAATATAATATCAATAACTCTACAAAGGCATTATCCATTGTATAGTTAGTGTTCAGTATATTAGTAATAAGAAATTAATCAAAAAAACAAATTATAATAAATTATTTTAACAATATAAGATAGGATGTGATTCTCAGAGGCAAGTGCCAAAATTTTCATATTTTTGAAAAAAGGAAAAGAAAAAACATTATAAATAGATATTAAATGTCTGAGTGACTTCCCTTTTGTTGTATCCTAATTCAAAACACTCATTAACATTTAAATTTTTCATGTATTTCTTATTTCAGTTGTTTAGCCCTTCAAAAAAAGAGTCATTTTTGTCTAGTGGTTAAGGCTAGAAAGTTTTATTTTATTTTATTTATTAATTTGTTTATTTATTTTTGTCAATTACTTACAAGATGATAGGTATAAGGAAAAACATAGTTATGAATGCATGGATACATATGAGAAAAAAAATAGATAAAAGAAACAATAGGACAGGGATGGTAGGCACATTGGTGCACTTATGCATGCCCCCTACAGACCTCTTAGGAAAAGGGTGAGGTCAAGAGTAGACAGTCTAAGGTTAAAGCTTTTGGGGTTTGGGGAAAAAACCACAGAGTCAGGTGGAGTATTCCAGACATTGACCACTCTGTTGCTGAAGTCGTATTTCCTGCAATCAAGTTTGGTGTGGTTAACCTTGAGTTTGTATCTATTGTTTGCTCTAATGTTGTTATGGTTGAAGCTGAAGTATTCATTGATAGGTAGGACATTACAATGTATGATTATATACACTATACTTAGATCGGACCGAAGGCGGTGTAGTTCTAGTTTTCTAGGTCTAGAATTTCGAGTCTGGTGGCATAAGGTATTCTACAATGAGTAGAGCAGTGGAGAACTCTACTTGTGCAATATTTCTGGACTTTCTCAACTGTGTTAATATATCAGATACGTAATGTGGGTTCCAGACTGATGAGCTGAATTCGAGTATTGGTCTAGCAAATGTTTTGTATGCTCTAGTTATTAGTGTAATATTACCAGAGAAAAAGCTACATTAGGTTAACAACTCTTAACACCCTTTTGGCTATGTAGTTACAGTGGGCTTTAGCACTTAGATCATTTGAGATTAGTGCTCCAAGGTCCTTTGCACAGTTTGGTCTTGACTATTCAGCCTATATTTTATTTTCTGTTTTTTTTTTTTTTTTTTTTTGCCAATATGTAGGACAGAGCATTTATTTATTGAGATTTGAAGTTGCCATTTGTTTAACCATTCTGACACATAATCAAGGTCTTTTTTGAAGGGTAGCAGTGCTGTCTGTGGTGTTGAATAGCTTTACATCATCAGCGAAGAGAATGCAGTTGTTCTTGATTTGATCACAGAGGTCATTTATGTAGAGTATGAAAAGAGTTGGTCCATAAACACTGCCTTGGGGGACACCACTGTTGCCAGGTGCAGGATTTGATAGGATGCTCCCAATTTTGACCATTTGTTGTCTGTTT
>BLBF01000053.1:658882-717405 GCA_015471245.1 Laticauda colubrina
ATACATAGTTGCAATGATACACAGTTGCAAACACATGAATGATACATAGTTACAACAGAAGGGGAAAAAAGTCTCAATACATCACGTGACACCACTGTGACCACATGAGTTTGACATGCTGGTCTATAGGTATTGTTTATGTCTATGTGTTAATTGATGTTTGGTTTGTCAGAATGCCATGCTTCTAGAAACTTTCTAGCATTTTTTGGACTTGTAATGTATCTCTTTTCCAATATTATAGTAATGTCATCCTTGTGTCCATGAACTGGTATCCATAACTATAAGCAGATGTAGTTTAAATACAACTTTATGTTTTTTTCTTGGGAAATAGGTTTAATATTAGCATGTAATTGCATAGTAAAATTCTAATGCAATTAAGTTAACAGTTTGTCATACACACATTTGTTCAATTTTATTCAACCTGGATATATTCTTTGAAATGAAATGTTGACCAGTTTTCATCACCTTCCTTTTAAAAAAGTGCTTATGATCATGTTAGGAACATTCCATATTGTGGCAAATATCAAATTGAAAACACAAATGTTTGAAATTGCCAACAGTATTAGATGGCCATTTCTGTGATGCAGAACTGCGGTGAATTTTATAACTTTAGTTGAAATAACACTAGATTCAAGTAAACTGAAGATGAATATTGAATGCATCTCTTTAATACAGAGTTTACGATTCCAGGCTAGATCTCTGATATGTATTCTAAAAAGGCCTGTACTTGACAATCGATTTAATTCCATTCTTGTAAGCAATTTAATATATCTTCTTTGGGTCACACTGTTCAGGCAGCATTCATTCAGTAAGTGTAAATAATTTCTTGAGTTTGAAATTGTGGGGCTTTTTAGACTTTTTCTTCATCACAAGAGGAAAAATGTCAAACATGTACATAATTTGAGCAGTAAGCCTATTGTGAAGGCTTTTTTTTTTCTTTTCAGCATACCATCTCTCCCATAGCATTGGCCTTAGAAACTGGTTCCCTCTAGCTTAATAGAATCCAGCAGCATACAGCCCTGATTTGTAAGACTCTTTTCTCAATTTAATACATTATATTTGAATCAATACATACACCATGCTTTTAAAATTAACAAAGAATGCTGAAGCATCAATGACTTCTTCAATAAAGCCAAAAAAAATCCCATGTTTTTGGTCAGATCAGTTTTAAGGAATGTTGGTCTGCATCTATAGTTAAATAATTGCTGAGATATACTTAGAGCAGGCATGTACAACAAGCAGCTGTATTAAACTTGCTCACATTTTAAAAAGAATCAGTATATATCTAACAGCTAAACATTGCTCTAAAAAGGATCTTCTGTCACCACCTGAAGTTCATGTTGCTGAGCAACTCCATTACCTCCAACAAAATTACCAGCATTGCCATCACACTGCTAGATGCCAAACAGCTGATTGGCATGCTAGCCATGATTATTTTTAATTTATCAGTGTAGCTCTTTCCCTGTAGATCAGAACCCTCAAACTCCTGGCCTGTGGGTTGGATGTGTCATGTGCTGGCTATGTCCACACCCAGTTTAGCAAAGGAGAAAAAAAATCCAAATACACTATTTGATGGCACCATGATGTTGTGAGTTTGACACCCCTACTATAGTTGATGTGTAAGTCAACTTAGAGGAAAGTACAATTATATTACTTTTATAACTTAAGTTTGCAGTTCAGCTAAGATATTGAAGCTCTGTTGCTAGGAAAATGACATACTTGGGCTCATGTAATCATTGGTAATAAAGCCGAGTTTGAGAGCCTGTTTATATTTTAAAGAACAGGATTCAGTTATTTAATTTTACTGGTCTATTAATTTGGGAGTAGTAGGTAAAATAAATATAAAGCATTGGTTCCCATTTCTATTTAATGTACGCCAGTTTTCTTCCTCAAAAACTTAAATGTTCAATACTGACACACTATAGCTTGTATAACAACATCTGTTCTTGTTACATACGGACTCATTTCTATTCCTAAAGTAGCATTTCCTTGGTTCTCGAGTTCATTCCATTCAGATTTCTTGTTAGATTTTATTATTTCATATAATGTATTGCTTTCAAAACCTGAATTTTTAAAATCATTATGTTGCAGGCATTTCATAAAATTTGGGGTTTTCAGGTTCTCTTCATGATGCTGCTTTATATTATTCTTGTGTTTCTTTGTGAAAATAGAGAACATTATTCCAAGCTGACAACAACTAGCAAAGGAAAATAACAGAATAATAAAAAAACAGAAAAACAGAGTTGGAAGGAACCTTGGAAGTCTTCTAGTCCAATTGCCTGATCAAGCAGAAACCCAATGCCATTTCAGATAAATGGTTGTCCAATCTCTTAAAATCTGCAGTGTTGGAACACCTACAATTTCTGGAGGCAAACCATTCAACTGGTTTACACTGGTTCTATCCCTGATTATTTCAATCCAATACTTTTTGCCCTGCCTTCACAGGCTTTGGAGTATAGGTTGACCTCTCTTCTTTGTTGCAGATCAATATCTGTTGCAGATATTGGACCATTGGATCACTGTTATCATGTCACTCCAGTCCTTCTTTTCATTAAGAGGTATGGTGATGCAATGGTTAGAATGCAGTACTGCAGACTACTTCTGTTGATTGCCAGCTGCCAGAAGTTTGGCAGTTCAATTCTCACCAACTCAAGGTTGACTCATCCTTCCAGAGTCGGCAAAATAAGAACCTAGGTTGTTGGGGGAAATATGCTGATTTTGTAAACCACTTAGAGAGGCCTGTAAAGTACTGTGATATAAGTCTAAGTGATATTGCTATTGCTAAACCACAGGGATTCTTTTATTACATGATTACCTATGTTTCTTGGTTTGTGTATTTTGGAAACTAGGTAAAAGATCCCTGGGTGGGCTTTTTTCACTGATTTATTTTTTTCTCCAATGACTTCATTCTAGTAAGTTAATGAATGCATAGTATTATGAATGCATAGTATTATTAGGTTTTCACAGTTATGATAAATATATATAGATGATGTATGCATGTGAAAATATATTTCATATAAATTGTATTATACCTGTATATAATTCAATTTGTCTGATTTATCACAACAAATACTATTTACACTTCTGAAATTTGGCATTATAAATTAGGCTTCTCAAATGTACTCTATAGCAAAGATTAAAATTTCCAAGGGAACCTGTAAAATGCTCTGAGATAATTGTCTTTCTCCTATCACTGCATTTCTTGGTCGGATGCTTTTATATCACAAAGCCTTTTATATTATACACTCTTCTTTAGTGTGGTTCCATATATCAAACTGAGGGTATGATATATAGTTCCTATATAAGTTTGCCTGAGATTTCTGAAATGTGACATTTTACTATTATATCAAAGTTACATGAATAACTCTTTTAAAAATTCATTTAACAATTGTTTGGTATATCATGATAATAATGGCAGAGCTGGGATCAGGAAGAAAGAGTCAGGAATATTTTTTTACCTGTGTTACTTAATGTCATAAATCAGTTAGTTGAAATTCTGACCTTACATTAATCTGAAACAATATAGGAATTCATTCTTCTACTTGAACTCCTATCACTGTAGCTTAGACAGTAATTATTGTGCTGGTGTCAGCATTAAGAAATAGGAAATATGAAGCAGTGACTTTCTTTGGATATAAAGTATGCATATTATTGAATCCTGTGAAAATTTTGAGAATAGTTTCACAGAATTTTTACAGAAAAAAACAGATTATAAAATAAGTGGTGAACAAAGCCAGGTAGAAGTCATAGTCACTGACAAAATCATGGTGTATGACCCTTAATTTATTGACCTAATTTTAAAGTAGTTTACTGAAAAGAGTGCTAAGTCTCAGTTAAATTAAATGTTAATGATTGATTCAATTTAAAGACCTAAAGTGAAATCAGATGTATAAGAGAATGGATGTGCATAGTTATTCCATGTCTGGATAAAAATTACTGTCTGTTCCTAAAACAGAAGTGGACATGTGTTTCTCTGCCTTTCTTAACAAGCAATTCAGAGCTTTGTAAAGAGTAATTTGTCATGGTCTATTACAGGCAGACAGAGGGAAACAGAAGAAAGAAAAGTGTTTGAAAAAGAGAATGTGAGAGAGAGACAATGGAGAAAGAATTGTAGGCCCATTTACTTCTGCTCCTGGTTTGTCCAATCTTTTCCTGAAAGGTAGCAAATTACAAATTATTTCCAAGGAAATATGGCTTTGGACAAAAATAGCTCTCCAGCCTGCTTTATGACCAGTTGATTTTTATTAATTTGAATGACAACAACAAATATATAGGGTGGTTAGAAATAGTCAGAGACCTGACTCCTGATATTAAACACATTAATTTCTGTACTAAGAATAAAGGTAAATATATTACCCAACAGTCTCCAAAACAAATTCAGCAAATCACACACACACACACACACACACAAACAGAGAGAGAGAGAGAGAGAGAGAGAGAGAGAGAGAGAGAGAGAGAGAGAGAGAGAGAGAGACAGAGAGACAGAGAGACAGAGAGACAGAGAGACAGAGAGACAGAGCACTGTATTCTTCCAGTTAACAGATAATCAGAGTTGGAAGGGACCTTGCAGGTCATCTAGTCCAACCTCCTGCCCAAGCAGGAGACCCCACACCATTTCTGACAAATGGCAGTCCAATCTCTTCTTGAAAGTCTCAAGTGATAATACTCGCACAACTACCAAGGGCAAGCTGTTCCGCTGGTTGATGGTTGTCATTGTCTGAAAGTTTTTCCTTATTTTTTCCAGGTTAAATTTCTCCTTGTTCGGTTTCCATCCATTATTCCTTGTCTGGCCTATAGGTGCTTTAGAAAATAGCTTGACTCCTTCCTCCCTGTGGCAGCCCCTCAAATATTGGAAGACCGCTATCATGTCTCCCCTGGTCCTTCTCTTTACTAGACTAGCTAAGCCCAATTCCTGCAACTGTTCATTGTATGTTTTAGCCTGCGGTTCCCTGTTGCTGCAAGTGAGGACGAAAAAGAGTTTGGGGGATTTTCTCTTCTCTGTCAACCTGTTATCGAAATCTTCTGTGAGCATTAGGAACAGAAGAAAAGATGGTAAAGCAGAAATCATATGGAGAAAGAGAACATTGTTTAGATGGCTTCAGTCTAAAATTTTCATTGGGTATTGACCCAGTTATATTTCTCTCTTGAGCACTTCCAAACCAATTGTTATTTCTAAATACACACATAAATTTGCACTCAGCTAATTTGGGACAAACAGCAGAGGTGGTATTCAATCAGTTCGCACTGGCTTGGATGAACCAGTAGCAGTGATTTGGTGTAGGTTGCCAAACTGGTGGTGACCCCTGGCTGGCCACGTCCCCAACCCAGTTGCCCAGTTGCTCACTTGCCCTCGTTGCTCTCCTAGCTTTTCCTACCACATGGTGGCTAGGCGCAGTTTGGGCAGATGTCCTGCAGCTGCTGCACATGTGCACTGTGAGTGCAGCCACTACATATGCAGTGCACATATGCAGTGGCCCTGGGACATCCGCCCACCTGCCTATCTACCCAGAGCTCAGAAGAAAGGGAGTGGCCATCCATCCGGTTGCACTGAAAAAGGGGTGGCTGGGAGCAAAAAAAAAAGACATTTCCAACCACTTCTTTAGCAGCGCCAGAAGCCTCTCCCAACTGGCTGACTACTCACTTCCTCCTCAGCCATATAGAACAAGCAGGCAGAGAAGGAAGGGAGCAGCAGTCCTTCTGGTTGTGCTGAAAAAAGGGGTGGCTGGGAGCAAAAAAAAGCCATTTCTAACCACCTCTTTCAGAGTGCTGCACCAGCAGGCTCAATTGGGTAGACCTGTGTGGCCGGTGGCTAGGTTGGAGAAGTTCAGCAAAGCTTCTTGAAGAAACCTATAGCCATTGCATGTTTTTTTCAATGTGGAAGGAAGGAAGGTAAGGTTTCAGGCAGCCAGGAGCTGGTGGTGATGGGGGGGGGGGGCGAGGCTGCAGCCCACGCCTCACTTGAATTTCCCAGCCCCAAAAACGGAAGAGTTTTTTCAGGCAATGCAGGACAGGAGACTGGCTGGGATGAACCCTTGTAATGAGAGCTTCTGCTGGGCACTTGGAAGCCTGTGTGTGTTTCAGATGGGTCTCTTTTCCTAGAGGGAAAGAAGAGAGGAAGAGAGAGGGAAAGAGAGAAAGAGAGAGAAAGAGAGAGGGAGGGAGAGAGGGAAAGAGAGAAAGAGGGAGAGAGAAATAGAAAGAGGAGAGAAGAGAAGAAAAAAAAGAAAGAGAAAAGGGAAAGAAAGAAAGAAAGAATGAAAGAAAGAAAGAAAGAAAGAAAGAAAGAAAGAAAGAAAGAAAGAGAGAGAGAGAGAGAGAGAGAGAGAAAGGAAGAAAAGCGATAGACAAAGAAAAATGGGATGAAAGGAAGGGAGAGAAAGAAAGAGGGAGGGAGGAGAAAATGAAAGATATATGGATGAGTGGATAGATAGATACATGGAAGGAGGGAGGGAGGGAGAGAGAAAAAAAGGAGAGGAAGGAAGGACACAAACCCTGGCTTCAGGGTTTGAAACAACCCTGAAACAACACAGCAATCCAGGGCTGAAAGGGATCTCGGACGTAATCTTCTAGTCAAACTTGGCAGGTTTAAGACTTGTGGACTTCAACTCCCAGAATTCCTGAGATAATATGACTGGAGGAGGAATTCTGGGAGTTGAAGTCCACAAGTGTCAGCCTTCAAGATCTACTATCGTTTTGCATCTTTCAGCTGTCATAAGAAACGGGGGGAAGGGGAGGGAAGAATAAGTCTGGGAAGTGAGCTGGAGGTGTTACATTCTTCTGTTGTGTAAATGAGGGGGGGGGAAGCATACAATAGAGTTAGGTTTCTCTTTCTCGCTTAGCTTTCTTTTCTCTGTGCAACTGCAACCCGTTATCAAAGTATGCCAAGGTCAACGGACAGAGGCCTCATCATCACCTGAAGATGCCCACATGATCATATTCACAACTTCTAATTGGAAGTTTCATCTGAACTATTGGGGGTGGGAACACTTCCATCACTTTGTATATGTGAATTGCGTGCCTAATTTCTCAGATTCAGAATTCTTTGGTTGCTACCACTTCACTTCCAGTAAAAGATATCTTTTCTCTAATTTAAAGAGTCTAAGTATTTCTTTCTTGGATTTTGAATGGAGCTCCAGCTGACATTATTCTGAATCTCACTCTACCAGCCCACCCGGAGAAAACACCCAATTTTCTTCCGAGGGGGCCTGGACATCATGTCATCTTCAACTAGTGATCAGGAAGACCTGGGAGCTATTGGAGGGCAAGATTCTTTGCTGGTACAAGAAGCCCAATCGCTAGCAGAGCTCAATCTGGAAGAGGATCCAGCTGTGAAGCCCAAATGGTCGCTGGGGGTTGGCTGGAAAGATCTAGAGAAGGATCCTCCCCCCGGATCACAACTACCCGCTGGTGTGGAAAAGAGGAGCCATAGCAAGAGAAGGAAAAGAGAGAATTCTCACTGAATCAAGCCAGGAGACTCCTTGATGAAGCCTTTGAACAACTCCAAGCTGCACAAAAGTATGAAGGGGAAGGGGAAGTAGCCCCAGCTAGAAGAAGCAGAGCAGCCCATTGTCCCATAAATCAACCTGAGCCAGCAGCAGCCCTGGGGCCCTCAGAGGGGTGTGTAATTCCTAGAAGGTGTAGAGCTCCTAGACTGCCTCCATTAGAAGTAAAATACAAGGGAAATCCCAAAACCTTGGGATTTTTCCTAGCCCAAGTTTGGAGCTATATGGAAGAATACAGGAAGGATTTTCCCTCAGAAGCAGCCAAAGTGAGATGTGTTACCAGGGCTCTGGAGGGAACAGCTGCAGAGAGGATGGTGACTTTGCATAATGATAATGCTCCCCAGTTGATGAACTATAACCTGTTCATGACTGCGCTGCGGGCAAAGTTTGAGGACCCACTGGCAGAGCGCAAGGCCCGGATTAAGATGAAGACCATAAATCAGGGGTGGAGGTCAGTGGCTGACTACACCCAAGAATTTAGACAGCTAACTGGTCATATCTGAGGCTGGTCCCAGGAAGCCCTGATAGAAGCATTTAAAGATGGTTTAAATGAAGATGTGTACCAGAGATGCATTGCTAGAAGAGACCCAAATGACTTGCAGATGTCGTACTTGCTGGCAGAAGAAGTGGAAATTGATTTAACCTGATGCAGAAGGTGGGGAGGTTCTGGGTGGAACAAGCCTTTCCCCCCACATCCTCAAGAGGTCCCCAAACCTCAGAGGGGAGGAGTGGCGGCAAGACCCAACCCCTCGGCCTGCTTTCGATGCAGGAAGGAAGGTCACCGGGTTGTGAACTGCAAAGTCAAGCTGGAATGAAAGGGGGCGCCAAAAGAAGGGAAGAAACCTGAAAAATCCCCAGCGAAGCCTCGCGAAGCAGCACTAAAGTCGAAAGAGATGGCAGAGGTCGCCCCTCCCACAGGAGAGGAATCAGAAACCCCAGTTACCCCTGAGGAGGATGATTTCAACTCAGAAGATGACTTCCTGGTAAGTCCAAGCGTGGGCCCTATGACCATTCAGGTGAAGTTGAGGGTACCCAATTCAGGGGTGGAAGGGGAAATGCTAGCCCTGTTAGATTCTGGGTGCACGAGGTGTATAATCAACACGGAAGTAGTGGAGAAAATGGGTTTTTAACCTTTGAAGATGCCCATTTCCTTTTGCCAATTAGATGGATCAGTGGCTGGAGGTTGCCCTGCATGTTTTATCACGGAACCTATAGAAATTATCATGGGAGAGCATGATGAAACTTTACATTTTATTGTGGTCCCTGGGATGGAGCAACCATAAAAACTGGGATTGCCCTGGCTCCGGAAATGGAACCCCCAGGTTAACTGGAGAAAGGGGTTGTTGAGCATATGCACCAAGTAGCGACCAGGAAAAGAGTGGAGATCTCAGCCAAAGCTTCAGATTCCAATTGAAATAGCTTCCACGGGTACTGAACCCGTGAAAGTGGAGGAGAAAATTCCCAAAGAGTATTGGGATTTAAAAGAAGTGTTCAGTGAGAAGGCCTCGGATGAGCTTCCGCCTCACTGGCCAACAGACTGTGCTATTGAGATTTTGCCTGGGGTGAAGCTCCCGAAACCGAAGTTGTACTCAATGACACCACAGGAGTTGGAGGAGCTAAGATTGTTTATAGATAAAAATCTGGAACGTGGTTTCATTCAACCTGTTAGGTCCCGGGTAGCGGCCCCAGTGTTGTTCTGTGAAAAGAAAGATGGTTCCAAACGCTTGGTGGTGGACTACAGAAATTTGAACGCCATTTCCGTGGAAAACGTGTACCCCCTTCCTTTGATGAAGGCCACGTTGGCCCACCTAGCGAAGGGGAAGATTTTCACGAAGTTGGATTTGAGAGAAGCATTCTACCAAATTCGAATTAAGGAAGGGGATGAGTGGAAGACCGCTTTTAACTGCCCGATGGGTTGCTTCCAATTCAACATTCTTCCTTTTGATTTACAAGGGGCCCCAGCTGTATTCATGCAGATGATCAATCAAGTGTTACATGAACATTTATACAGGGGGGTTCTGGTTTATCTTGATAATATCCTTATCTACACGGAAACTCTGGATGAACATGTGAAACTGGTGCGGTCGGTTGTACAGAAACTGTGTGCCGCTAAGTTGAATGCTAAACTGTCCAAGTGTGAATTCCATCAAGAGAAAATTGACTATTTGGGATATCGCATTTCATCTGAAGGCATAGAAATGGATCCAGAGAAAGTGCGTGTCGTATTGGAATGGGCTCCACCACGTACCAGAAAACAACTTCAAAGCTTCTTGGGATTTGCAAATTTTTACCGGCAATTTATCCCGACGTTTGCTAAGATAGCAATGCCCATCACGAATCTCTTGAAAACAAAAGGGGAGGTGAAGCCAAGGCCGGGCAAGCCGTTGGAGTGGTCCATGGAGTGCCAAGCAGCTTTTGAAAAGCTAAAACGACTGTTTGCTGCAGAACCAGTGCTAAAGCACCCAGATATGGAAGCTTCTTTCGTGATTCAAGCCGATGCAAGTGATGTGGCTGTTGGAGCGGTGTTACTTCAAATCAACGAGAAAGGGACCTTACAGCCTTCTGCGTATACCTCCCGTAAGCTGTCTGAAACCGAGAGAAGGTGGGCCATCTGGGAAAAAGAAGCTTTTGCAGATCGTTGGACCTAACTGACCTAGAGACATTTCCTGGAAGGAGCAAAACATCCATTTGAGGTATGGACTGATCATAAAAATTTGGAAGCCTTAAAAATGCTTCGGAAGCTGTCCCCTAAACAGGCTCGCTGGGCCCAGTATTTCAAGCGGTTCAATTTTTCACTGAAGTACATTCCAGGAGGGAAGAACTTCATGGCGGATGCTCTCTCAAGACTACCCCAACATAATAGTATGCGCCAGGAGGTGATAAGTCCAATTGTGTCAACCAAACATCTAGCCACCCCAGTGATCACCAGAGCCCAAAAGAAGAAACAAGAAGTGGATTTATCAAATGACCTAACCAAACAACTAAAAGAAGCTTTAAAACTGGATGAGTGGTTCCTGGCTCATTCAAATGACTATACAGTTAGAGGTGGTTTGGCTTGGGTGGGGACCAAGTTGTATGTGCCACAGGTGCTGAGGGGCCAAATACTACAACAAGCTCATGATTCTAAAGCAGCTGGTCACTTTGGATTTGTGAAAACCTTACACCTGGTTAAGCGGCAATTCTGGTGGCCTACTTTAAAGAAGGACATTGAAGCTTATGTAGCTAGCTGTCCAATTTGTGCTTCGGCAAAGAGACCTCCTGGTAAGTCAGTAGGGTTGTTACAAAATGTAGCTAGACCAACAGCCTCTTGGAAGGAAATCTCTATGGACTTTATAGTAGAATTACCCGAAAGCAGTGGAAACACGGTTATCTGGGTAGTAACTGATTTGTTTTCCAAACAAGTACATTGCATACCTTGTTCCAAGATTCCATCTGCTAAGACGCTGGCTAAACTGTTTATTTCACATATCTATAGGTTACATGGCATTCCGGAACGCATAATCTCTGACAAAGGGGTCCAATTTACCTCAAATTTTTGGAAAGAGTTCCTGAAGTTGATAGGCTCCACCCAGGGCTTAAGCTCTGCCCACCCCCCTCAAACCAATGGGGCCTGTGAGAGGACTAACGCAGTGTTAGAACAGTATCTTAGATGTTATATAAATTATCAACAAGATAACTGGTCCGACTTACTATCATTTGCCGAAGTGGCATATAACAACTCTGTACATAGTAGTACTGGATTTACTCCATTTAAAGTAGCTTCGGGACAAGATTTTGTACCCATACCTGAACTTCCTTGTGAAAAGCCATTACATTCATTGGATGAATGGATAACTCAACTCCAACTTAACTGGCCAGCGACACACAAAGCATTAGATGAGGCCCATGAAGCTCATAAGAAGTTTGCAGACAAGAAAAGATCTCCACAGAAATTATATAAAGTGGGCGACAAAGTTTTCATGTCCACCAGATACCTGCAAACCACTCAAAAGTCAAAGAAACTTGGTCCTAAGTATGTTGGTCCTTTCACGATTGAACGGATTATAAATCCTGTAACAGTCCAGCTGAACTTTCCGAAAACTCTTCGACGAATTCATCCAGTGTTCCATGTTTGCTAAAACCTGAACATAGTTCTGATTTAAGACCCATCCAAGCTGACCCTCCCATACCAATACTGATTGAAGTTGAACAACATTTTGAAGTTAAAGAAATTCTGGACTCTCACAAATGGAGGGGTCGGCTCCAGTATCTTGTAGCCTGGAAACATTTCCCTTCTTCACAAGCCGAATGGGTTAACGAAACCGATGTTAAAGCCCCTAAGTTGATCAAAGTATTTTGTTCCAAGTATCCAGATAAGCCCTAGGAGTATATTCTTTTGTAATTGTTTAATGATTAATAATTGTCTTTATATTTTCTCCTCTCTCTCTTCTAGGACTGATGGTTTTCCTTTTTCTAGGAGGGCCGAATGTCAGCCTTCAAGATCTTCTACTATCGCTTTGCATCTTTTGGCTGTAATAAGAAACGGGGGGAAGGGGAGGTAGGGATAAGTCTGGGAAGTGAGCTGGAGGTGTTACATTCTTCTGTTGTGTAAATGAGGAGGGGGAGCATACAATAGAGTTAGGTTTCTATTTCTTGCTTAGCTTTCTTTTCTCTGCGCAACTGCAACCCGTTATCAAAGTGTGCCAAGGTCAACGGACAGAGGCCTCATCATCACCTGAAGATGCCCACATGATCATATTCACAACTTCTAATTGGAAGTTTCATCTGAACTCTTGGGGGTGGGAACACTTCCATCACTTTGTATATGTGAACTGCGCGCCTAATTTCTCAGATTCAGAATTCTTTGGTTGCTACCACTTCACTTCCAGTAAAAGATATCTTTTCTCGAATTTAAAGAGTCTAAGTATTTCTTTCTTGGATTTAGAATGGAGCTCCAGCTGACAGTCTTAATCTGTCAAGTTTTAAGACCCCTGTTCTAGTCCAACCCCCTGCTCAGGCAGGAAAACTCTGAGGATGCCAAAATATGACTAGAGGTCCTGGGAAAGGTGTCAGAATAACAGAATAACACTTAAAAGGGACCTTGGGGGAAACCTATACCATTTCAGAGAAATGGCTGTCCAGTGTCTTGTTAAAATTCTCCAGTGTTGGAGCACCCAGAACTTCTGGTGGCAAGCAATTCTACTGGTTAATTGTTTTCATTGTCAGGAAGTTTCTCCTTACTTTTAGGCTGCTTCTCTCTCTGTTCAATTTCTATCCTTCTGGTGCTTTGGAAAATACATTGTTTGCCTTCTGGTGCTTTGGAAAATATATTGCCTCCCCTTCTTTCTGACAGCACTCTAAAAGCCTGTTGCCTATCACCCTCTTGGGCAAAAATTCACTGGGGAAGACAGCAGAAAGTTGGAAGTCATTACTATTCTTTCTGCTTTTTTGCTAACTCTCTTAAATGTTCGAGTGTTTAAATAAATACATAAACAAAATATTAATTTATTTGTAGCAGAATAATTTCCACAAAAAAATGATATCTGTTCAGCTTACAGTATTTCCTTAAGAGGCATTTGTTTTATTAGAAATGAATTCTCTAAAGGCCCAGTCCCACTGGCTGATGGGCACAAAACGTATGCATAAAGGACACAGCAGACGAGCAAAATTTCAGGGGTGGCTCCATCTGTTTTCATCCGCTCCAAAAATTGGCAAAAATTTGCATAAACAGAATGGAAAAGAACGGACGTGGGTAGTATGTAGCGGGGATGTTAAATGGATGTTCATCGGAAGCCTAGCGGATGAAAACGGAGGGAAGCAGTTAACACCTCCGAAGGGGTTCTGGGGGAGAATTTCAAAGCAGATGCATAGCAGAAGGGGCAGATGCATAGTGGATGAAGTGGGTGCATCATGTATACACCTATTGGAAGCAAAGGGGATGCCGCACGGATGTATATCAGATGCAAACTGCTCACTACGCATGCGGGGGGTATGACTTGTGTCCGCTCCGTGGATATAAAAGGATGCAGCACGCACACAGTCAGCATACAGAGGAAAGATGTGCTGCCAGATACCTCTTGCAGGAACACCATGGTTCGTCAGTCAGGCAATAAAGTTTAATAAAGTTTATCTTTGCTTAAGACACTTAATAAAGTTTACTTGATTCATTTTGTTTACTTAATAAAGTGTTGGTAAAAACTTTGAAAAAATGGTTAAGCCTTTGAATGCTTGTGGGATAGATAAGGGTAGTTATGGAATAGATAAACCTCCAGTGCAAGCATAGTGGGACTGTATGGTCCCCCATCCCAGCTGCCACACATATGGACCTTTATTATCAATAACAATTTATTCATTGATCAATACATTTTAAAATAAACAAATCTCTTTATTAATGCCCTATTCATTGTAGGACCACTCAACATACATGGCACAATCTCATCAGTGTAATGTGACAGGCTCAAGGAAGCATCCATTAATCATCTATCATCCTGTCTTGCCACTCCACTGCTCCAGCTGGGGAGTTGCACCAGTGTCTCAGGAGGTTGCGCTGCTTCTTCCCTTCACATGAAGCTCTGTTGGGGCCTTGTACATCCAGTGTCTATCAGGTTATGTCCTTGCCTCCATTCACCAGGCTCGATGTCCCCATTCCCTTGTTGACGGTCGACAAGTCTGTTCTGCAACACTGGGTAGCGGGTGCGCATGAGATTGTGCAGGATGCACAATCATGCTGCATGGTGGTGAGAAGTATCTGGAACCTGTTGGCCAGGATGCAAAGGCGTTCTCCACCACCCGCCTTGCCCTGGATAGCCTGTGGTTGAAGATCCTCTCTTCACGGGTGAGGTATCTTGAACTGTAGGGCTTCATGAGATAGGTTCTGAGGGAGAACGCGTCATCACCAATGATGAAGTAGGGCACATCTTGTGTGTCATTGGGTAGCGGGTCTGGACCTGAAAACCTACGATGAGGTTGCGTTCCAGCCCATCTTTGACGTCACTTGCATTATATACCTGGCCATCTGAAGCTGACCTGTTGCCTGAAGCATCGATGTAGATGAACTTGTAGTCAGCATCAACCATGGCAAAGAGGATGATACTGAAGAAGCCCTTGTAGTTGTAATAAGTGGACCCTGAGTTGGCTGGAGCTTTGCAGGCCACATGCTTCCCATCTATGGCTCCAACGGTGTGGGGAAAGTTCCACCTCTGATACCACTCTTCTGCAAGTTTTCTCCAGCCTTGTTCAGTGGTGGGGCACCTGAGGAGCTCCTCTACGTATTCTTCAATGATGGCCCGTACCACTTCTCTGACCACTTTGCTAATGCTGTTGTGTGGCACCCTCCATGCATACTGCATGTTTCTGTATGTGGTTCCAGAGGCCAGGTGCCGCAGAGTCAGTGCCACCTTTAGTCCAGGGTCCAGGTTGGGATGGAAGTTGGTGCTAGGCTTGGTCAACCTGGGTCTCAGAAGCTCTACAAGTTCGTCAAACATGGCTGGTGGCATCCTCATGAAATAATGGAATGCACAAGGGTCTTCATTCCTCAGCTCCACCATCAACTGGTCATACAGTCCAAACTCCATTCTTCTCACGATCCATCCTCGGACTCACAAAGCTCTTGGATGTCTCCTTCCTCTCCTTCTGTGTAAAACTTGATACAGTCTGAACAGGTTTTGGCTCTGATGATGTATGAGCACAGCTATCATATGGACTGTTTCATCATCCATGGTGGAGAACAATTGATGATGTTGAAGACCAAGACCAAGGGTGAAGAGGTCTGTACACCATGGCTGCTGGACTCATACTGAGATCCAGATGATTTTCTCCCCCTTTTTATAGAAAATATCGGTTGTACGCTAGGTGTCCTTCTATATACTCTAGACATACTGCAGACATGCAGACATGCAGACATGCAGACATCCCAAATATACGAGAGACATCCCAGATACAAACGTTTTGTCCATTTTTAATACTTTATATACAAGATGAATATGCTTACATACTTTCTATTTCTGTGCTGCTAACACTGTATAGACGTTCCATGTACTTTTCATTTCCTCCCTCTTTCCGTTTTCAGCTGCAGCGGATGTGAGTTGAGGGGATGGCCAGAGGATGCAGAGAAGATACAGAGGACGTTTAACGGATGATAACAGACATAGAACGTTTGTTGCCCGTATATGTCGTGGATGAAAGTTCATCCGTTCAAAAAGTTTTGTGCAGCTCAAAACTTTTTGCGTGGATGAAATTGCAGTGGACGGAGCTTGACAGATAGAGTGTATGAAACACGTATGCAGTGAGTACACAACGGATGTATAGCATTTTCCAATGGATGGCAAGCTTTTTTTTAATGTTTTACATCCTCTTTGCATCCGTAAGTGCAGTGGGACCGGGCCTTTACTTCATGATTTTTAGTCTTTGAGGAAATTTTCTGACTGATTTCCTTTCCAGAATTTGTATCGTGTTATCATCAAGTCTATATTCTAATCAGCTGGTTTTGTTATCTCTGTATTACATTTTATCATTTATAAACCAGTGGTAGACTTTAAAGATGCAGTTCAGAAACAGTATTGATACTTTTTGAACTTTGGTGTTGCAATATCTATAGACCCCTCACATCCTGGACATATATTGTTTCAACTTCTATCCTCAAAACGATGCTATAGGGCACCGCACACCAGAACAACTAGACACAAGAACAGTTTTTTCCCAAATGCATCACTCTACTAAATAACTAATTCCCACAACACTGTCAACTTATTTACTAAGACTGTATTACTATTATTCCACTCATCCTTCCTAGTACCTATCTCTTCCCACTTATGACTATAACCCTGTTGCTTGTATCTTTACAGTTTACATGATTTTATTTGTTTCCTAGTATGATTTGATTGCTTATTAATAACCTATCACTAACACTAAGTGTTTTATCTTATGATTCTTGATGAATGTATTTTTTCTTTTATGTACAATCAGAGCATATGGACCAAAGACAAATTCCTTCTGTGTCCAATCACACTTGGTCAATAAAGAATTATATTCTATTCTATTCTATTCAATAGGTTCCTGAAACTACATGGTAGCAAAAAAAAACTAAAAAGCAAATGAATATCAAACAAATCTACTCAAAGTTCTTGACCATGTTCAAACTATGATACCTCAGACACTAAATGCAAGGGTCTTGGTCTCTAAAAAAGTGTAGTTTTGGAAAGCTGGAATGAAAGAAAAAAAGGGTAATTAATGACAAGATGGATGGGCTTAGTTTCAGTGTAAGTAAGTTAGTTAATTACAGGGAAAGATTGAAGGCAATGAGGTCTAGGCAGAATAACATCATGGCTTCAAAATCTAAGGGACTGGTTTGGACAAAACTCAGCAGCCCTTTTTTTGTGCAGCTGTTGATAAAAATAGGATGTGACACAAGAAAAAGAAGTTACAGTGGCACTTGGTGTACCTTTACAAGAGTTAAAGGAGCAGGTTGGGCAGGTTCTCCTGGAAAATATCTTGATGACACACCACAACTGAACCAAAAGCCAGAGCAATTTTGCAAATTGTTAAATGCATTTGCAATGCAGTTGTATTTAGCACTATATGAGGTTTTATTTAGTTTGGATTATTTTTCCCTACTCAGATCCAGTTTGGGATCATAGAGCATCAGTTCCATCAAAACCATTGGATGACTTTATTAATGCCTGAAAATCTAAAGCTGTCATATTCAGTTAGTCCATTGGTCTATCTTTATTTATTACCCATATCAATAATTTATATACTGTTGTTCCACTTATTAGAGCAGCTCAAAATAGATAGCAGTAGCAACACAAGGAGAGCAATAAAGCTATCATTAATAATTAAGCAATTGAAGTAACTCTCTCTCTCTCTCACAACACACACACATAAAACAGTAGATTGTTTAAACAGTTTAAAATACTGAAATTAATTCCTTTTTAAATGGGAAAAATGTAGTAAAATATACTATAATATATTGTAAGTGATTTTGACATGTTCAATTTCATTCAGTTTTTCAATTATGTGTGTAGATTAATAATGGCAATTGGACTCAAATTTCCATCAGCTAGCAATGTGGTCATAAAGACTGATGTCATATGGCTACATCACTTAGCATAGCAGTTCCTGCACTCCTCAGTTGCTGTTTTTAAGAAAATTCTTTGTTAAGCAAAGAAATCATATGGTAATCATTTGTAGTCATGTACTGGCTTCTACATCGTCTTTACATGTAGGAAGCTGGAAAAGAGGGTAATTGTGACCATGTGACTATGATATCATAATTGTGAGCTGGGCACCAAGAACCAGCATCAAGGTCATGTGATATCATAATTGTGAGCTGGGCACCAAGAACCAGCATCAAGGTCATGTGACCTCATGGGTGCTGAGACACTTGGAACTTCAAGGACTAGACATAAGACATAAGTTCAAATGGTCACTGAATGAGTAGTCATTGAACAAGAATTACATGCATGTATCCCATACCTTCTGGTTTTGCTACAATCTATTTTCTTTTTTTAAACACCAGTTTTCCTTATTATGTACATTGTATAAATTGTATCATAAAATTAAGGAAACTAAGATTATCCATGTATAATTGTATGGCAGTTCAAGAAACACAGATCATGTAAATTTACATTAAAAATTATCCAAATTAATCTTTCTCTCATTTATACTTAGCATCAGAAATAAAAATACAAATGACCTTCTGGCAGTAGAGAATTACCCATTTTGCTGCACTTACATGATTAACCTTATATTAATAAATACCAACACACATTGCAGATGATTATTGCAATCAAAATGGCATGTGGAATAACATCACACTTAAGGCCTTATTACACAAATGACAAGGATGCTTTAAATATTACATCAAAAAGCAAAATTATAATCTGGTACAATCTAGTAGAATAATTTCAAAGTGACAGACCCTACGTGATGGTTTTTGGCCTCATATGAAATTAACAAAATGCATTTTTCATGGGAAATCTTGTAAGGTGACGTCTTGTAATAACTTAATCCAAAGAAAATATTAATTCAGACAATAAAACAACACTTTATTATGTCAAGGTAAAGATTCAGTTTTCATCTGGCTTCTTGCTGTCTCCACATGCTTGTTCAGATGGACACCTAGCAAAAAATATGAGAAAATATGAAGTAGAATCAAAACAAAATTATGGATAATTTTGCATAATTACAAACTTCACATTGACAAACCACATGAAATCATAAAAATATACTTCTCTGGTAATTCATATGAAGACTTAATAATATTGCTTTGACTAATTGCAAGAAATATCCAAAATCTTTATAAAACAAGAATATAAGAATGGCATCAAGAACAGTATAACAAAGAGCTCAGCTAATTTTAAACAAAAATACAGTTGGGTTAATAAAAGATCAAATTCATATATATGTAAGAATAGAACTGGGATTATTTAACATGTACTAGACACACACACACACACACACACTAGTTCTTCAAATCTTTTATACAGATTGTGTTATATAAGAAAATATTGTATTTAAATTGCAACTGTACATTATCCCATACATATGTTATTATCATGCAATCATATTTCAAGATGTCAAGAATATGCTTTATAGACGATAATTGGTACATTTTTAAACTTTCTGATCTTCTATTTAACTTTGTAATGCACAAATCAATTTTTGTATTATTATAGACAGA
The DNA here is from genome assembly GCA_015471245.1 of Laticauda colubrina. Classification (NCBI taxonomy): domain Eukaryota; kingdom Metazoa; phylum Chordata; class Lepidosauria; order Squamata; family Elapidae; genus Laticauda; species Laticauda colubrina. The sequence continues at coordinate 678,044 of BLBF01000053.1, forward strand.
TAATATATGAATTCAACAAAGATTATTTATTTCAATAATGTAATCATAGACTGCTTCTGTATCAAGAACTGAAATATCTTATCCTTGGAAGTTCTATTTTTAGAATATTGTGATATGATATTGTGATAGCTATGATTTCTTTAGGGATCTAAACTCATAATAAAGAAAGAAGGATGTTAAGCCCATGTCACACTGAACCAATGGATGCAAGGAGGATATAAAATGGACAAAAAAGCTTGCCATCCGTTGGAAAACGCGATGCATCTGCTGTGTACTCACTGCATACGTTTTTCATATCCTCTATCCGTGCAGCATCCGTCTACTGTTATTTCATCTGCTCAAAAAGTTTTGAGCTGCACAAAACTTTTTGAGCAGATGAAGTATCCAACGTGTCCATTCTCCATCCGCTACGCATACGGGGAACATCCGTTATACATCCGTTGTCATCCGTTATGCATCCGCTATATCTACCAGGCATCCACTGCCCATCTGTGCAACTCACATCCGCTCCAGCAGAAAACGGACACAGGGAGGAAGCGAAACAGATGCGGAACGGACACACAGCATTAGTAGCATGGACGGACACACAGCATTAGTAGCATGGACATAGAAAGGATGAAAGCGGATGCAGCTCGGATATAAAGCATTAAAACGGAAAAAACGTTCATATAGGGGACATATCTCGGATATTTAGGATGTCTGGAGAATGCCTGGAGTATGTGGAAGGACACCTAGTGGAAAACCGACATTTCCTATAAAAAGGGGGAGGAAATCACCTGGATCTCACTTTCAGTCCAGCAGCCCTGGTGTGCAGACCTCTTCAGCCTTGCTCTTGCTCTTCAACAGCATCCATTCTCCTCCACCATGGATCATCGCACGCTCCTTTTGGTAGCCGCCATCATTTAACACCAGAACCAAGCCCTCTTCAGGCTCTTTCACCTTTTCTACGGGAAGAAAAGGAGGCGGCCAAGAAGTGTCTGGGTCCGACGATGGATCGGAAGAAGAGCTGAGTTTGGACTCTATGACAAGCTGATGGTGGAGCTGAGGAACGAAGACACTCGTGCATTCCAGAACTTCATGAGGTTGCCACCAGCCATGTTTGACGAAGTTGTGGAGCATCTGGGACCCAGGTTGACCAAGCAGAGCACCAACTTCCATCCCAGCCTGGACCCTGGACTGAAGGTGGCACTGACTCTGCAGCACCTGGCCTCCGGGACCACGTACAGAAACATGCAGTATGGCTGGAGGGTGCCACACAACACGATCAGCATTGTGGTCAGAGAAGTGGTGCAGCCGATCATCGAAGAATACAAGGAGGAGCTCCTCCAGTGTCCCTCCACTGAACAAGGCTGGAGAACAGTGGTATCAGAGGTGGAACTTCCCCCACACTGTTGGAGCCATAGATGAGAAGCACGTGGCCTGCAAAGCTCCAGTCAAGTTGGGGTCCACTTATTTCAACTACAAGGGCTTCTTCAGCATCATCCTCTTCACCATGGTCAATGCTGACTACAAGTTCATGTACATCGATGCTTCAGGCAATGGGTCAGCTTCAGATGCCCAGATATACAACGCCAGTGACCTCAAGGATGGGCTGGAATGCAACCTCATCATGGGCTTCCCAGATCCAGACCCCCTGCCCAATGACACACAAGATGTGCCCTACTTCATCGTGGGGGATGACGCCTTCTCCCTCAGAACCTACCTCATGAAGCACTACACTTCCAGATGCCTCACCCGTGAAGAGAGGATCTTCAACTACAGGCTGTCCAGGGCAAGGCGGGTGGTGGAGAACGCCTTTGGCATCCTGGCCAACAGGTTCCAGGTACTTCTCACCAACATGCAGCATATCCCAGAGACCGTGAGGAGGATCGTGGAAGCTTGCTGCATCCTGCACAATCTCATGCGCATCCGCTACCCAGTGTTGCAGAACAGGCTTGTGGACCACCAACAAGGCAATGGGGACATGGAGCCTGGTGAATGGAGGCAAGGGCGAAACCTGATCGACACTGTGAATGTACCAGGCCCCAACAGAGCTTCACGTGAAGGGAAGAAGCAGTGCAACCTCCTGAAACACTGGTGCAACTCCCCAGCTGGAGCAGTGGAGTGGCAAGACAGGATGGTAAATGCTTAATGGATGCTTCCTTCAGCCTGTCTCATCACATTGATGAGATTGGGCCATGTATGTTGAGTGGCCTTACAATGAATAGGGCATTTATAAAGAGTTTTGTTCATGTTGAAATGTGTGGATCAATGATTAAATTGTTATTGATAATAAAGGTCCATAGGTGTGGCACCTGGGAGGGTGAACCATACAGTCCCACTATGCTTGCACTGGAGGCTTATCTATCCCACAGCTATTAGCTATCCCACAGGTATCCCTGACCATCCCATAAGGATGTAAAGGCTTAACCATTTTCTAAAACTTTCCACCAAGACTTTATTAAGTAAAAGAAATGACCCAAGTGTGTGAAGCAAAGATAACCTTTATTTATAACAGTTAAGTAAAGTGTAGGACTTTATTTAAAAAGCAAAAGGAACCAAGAAAAGTGTCCCAAGCAATGATAAAGTCAACAGGTAATAACTCAGTCTCTGGCAATGTTCTCAGTCACTCTGAGGCATGTCCCTGGTCTCAGGTGTAAAGGGGACAGGGACTGTGGAGGTGGTACTGGCTGGAGTGCTGGTCTGAGGCGCCATTGGGGTGCCTGGCCCCGAGAGGACAACAGGAGATGGTATGTTCAGGAAGCTCTCAGAAAGCTGGCTCAGCCCAGTGAGGTTGAGAGGCCCTTCATCCAGGACCTGGGATGTCAGGCACAGGACTGATGACAGATGTTCTGAGGCCAGGCTTGGCTGTGGGATGGAGGAAGGAGGAGTGTAGTGGGGATGTCTGGTGTGCAGCTGGGCGAGGTGAGGCGCTTGTGGCATGCGAGGAAACACCTGTGGCTTCGGTGGCATCTGTGGCATCTGTGGCATCGGTGGCATCGGTGGCATCTATGGCATCTGTGGCATCGGTGGCATTGGTGGCATCGGTGGCATCAGTGGCATCGGTGGCATCGGTGGCATCGGTGGTGTCTGTGGCATGCGAGGAACCTGTGCCTGGACTGGGAAGGGCTGCCTCTGTTGAGGGAAGTCCTGGTAGCCGTAGCCTTGGTAGGAGAGGGACTGTTGAAAGCCTTGGAAGGGCTGTGATATCACCTGGGATGGAGAAGCAGACCTGGAGTGGGTGGGAGCAGGTTCAGCTGGGCCTGGAGGGTGGTGAAGCAATGCCGTGATCCTCTCCTTCATCACCTGGTACTGGGGCTCGGGCATGTCCATGAGGGTCACGTAGGTGAGGAAGGGTTTGTGGTTTGAGGATGGAATCTCGAAGTGTACCAGCTGAGAGAGATCCGTGCTGGTCTTGATGGTGTCCCTGATCTCCAGCAGGACAGTGTGGCTCTGTCCCTCCGGTATGCCTCTCTGCCTGCTTTCTGTGGAGGTGGAGCTGGGGGTGGATGTGGGTTGGTCCCTGGTGGTCACTGCTTCTTCTTGCTCCATATGTGAGAGAGAATCCTCCACGTCCTCTGGCATAGAGTGTGCAGCTGTTGGGGGGGTCTCTGTCACGGGGCGCTCTGTGGACACCTCCCCGGACACGGTCGCTCTCTCCTGGCCAGAAGAGGACTGGCTGTCTGTGGGCTGCCTGAGAGTGAGGGTAGACAGAGGGGCTGCTCCTCGGTGGTGGACCTCACCCTCTAGGAAGCTGCACTTTGCCATGACGTAGGTCTCTCAGTCGGTGAGCTTGACTGCGGCCTGGCCAGACTTCTTCAGGTGCAGCTTCCCATACCAGGTGTGCATATGCTTCCACCACCCAAGGAGGACATCTGAAGTGTAGCTCAGGCTCTTCACCTTCTGTCTCCAAGCCACCTGCTTCCGCTTGGTGTCTCGATAGAGCCTGTGGCCCTTCCTCCACATATACTCATTCTCCCTCAGCCACTCCAGCACCTCCTTCTCATGCTCCTCTGCAATGGAGTACTGCTTCCTCTCTCCCTTCTCCTTCTCCTTGCCTTGCCTCTTCCTCCCTCTGGCAGGGCCTTCAGCATCAGGGCTTTCAGGGCTTTGGGGCTGGTCCACTACAGCAGCAGCAGGAGAAGCAGCAGGAGAAGCAGCACCAGCACCACCAGCAGCAGAGTCAGCGCCAGGGGGTGGGATGGTGGATCTATCCCTCTTGCCAGGTGGAAGATGGCAGAAGATGGCACTGGCTTCCTCTTCTTCCCCATGGTCTCTGATGAAGATGTCTCTGACAGCAGGTCTTTCCTCTGAATTGTGACCTGCTTGCGAGCTGCCTCCTTTTATATCCGTGGGGCTGACGCAATGCATCCTCCCCGCATGAGCAGTGATCCGCTACGCATCTGCTACACATCCGCTTTGCATCTGCTATGCATCCGCGTCATCCGCTACGCATCCACTCTGCAACCGCTCTGCATCCGCTTCATCCGCTATGCATCCGCTCTTTCCGCTACGCGTCCCCTTTGCTATGCTCCCTCGGAAGCCCTTCGGACGTGCCATCCGCTTCCATCCACTTTCATCCGCTAGGCTTCCATTGAGCATCCATTTTACATCCACGATATGTCCTCCCCCCATCCGTTGTTGTCTGCTCTGTTTTTGCAAATTTGGGGCACTTTTGAGAGCAGATAACAACGGATGGAAAATTTGCTCGTCCGCTGTGTCCTTTTTACATACGTTTTGCATCCATCGGGCGATGTGACCTGGCCTTTATGAAATCTGCAATCCTCTTTTATTCTTTGGTAATTTAAATAGCAAGAACTAGAGAAGACTTTTATAACAAGAGTTCCTTTTGCCATCATACCTCTCTTTTGTGTGTGTGTATGTGTATGTGTATATATATATATATGTTTTTTTAAGCTTTCGCGGGTACTTACATGTGTGCTGTTTAGCTTCCTTCGGGTATTATCCCACGTCATTGTAGTGCTGTTAAAGTTGTAGCAACGTTTCAGCAGAATCTCATCTGCCATCATCAGGCTTCTGTATGGATGTGTGTTTCACAGCTTTTGGTTTCAAATTTCAACTAAACACCTCATGGAACTAACAGAACACTGCCTAACCAACACATATTTCATATACAAAGGACAAAGATACAAGCAAATTGAAGGAGCCCCTATGGGATCACCACTGTCACCCGTCATTGCAAACCTGTTCATGGAAGAATTCGAATCCAGAGCCCTGGCTAATGCCACCCACAAACCCAAACTATGGCTAAGATACATTGATGACACATTTGTGATTTGGCCCCATGGAAAAGAAAACCTAAACAATTTCCTAACACACCTAAACAGCACACACCCCAAAATCAAGTTCACCATGGAAATGGAAATTAACAAACAACTACCATTCCTAGATGTACTAATCTACAAAAGAACAGATGGCACACTGGGACACACCATATACCAAAAGAAAACACACACCAACCGCTACCTCAATGCCCAATCCCACCACCACCCAGCACAGATAAATTCCGTGGCGAAAACACTAATTACCAGAACCAAATGCCTGGCAGATAAGACACATATAAAGACTGAACTATGCACCCTGACTGAAGTATTGACAGCCAATGGCTTCCAAAAAAACAAAATCACCAACTTGATCCACAAAAACACACCAAGACATAACAGAGACCTAGAAGACCAACAGACCTATGGAACAGCTGTCTTGCCCTACATAAGAGGTACCACAGATAAAATCAGTAAGATACTACACAGGCATCACATCAAGACTGCCTTCAAAACAGACAAAAAAAATAGCAGCCATCCTGAGAAACCCCAAAGACAAAATTGACCTGGAAAACCAAGGCATGTACGAAATTCCCTGTACATCATGCCCGGCCACATACATTGGACAGACCAATAGAAGAATAAGTACCCGCCTAGATGAACACAAAAAAGCAGTAAAAAAGCTGGAACACACCTCCTCACTAGTCCAACACATGAAAACCACAGGTCACAACATCAACTTCAATGGCACTAAAACTCTAGCCACTATAGAAAACCCCAGCCACAGAGTCATCAGAGAAGCCATAGAGATTGAAAAAAGACCTGAAAGCATGAATAGAAGAGATGATTCCAGCAGACTGTCAATCATTTGTAAACCTGCACTCTCAAATAGAAAGATCTCCACAACACAAAACAGACAAACACCTGAGCACAGACAGACTCCCTCTGATACCTCCAACTCAAACACCCCCCCACCAGGCACCCAGGTGAAACCCAGCTTGCTAATGAATAGCAGCTTGCTAATGAAGAGCAGCCGTCCCTTCACACGGAGCCAAGCTGCACTAAAAGCCTCCAACACAAGAACAGACTGTTGCCAGCCAATCAAAGCCACAAAACAGACAGAAGAAACCAGGAACATCAATCAGTCAAACTCCAAGTCCAATGAACACAGGTCCAGGCTCCCAGCCAATCAAAATGGACCAGCCTCGAATTTGAAACCAAAAGCTGTAAGACACACATCCATACAGAAGCCTGATGATGGCAGGTGAGATTCTGCTGAAACGTTGCTACAACTTTAACAGCACTACAATGATGTGGGATAATACCCGAAGGAAGTTAAACAGCACACACACACACACACACACACACACACATATATAAATATGTGTGTGTGTGTGTGTGTGTGTGTGTGTTTTAAGCTTTTGCGGGTACCTACATGTGTGCTGTTTAGTTTGTGAGTTATTTTGTTAGTCTTACCTTCGTGAGTTGTTTTGTAGTAACACGTAACTCTTTGGAGTTCCTGCAACATATAAAACATATAAAACGTTTAATTCTCAACTTCCAATATGAGAGAAATATGCCTGTTACCTTTTGTTTACTTAACAAAGTACACTTTTATTGTAAAAAAATATCTTCTATTGAAACCTAAACAATAATGAAACTGAGAATGAGTTTGTTGGATTTGCCTTGTGAAAGAGATCTGAATCCCAGAGTATTTGATTTTAAAGGTCTAAAGTCTTGGTGGATGGGACTTATCAACTAAACTTTATGACAGCCATATTAACATTGCAAAAAGAGTTTCAAACTGCCTAGGGTCGTTTTAAATGCACCAGGGTTTTTAAAAGGGTTTTTAAAAAAACTCTATATTTTTAAATAAAGAACTTGGAATGAAAATATACAGATTGGAAATTTATCCTCAGAAGGCAGCGGCTAAATGGAATGCATTCTGTTTGAGCTGGGTTGGGCTTCCTATCAAAGGAAAAAAATGTTTTAGAATAGGCAAAGGCATGGGCACCTGTTGGCAAGTACTTAAACCAAATGGATCTTTTCTTAGGATCACACTGCAGGAAAAAAAATCACAGTTGCTTTAAGGAGTATTCCCATGGGCTCTGAATCATCTTTTCTCTTTAAAACCTAAGTGCTGACTTTGGTTCACAAATCCCTTGTCAGACTGAAAGACTAGAACTCTTGATATAGTAGGATATATATTTAATATGGAAGTGTAGCATGTGTTATAAAGTTACTGAAAAAATGCTCCAGAAAGGAGAAATCTTTTGCTTAAGAATCTGCTCTCAATGATATTTAACGGGGGTCTGAGGAGTCAATATGAAGGCTTTAAAAAAGCTCTATAAAATTAGGGGAGCAGCTGTTCATCTTTATTCTAAATATTTAAAAATAATAGGCAAGCTTTTCTGTCCCAATATATATGTGGAAAGAAGCATGAGGCATAGGATAAGGATAAATCATACATACTCTATTTCAACATTTTGAGGGGAAGAGAAAATATATCATAGATTAGATCACACCACGAGTGATTTTTAAAAGGCATCCTTCCTAGGTCAGTTAGTTGAATTTCAAAACTCACATCCCAGAATATCATAGTTTGGAAGAGGAGAGATAAAAAGTAGCAGAGTTTTGTGGAAGCAGATATAAAGTATGACTGAGGTTCAATATCAAAGACTATTTCTTAATTGTAATCCAAGAAAATAATCTTAAGAACAAAAAGTCAAGAAAGATCTTGGTCCTATTCTTGAACTTATAAAAGCAGCTTCAGGTTGTCCACTTTAGCCAACATCTGTGGTGGTAGGATTCCAGATTGTCACAAAATTTTATTTCCTACTATCTGCTAGCTGAGTACTTCACAACAACTTGAAAAGCTGCAGGTGGAGTCTGGAATCTTATCTATGTTAACCATGTGGTCAGCTACTGAGTTATAACACATTTTTATTTCCCTGAAGTCCTCCTCAACACTTCTCCCATTTTTGGTTATTGCTAAAATTTCTAAGTGACTCCTATTTCATATTTTTCTTTCATCCATGAAGTTACATGCATTGTGCACATATGGAGAACCAAGAGAGATACGGAGAACAGGAAGAGGAGTTAATTAAGCTGATCTAAACAACCCAGGTGGAAAGCAGAATCTTCAGAGCTCAAATTAATTATTCTTTTGCAGATTAAAATGTCTTCCTCTCTAGAAACAAATGAATCAGATGTATCTGTTACTTTTCTGTTGTTTTGTTGTACTCTAAAAATATTTAGTTTTAGGTTTGATGGTGGTGATACCAGAGCTGCAAAGGATGAGAAAGATGTCTATTGAGGGTCCTATATGCAATTCTAACGATTTCAATTCCATTTTCCCACTTTCATCCTACTGGCACTCTTTCTTCTCCATCACCCTTTTTACCACACTGTAAAAAATACCAGTACCTTTCTGTTTAAAACTTGTGAATTGTTTAAGTTTTGGGAGTTCTATGAGCACAACCCTACAGCCATTCCTGCAGTCTTTATTTATTCAGCAAGCCCTAAAGGAAGCACAGATTGAAAAAAAAAGATGAAATAAGTGAATAGGAAAGAATATCAAATATTTTTACAATATCAAATTTATCCAATGCAGTAAGTGGGTTCATATGTATGCATAAATCTATATCTGTCACAAAAAACTGGGGTGCAATACAAGTTGAAAAAAGGTGATTTCCCCCTGCACTGAATACATATATGTATCTACAGGGGTAAGATTTTATCAGTTCTGACCAGTTCTATAGAACCCCTTGTTAACTTTAGAACCAGTAGTTAGAAGAAATTTCCTTTTGTTTTTTTCCACCCTTATTACATTTTTGGCAGTATGCCTAGACTTACTGTCTCAGAAGGAGGTTTTTTTTTTTTTTTAAATTGATACTTTCTTAAAGGAGAAGAGTTGTTTAAGTTTTTTACACTGCTGTTGGGAGGAAATATTCCCCTGGAAATAATTCTTCTTGGCAAGCTAGAAAGATTGACATTCAAACATGAGTTTACATATCCTTTCTGAGTTTTGGTCTAAAACTGGTTTTTGGTGAAGATTAATTCTGTGCTTGGTGATGTTTAATTCTTCATTTATTGATGAATAATTTTCCCTATTCAGCTTTGTTTGGAAGGAAAAGATTAATCTAAAAATTCCTGAAAGTTCCTGAAAAGAAACTGATTTGAGAAATCTGACTAGTTCCTGTGTCTATTTGATATGGTAATTGGTTTAACAAGCAACTGCTACTGTTGTGATTTAATTATTGGTATTGTGTTTAATTTTTTTTTTCTGTGTCATGGTTTCTTTTTTTTAATCTGGGGAGGGGGTCTTCATTCACTGCTTTAAGCCCATGTCACACTGAACCAACGGATGCAAAGAGGATGTAAAACGGACAAAAAACCTTGCCATCCGTTTGAAAACACGATGTACTCACTGCCTCCATTTTGCTCCCTCTCTATCCGTCCAGCATCCGTTTATTGATGTTTCATCCGCTCAGAAAGTTTTGGGCTGCCCAAAAATTTTGCGCGGAAAATGTATCCAGTTCGTCCATTCTGCATCCGCTACACATCTGCTACGCATCCGTTACACATCTGCTATATCCGCTTGGTGTCTGCTGCGCATCCGCGCAACTCACATCCACCTGGACGCAGGGAGGAAGCAGAATGGATGCAGAACGGATGCAGAACGGATGCAGAACGGATGCAGCACGGAAACAAAGTGTTTAAAATGGAAAAAACGTTAGCAGAGGGGACCTATCTCGGATATTAAGGATGTCTAGAGGATGCCTAGAGGATGCCTAGAGGATGCCTAGAGGATGCAAAGGGACACCTATACTGCCTATAAAAGGGGGGAGCAACTCGCCTGCATCTCACTTTCAAAACAGCAGCCAAGCTGTGCAGACCTCTGCAGCCTTCAACTGACTCTTCCTCTTCCACAGCATCCAGTCATGTCCACCGTGAATTGTGACAAAGTCCTTTCGGCAGCCACCATCATTCTGCAACAGTGAGAAACCATCTACAGGCTCTGTGAACTCTACTATGGGAAGAAAAGGAGGCACCCAAAAAAAGTCTGGGTCCAAAGATGGTTAGCCAGAAGAGCAGAGGACGGACTGTACAACAAGCTGATGGTGGAGCTCAGGAGCGAAGACACTCGGGCGTTCAAGAACTTCATGAGGATGCCTCCAGCCATGTTTGACGAACTTGTGCAGTGGCTGACACCCAGGTTGACCAAGACAAACACCAACTTCTTGCCCAGCCTGGACCCTGGGCTCAAGGTGGCACTCATTCTGCACCACCTGGCCTCATGGACCACCTACAGGAGCATGCAGTACGGCTGGAGGGTGCCACCCAACACCATCAGCATTGTGGTCAAAGAAGTGGTGCAGGCCATCATTGAAGAATACAAGGAGGAGCTCCTCCAGTACCCCTCCACTGAAGAAGGATGGAAGAAAGTTGCAGAGCAGTGGTATCACAAGTGGAACTTCCCCCACACCGTTGGAGCCATAGATGGCAAGCACGTGGCCTGCAAAGCTCCAGCCAAGTCGGGGTCCACTTATCACAACTACAAGGGCTTCTTCAGCATCATCCTCTTCGCCATGGTCGATGCTGACTACAAGTTCATGTACATCAATGCTTCAGGCAACGGCTCATCTTCAGATGCCCAGGTATACAACACCAGTCACCTCAAGGAGGGGCTGGAAGGCAACCTCATGGTGGGCTTCCCAGATCCAGACCCGCTGCCCCACAACAAGCAAGATATGCCCTACTTCATCGTGGGGGATGATGCCTTCTCCCTCACAACCTACCTCATGAAGCTCTACACCTCCAAATACCTCACCCGTGAAAAGAGGATCTTCAACTACAGGCTGTTCAGGACAAGGCGGGTGGTGGAGAACGCCTTTGGCATCCTGGCCAACAGGTTCCAGGTACTTCTCACCACCATGCAGCATAGCCCAGAGACCATGAGGAGGATCATGGAAGCTTGCTGCATCCTGCACAATCTCATGCGCACCCGCTACCCAGTCTTGCAGAACAGGCTCGTGGACCTCCAACAAGGCAATGGGGACATGGAGCCTGGGGAATGGAGGCAAGGGCAAAACCTGATCGACACTGAGGATGTGCAAAGCCCCAACAGAGCCACATATGAGGAGAAAAAGCAGCGCAACCTCCTGAAACACTGGTGCAACTCCGCAGCTGGAGCAGTGGAGTGGCAAGACAGGATGGTAAATGCTTAATGGATGCTTCCTTCAGCCTGTCTCATCACACGGATGAGATTGGGCCATGTATGTTTGGTTGGCCTACAATGAACAGGGCGTTTAATAAAGAGTTGTGTTTATGTTGACATGTGTGGATGATTGATTATATCATTATTGATAATAAAGGTCCATAGGTGTGGCACCTGGGAGGGTGGACCATACAGTCCCACTATGCTTGCACTGGAGGTTTATCTATCCCACAGCTATTACCCATACCAAAGGTATCCCTTCCCATCCCACTGCTATCTTAACCCATCCCACAAGCATGCAAAGGCTTAAACCATTTCTAAAAGTTTCCAGCAAGACTTTATTAAAAAAAAAAAAAGAAATGAAGCAAGAGTGTGAATCAAAAATAGACTTTATTAACAACAAGCTATAAGACAAAAATGAGTCTCTGGCACTCCTCTTGGTCGCTCAGTCTCAGGGGTGAAGGGTGCAGGTGCTGTGGAGGTGGCTGGTGCTAGAGTGCTTGTCATCAGCTCCTCCAGAAGCAGAAGCAGCAGAAGCCCCAGCCCCAGAAGAGCGAGCCCGTGCTGCAGAAGCCCCAGCAGAACCAGAGTGAGGGCCAGGGGGTGTGATGGTAGCCCTGTCCCTCTTGCAAGGGCTGGCAGCAGATGGCTGAGGCTTGCTGTGCTTCTGCATGGTTGTGGGGTTGCTGGCTGGCAGGGGGCTGGCAGGCAGGCAGGCACCAAGGCTGGCAGCAAGGCTGGCAGGAAGGCTTGCAGGCAGACATGCAGGCAGGGCAGGCAAGGCAGCCAATCTGTCTGGCAGGAGGTCTTTCCTCTGAATGGCGACCTGCTTTCGAGCTGCTTCCGTTATATCTGCGGGGCTGACGCAATGCATCCTCCCCGCATGCGCAATTAATGCCAGACATCCATTAGGCTTCCGCTGTGCATCCGCTTCATCTGTTCCGCGTCCGCTGTGCATCCGCTGTATCCGTTCCGCGTCCACTTTGCTGAGGCCCCCCGGAAGCCTAGCGGATGTGCCATCTGCTCCCATCCGCTTCCATCCACTGGGCTTCTGTTCCGCATCTGCTTTGCATCCGCCCTGCGTCCTCCCCGTATCCGTGTTGTCCGCTCTGGTTATGCAAATTTTTGCCCCTTTTGAGAGCGGATAACAACGGAAGGAACATTTTGCTCGTCCGTTGTGTCCTTTTTGCAACCGTTGGGCAGTGTGACATGGGCTTTAGTGGTACCTGGTACTGTCCTTTTGTGGTATATTTCCAAGAGACAAGATGCAAGCTTTGCATTGATTTTTTTTTTTTTTACTGCCTTTCTGGGGGGCATGGGACTTTTCCTTAAATCTGGATGGTTTCCTTAGGCTTTCTTGTGAGATGAGTGAGACCAGTTGGTATATTTAAGTGGTGCAAATGGATCTAAGAATTGCTTCGCCTGGGTGTGTTCTTTCTAGAGAGCTTAAATTACCTTTGTGCTAAAGGGCTTCACTTTATGAGCAAGAGTTGGCTGCTGATGGTAATCATTGCATTTTAACTATTTTCATTCCTCAAGGTGCTCTGGAACCCTGCCTGACTTTTAACTCCATCTTGCAGTTGTTTTTAATCTAATGATTGGTATTTTGGCCAGCTTTTATTTTTGTACAGGTAATCCTTGATTTACAACAGTTCATTTAGTGGCCATTAAAAGTTACAATGGCACTGAAAAAAGTGACTTATTTCCATTTTTCACACTTATGACTGTTGCAGCATCCCCACTGTCATGAGAGGCCAGGTGAGAAGACACCTTGATGTGAGTGGCATTGAGTTGGCTACACCCACCCAGTCACATGACCACCAAGCCACACCCACCAATTAAGCCTTGCCCACAGAACCGGTAGTAAAAAAAATTGAATTCCACCACTGATGGTAATCAATGGAAAGCTGCATTAAGAAATGACAGAAACAGGAAAAAATCTTTTGTGATCAAGAAGAGATAAGAGAAGGAACAAAAAGGCAAAATCTGCTTTAGGTACCACATAAAGGTTAAAAATTTAAGCAGATGCAAATAGCAGGAATGACTCCTTTTTTCCCCTTGTCTGGCCATTGTAATTTAGAGACATCCATGTCTATAAATGCAAAGACATTCATAAGAAGTCTCTAGATATTTGCTCATTTACCACAGCACATTGTTTTCTCATAATGAAAGATGACCTCCCCTTTTCCTTGCCCCCCCCCCAAGGAAAAGACACTGTAGCTATTTGAAGAAAACTCATATTCATGTTGAACTAGAATGTGTTCATGCATTCATAGGAATTGGTGCAAATATGTAGTGCAGATGGGTCATACTTTGTAACCTCAGTGATATATGCACACTATAAGCTTCCATTCTTTATTTATATTTTTATTGATGTCTCTTAGAACTGATACTGTATTTTCTCATGAGTTTGCCTACCTATGAATAATTTGGTTTTATTATTTTAAATGTTATTCTTCTTTGACATGGCAACTGCATATGTGTAAGTAAATCATTACTATTTACAGCTAAACAAAATAATAGTATTCATATTTAGAAGGCCATCTTGTAATAGTAATGGTAGCTACAAAGCATGCAATATTTCCTTCCCAAGGTATCTAATCCAAAAATACAACCATTTCACCCATGAGGGATAATCCTTGAAAAAAGCTTGGAGGAAAATAATGTACTACTATATCTCATCCCACAGATGTCAACAACAGCAGTGAATACCTCATCCAGGTCTGACTTATTGCATAGAAGCCTAGCAGCATGCAAAGAGGTGTATGAGTACAGCATTTAAAATGCATTCCAAGGAGCCTCTAAAGAAAGGGGGGGTGGAACCTGTCATGAATCATAAGGCAAAATTGATCATACAATTCTCATCTCTGTAACCAACTTTTGTAGACTGCTTTTTTAGAAAGTAAATTCTTAGGAACCTGTGAGCCTGTGTTACCCACATTCATTCTGCACCAGAGACAAATTGCTTGTGTGTCTCATCACACTTGGTCAAATAAATTCAATAACAATTAATTAATCAAAATAAATGGATTTTACAGGAAGAGTTAACAACATTTATAGCTTTTTCAAGCTATTGTAGTTTATTATGGTGATTCATAATTCATAGGTAGACAGCATAGAAGGAGGGCAACTGGGCCTGCTGTGGTGCATCCCAAGGAATGATTAAAGTTAAGGATTTTTTTTATGTTAAAGCTTGTACTGTTTTATGATTATTTTTTTTGGTTTTATTATTGCTGTGACCACTCAGTTGCTTTAAGCCCATGTCACACTGAACCAACGGATGCAAAGAGGATGTAAAACGGACAAAAAACCTTGCCATCCGTTCGAAAACGCGATGTACTCACTGCCTCCATTTTGCTTCCTCTCTATCCATCCAGCATCCGTTTATGGACGTTTCTTCCGCTCCAAAAGTTTTGGGCTGCCTAAAACTTTTGCGTGGAAAATGTATCCAGTTCATTCATTTTGCATCCACTATGCATCCGCTACGGATCCGTTACGCATCCGTTACACATCCGCAATATCCGCTTGGCGTCCGCTGCGCATCCGCGCAACTTGCATCCACCCGTACGCAGGGAGGAAGTGGAACGGACGCGGAACCGATGCAGAACAGATGCAGAACGGATGCAGAAAGGATACAGCACGGAAACAAAGCGTTTAAAGCGGAAAAAACGTTCGCAGAGGGGACCTATCTCAGATATTAAGGATGTCTACAGGATGCCTAGAGGATGCCAGAGGATGCCTAGAGGATGCAAAGTGACACCTATACTGCCTATAAAAAGGGGGAGCAACTCATCTCACTTTCAGAACAGCAGCCAAGCTGTGCAGACCTCTGCAGCCTTCATCTGACTCTTCATCTTCCACAGGATCCAGTCATGTCCACTGTGGATCGTACCACAGTCCTTTTGGCAGCCACCATCCTTCTGCAACAGTACGAAGCCATCTACAGGCTCTGTGAACTCTACTATGGGAAGAAAAAGAGGCGGCCAAGAAGCATCTGGGTACAAAAATGGATCGGGAGAAGAGCAGAGTACGGACTGTACAACAAGCTGATGGTGGAGCTCAGGAACGAAGAAACTCGGGCGTTCCAGAACTTCATGAGGATGCCTCCAGCCATGTTTGACAAAGTTGTGTAGCGCCTGACACCCAGGTTGACCAAGACAAACACCAACTTCCGGCCCAGCCTAGAACCTGGGCTCAAGGTGGCACTCACTCTGCGCCACCTGGCCTCAGGGACCACCTACAAAAGCATGCAGTACGGCTGGAGGGTGCCACACAACACCATCAGCATTGTGGTCAGACAAGTGGTGCAGGCCATCATCGAAGAATACAAGGAGGTGCTCCTCCAGTGCCCCTCCACTGAAGAAGGATGGAAAAAAGTTGCAGAGCAGTGGTATCAGAGGTGGAACTTCCCCCACACCGTTGGAGCCATAGATGGGAAGTACGTGGCCTGCAAAGCTCCAGCCAAGTTGGGGTCCACTTATTTCAATTACAAGGGCTTCTTCGGCATCATCCTCTTGGCCATGGTCGATGCTGACTACAAATTCATGTACATCAATGCTTCAGGCTACAGCTCATCTTAAGATGCCCAGGTATACAACGCCAGTCACCTCAAGGAGGGGCTAGAAGGCAACCTCATCGTGGGCTTCCCAGATCCAGACCCCCTGCCCAATGACACGCAAGATGTGCCCTATTTCATCGTGGGAGATGACGCCTTCTCCCTCAGAACCTACCTCATGAAGCCATACACTTCGAGACTCCTGACCCGTGAAGAGAGGATCTTCAAGTACAGGCTGTTCAGGACAAGGCGGGTGGTGGAGAACGCCTTTGGCATCCTGGCCAACAGGATCCAGATACTTCTCACCGCCATGCAGCATTGCCCAGAGACCGTGAGGAGGATCGTGGAAGCTTGCTGCATCCTGCACAATCTCATGCGCACCCGCTACCCAGTGTTGCAGAACAGGCTCGTGGACTGTCAACAAGGCAATGGGGACATGGAGCCTGGGGAATGGAGACAAGGGCGAAACCTGATCGACACTCAGGATGTGCAAGGCCACAACAGAGCCTCACGGGAAGGGAAGAAGCAGCGCAACCTTCTGAAACACTGGTGCAACTCCCCAGCTGGAGCGGTGGAGTGGCAAGACAGGATGGTAGATGCTTAATGGATGCCCCTTCAGCCTGTCTCATCACACGGATGAGATTGGGCCATGTATGTTGGGTGGGCCTACAATGAACAGGGCGTTTAATAAAGAGTTGTATTTGTGTTCAAATGTGTGGATCAATGCTTACATTGTTATTGATAAAAAAGGGCCCTTGGTGTGGCACCTGGGAGGGTAGACCATACAGTCCCACTATGCTTGCACTGGATGTTTATCTATCCCACAGCTATTAGCTATCCCAAAGGTATCCCTGCTCATTCCACAGGTATCCCTGCCCACCCCACTGCTATCTTAACCCATCCCACAAACATGCAAAGGCTTAAGCCAATTCTAAAAGTTTCCACCAAGACTTTTTAAAGAAAAACAAATGAAGCAAGTGTGTAAATCAAAGATAAATTTTATTGAACAACAAGCTGTAAAAAAAAATGACCCAAGTCAAGTGTCCAAATAAAGTGCACAGGTAGCCAGCTACCCGGTCTCTGGCACTCTTCTTGGTTACTCGGAGGTGTGCCCAGTCTCAGGGGTGAAGGGTCCAGGTGCTGTGGTGGTGGGTGGTGCTGGAGTGCCTGGCCTCGAGAGGACAACAGGGGACGGTGTGTTGAGAAAGCTCTCGGACAGCTGGCTCAGCCCCGCGATGCTGAGAGGTGCTTCCTCCATGCCATGGGGTGTCAGCCCCAGTATTGATGACAGATGTACTGAGGCCGGGCTTGGCTGTGTAGTGGAGGAAGGAGTAGTGTAGTGGGACTGTCTGCTCTACAGCTGGGTGAGGACTGGCATGGGTGGCATCATTGGCGTGGGTGGCATCACTGTCGTCGGTGGCATCATTGTCGTGGGTGGCATCGGTGGCATCAGTGAAACAGGTGGCAACGGTGTCACCCGATGATTCTGTGCCTGGACTGGGAAGGGCTGCTGCCTGTGCTGCTGAACCTCCTGGTAGCCGTAGCCCTGGTAGGTGAGAGCCTGTGGGAATCCTTGGAATGGGAGGGACATCACCTGGGGTGGAGGAGCAGGCCTGGACTGGGTGGGAGCAGGTTCCCCTGGGTCTGGAGGGTTGTGAAGCAGCTCGGTGATCCAGTCCTTCACCACCTGGTACTGTGGATCCGCCATTTCCTTGAGGGTCTGGTTGACATAGGTGAGGAAGGGCTTGCGGTTGGAGGATGAGGAGTCGGTGTGGACCAGCTGAGAGAGGAGATCTATGCTGGTGCGGATGGTGTCCCTGATCTCCAGCAGGACAGTGTGGCTCTGCCCCTCCTGCTGTCCGGCTCTCTGCCTTTCTGCGGAGGCGGAGCTGGGGGTGGTGGATGCGGCTAGGAGTGTGGTGGACTCGATGTCTCCTTTCTCCCACCACACCAGGGAGTCCTCTACGCACTCCACCACGCTTACCACACCTGTCCGCGGGTTCTCCGCCCGTGGCACGCTCCACAGAGGGACAGGGACTGACTCTCGGCCTGAAGTGGACTGGCTCTCAGCAGGCTGCCGGAGAGAGAGGGTCGTGAGAGGGGCTGCTGGTGCTCCTCGGTAGCGGACCTCACCCTCCAGGAAGCTGCACCTGGCCATGACTTAGATCTCTCTGTCTGTCAGCTTCACAGTGGCCTGGCCAGATTTCTTCAGGTGCAGCTTCCCGTACCAGGTGTGCATGTGCTTCCACCAGCCGAGGAGCACCTCCGAAGTGTAACCCATACTCTCCGCCTTCTCTCTCCAAGCAGCCTGCTTCCGCTTGGTGTCCTTGTACAGCCGGTGTCCCTTCCGCCACAGATAGTCGTTCTCTCTCAGCCACTCCAGCACCTCATCCTTGTGTGCCTCCTCAATGGAATATTGCCTGCTCTCCTGTTGTCGCATACGCCTCTTCCTCCCTTTGACTGGACCAGATGGGCCCTCATCAGAGGGGCTCCCAGGTAGTAGGGGCTGCTCCTCCACACCACCACCAGCAGCAGCAGCACCAGCAGAATCATCATCATCATCATCATCATCATCCTCACCAGCAGGATATTAATCAGCATCATCATCCTCATCCTCAGGATCATAATCATCATCATCATCAGCAGCAGCAGCAGCAGGACCAGCAGGACCAGGATCAGCAGCAGTAGAGTAAGCACCAGCAGGGCCAGCAAGTCCAGGAGCAAGAGCAGGACCAGGAGCACGAGCAGGACGAGCAAGGCCAGGAGCACGAGCAGGACAAGCAAGTCCAGGAGCACGAGCAGGTTGAGCAGGACCAGGAGCAGCTTCAACAGAGTAAGCACCAGCAGAAGCCCCAGCACCAGCAGAAGCACCACCGCCAGGAGCAGCTTCAGCAGAAGCCCCAGCACCAGCAGAGTCAGGGGCAGGGGGCAGGAGGTTGGCCCTGTCCTTCTTGCCAGGGATGGCGGCAGGTTGCTGAGGCTTTCGCTTCCTCCCCATGGTTGTGGGGTTGCTGGCTGGCAGGGAGTCTGGCAGGCACCAAGGCTGGCAGGAAGCCTGGCAGGAAGGCTGGCAGGAAGGCAGGCAGGCATGCAGGCACCAAGGCTGGCTGGAAGGCAGGCTGGCAGGGCAGGCAAGGGACTCGAAGTGTCCAGCAGCAGGTCTTTCCTCGGAATGCTGGCCACGTGCGAGCTGCTTCCCTTTATATCCGGGGGGCTTACATAATACTTCCCCCCTGCATGAGCAATTAACGGTCGGCATCCGTTCCGCTTCCATTGTGCATCCGCTAGGCTTCTGCTGTGCATCCGCTTTATCCGCTGTGCATCCGCTGTGCATCCGCTTCATCCGCTGTGCATCCGCTCTGCATCTGCTTCATCCATTCCGTGTCTGCTTTGCTGAGCCTCCCCGGAAGCCCTGCGGTTGCGCAATCCGCTCCCATCCACTTCTATCCACTGGGCTTCCGTTCCGCATCCACTTTGCATCCGCCCTGTGTCCTCCCCGCGTCCGTGTTATCCGCTCCGGTTATGCAAATTTTTGCCCCTTTTAAGAGCAGATAACAACGGATGGAACATTTTGCTCGTCTGCTGTGTCCTTTTTGCATCCATTGGCCAGTGTGACATGGGCTTAAGATGCGTAGCCATATAAATCTTTTCAATAATAAATAAATTCAAATGGATCATAAATTAAAAATAGTAATACACACAACTTACTGTAGATTCCTGAGACCCTTGGAATTTTATTTCTTGAGTCCTAAGCCCACTAGTTAACACATGGATTAATTTATTAAATCACTTGCTTTACATTTTGTACGGGATACTAATTCAGTTGTAATTTTATAGAAAGAATAGTCTCATAAAATTTAACCATCCAAATTTCGATTTTATGAAAGTAATATAAAACATATCAGCCTTTCCTAAAATATTCAAAATAACAGACCATTTTTTTAAAATATGAACAAGTTCTGCAATGTACTGCAATAAAACATGTTTCTTATCTTAGTCTCTTTTACTGTACAGGAAGATTTATGACTGATCAAAAATTCTCAAGTATTTGCCTATGAAAATAAGGCATTCAGCTTGTAAAACATATCTAGTGGTGTTTGGAAAATAGAATATTAAATTAATAGGCAACAGGGTAAAGCCACTCTCAGTGCCCAATCTCAGAAATGGAATTCAGGAATTTATTCCAACATTGCACTACGATAACGTTGTCTCCTTTAACAAAATAATATATTCCAAGAAATGTTCTCCTAGAATAAGACATATTAGGATTATCTGATTTTTTTTTCTCCCCTCACTGGAAGTATTCATTGGAAAATGTTGCATCTCTGGCATTTCTTTAGCATTTCTCATACCAATGCATTCCAAGTAGACAAGAACAACAATTAGAATAAGAAAATATTTAACATGGACCAATAAGTAGGACTAGGTGGATAAAACTGAATAACATGAAACCAGAAACAAATTTAAATAGGGTAACTGCCAAATTATCACAGAGTTATAACCCTAGTGTAATTAAATGTAATGTATGCAGCAACACTGGGAGGTACACAAAAATTATATATGCTGTATGTAAAGCAGAAAGTTTGGAAGCAAGAGTGGGTCACTTATTATATTGTAATTATACGGATATTAGGTTTATCTGCCCTCTTTTTTTCAAGATTATTCAGGCCAAACATTTGTGCTTTAGATATATTATTATGTGATTCGTACAATGCCTTTAAATGTTGAGATAGCATGCAAGATCTACCAGGAAATATTTGTTCAAATTCCTTGAAAGTGCACACAGATGTACAAAGTTTCTGTGCAGGTAGTCCTCGACTTTCAACAGTTTGGTTAGTGACTGTTCAAAATTACAATGGCACTGAAAAAAAGTAACTTATGACTGTTTTTCACACTTATGGCTGTTGTAGCATCCCTGTGGCCATGTGATCAAAATTCAGATGCTTGGCAACTGACCTATATTTATGATGGTTACAGTGACCCTGGGTCATATGAACATCTTTTGCAACCCTCTGACAAGCAAAGTCAATGGAGAAGCCAGATTCACTTAACAACTGTGTTGCTACTTAACAACTGCAATGATTCACTTAATAACTATAGCAAGAAATGTTATACAATGGGGCAAAATTCACTTAACAAATATCTCATTTAACAACTGAAATTTTTGTGTTCATATGGTGAGGACTACCTGTGTCAGGACGACAACATATTTAACGATAATCAATTATTTTTTATCAAAGATTCATTCATTCATTCCAAGAAATAGCTGCAAACATGAACTTTCACCATCAGGTTTTCATTCTATTAGATTTAAAGTTATTCTAAATAAAGGAAATGCTTCTTCTTCTGGACAACAGAATGTGCCCAATATCCAGACCTGTTCTGTCCAGAAAGAAGCGTGTGAGACTGGGTTCCAACAATGAACTCTTTTATTAAACTCACTAAGTAATGGTAAAGGAACAACATCCCAAGCTGTGGCAGCCCTTTTTATAGCGGCTTGCCTGTGGCTTGTGGCCAATGACACCGCTTTAACTATTCCCGCCATTTGGCGGGTTAACCGGATTGGTTCTCTTATAGCCAATCTGCAAATGGCCTTTTCGGCCATTCAGAATAGGGAACTTGGAGCCTACCAAGTTCCATACAGAACACTCCTCCCCCTTGGTTTAGTCCAACGTGTGTCACGTAGTCACGCAGGTAGGTGGGGCTTTTTCTAGTACTGGTTGACCTGTGCAGCTCAGTCTCAGCGTGGTCTTCGAGCGGTTCGGACGGGATCGCTGTCTCTCTGGTCCTTCTCCATGGAACCTCCTGGAAGGGTGAGTCAGCGTTGCCGCTCCCGCCTGAGTCTCTTGGGCCGGTTGAGATGGCTCCGCCTCTCCCTCCTGGTTTGTCCGGGCTGGTCGAGCTGGCCTGGCTGTCTCCTTCCAGGAAGGCCTCACTTCGTTCTCCTGCTCCCAGACTTCTCATTTAGGGTTCATCAAACCATGAGTGCTCTTTTTGATTTGCTAAATAGTCCTTTTGTAGTGTTTGTTGTCTTCTTATGGGAGGTTTGTCTCTCCCTTTTTTACTATTTTGTATTCCCCCCCTCCTCGGTTGTTTTTTTGGTCGATATTTATTTTTATTGGTTCTGTGGTGTTTTTTCGTTCGAGATTGCGAGAATGAAGCTGGTCTATGTGCCGCTTCCATTCTCTACCATCGTCTAGGAGTAGTTGGTGAGACCGGGGGCCTGTAATTTGGGTGATTGTGTCTGGAAGCCACAACAGTTCCCTGGTGAGGTTTCTCGCATAGACCAGGTCGCCAATTTCAAATGTTTGGTATTTGCTGGATGAGTTGGGGGTTTGTCCCAGGTGTAAGTGGGGTGCAGTCTGTCTAGGTAGGAACATAAGTTCCTACCCATTAGGAGTTCTGCTGGGCTTTTGTTGGTTTTGCTGCTAGGGGGTAATATGCTATATAGTTAGTAGTCGGTTTAGTTTGTCTTGCACGTGCCCCTTGTCCATTCTATCTAGGACCTTCTTAGTGTACGGAACCATGTGTTCAGCCTTGCCGTTTGCAGCCAGATGGGCTGGCGCTGTTAAAGCATGTCGGATACCCTGGGCAGCCAGATACTGTTCAAAGGCTAACGCTGTAAACTGGGGCACATTATCTGACACCAATACATCAGGCAGCCCATGTGAAGCAAAAAGTTTGTCTAGCTGTTTCATTACTGCCTCGGTGGTTTTGGAAGCCATAAGGATGATTTCTAACCAGTTCGAGTTGGCATCCACAACTATTAGGAAAGTGTTTCCTTTTGTCGGCCCAGCAAAGTCAATATGTAGTCTAGACCATGGACCCTGGAGAGTTTCCCATTCTCTGACTGGTGCCTGTGGTAGGGTAGGCCTTGATTTTTGACAGTCATGGCATGTTGCCACCCATAGTTCAATGTCTTTGTCCAGCCCTGGCCACCAGATGTAGCTCCTGGCCAGGACTTTCATTTTGACTATGCCTGGGTGTCCCTCGTGCAACATGCACAGAACATCTTCCTGGAGACTGTTTGGTATAACCACCCTGTCACCCCATAAAATGCAACCTTTTTCTATAGACAGTTCAGTCTGTCGGGTGCGAAATGGCTTAAATGTCTCAGTCTTGTTCTCCTCCAGCCAGCCCTTACCTACCCAATTCAATGTGCACGCTGTCAAAGAGTCTTTAGTGGTGGATCTCATGACATCCGCAGCAGTTAGCGGCAGGTCCAGGCATGTCTCGAGTTGTAGTGTGGAGATGGTTGGAGATGGGTCCTCTTCCGTGATGGGCAGTGGGGAACGGTTTAGGGCATCGGCATGTGTGATGGCTTTTCCGGGGCAATGAATCAGTGTGTAGGAGTAGGCAGCGAGGAATTCAGACCACGTTGTCATTCTAGGTGACAGAATATTTGGGGTTGGCTTGTTGCCTGCTAGGATTCCTAAAAGGGGCTTGTGATCAGTGATGATCGAAAAAGTCCTAGCGTAAAGGTATTCATGGAATCTTTTGACTCCGGCGATGATTGTGAGGGCTTCTCTGTAGAGTTGGCTGTAATTGCATTCTGACTTGGAAAGCGTCTTTGAATAAAAAGCAACCGGTGCATCTCTGCCGTCTGGTAGCTTATGGCTCAGGATGGCTCTGATTCCAAAAGGCGATGCATCACAAGTGACCGTCAAGGGCAGGGTATTGCTATACTAGATTAAAACGGTGTCTGACGTTAATAGGTCTTTGATGCCCTGAAATGCTGCTTGTTCCCGGTGACCCAATGTACAAGTAGTTTTTTTTATCTATTTTTTATTTATTTTTTTATTTTTTTAGCAGCCGATGTAGGGGTTCTGCTATTGTTGCCTTATGGGGCAGGAACACATTGTAAAAATTTATGAGACCTAGGAATGCTTGAAGGCCAGTTTTGTTCCTAGGTCTAGGAGCGTCTTTGATTGCCTTTATTTTTTTTTCAGTGGGGTGTATACCTTGTTCATCAATTAAATAGCCCCAAAACTTGACCTGGTTGGTGGCTAGATCACATTTTTCTCTTTTTACTTTGAGGCCTGG
Organism: Laticauda colubrina; assembly: GCA_015471245.1. Taxonomy (NCBI): domain Eukaryota; kingdom Metazoa; phylum Chordata; class Lepidosauria; order Squamata; family Elapidae; genus Laticauda; species Laticauda colubrina. The sequence goes on from BLBF01000053.1 coordinate 702,123, forward strand.
GTCTCTAAATCTAGTTAAAACTGCTCTTAATCTGTTCTGTAGTTGGTTGGTGTTTTTTGCTGAGACCAGAACATTGTCAAAATAAGGGACGACTGCCTTGATTCCGTTTAACAGGCGTTCCATGAGGCTTTGGAACACGCCTAGGGCAACGCTAACACCAAACTGGAGACGGTTACACTTGAATGCCCCTCTATATGTCACAATAGTCTGTGCCTTTGCGGTAATGGGGTAACGGGTAGTTGTTGATATGCCTGTGCGAGATCAAGCTTTGCAAAAATTCTTCCTCCCCCAAGGGAGTGCAGTAAATGTTTCACTATCGGTACAAGGTATGCGCTTTGTTGGACCGCATGGTTCAGGGTTGCCTTATCGTCTCTGCAGATGCACACTGACCCATCTGATTTCAAAGGAGTAACGATGGGTGCTTCCCACCTGACATGATCGATTGTCTCTAAAACCCTGTGAGCTATTAATTTGTTCAATTGTTCATCAATTGTTCATCATTTTTGGTTTTAAAGGAAATGGGACACGTCTGGGTTTTAACCGGATGGAGGCTATTTTCAGGTTTAGGCTAAATAAAATTGGGGTCCCCTTGTACTTCTCTAGGGGCCCATTGAAAACATCTTGGAATTCTAGTAGCAAACTCTCCTCCACATTGGCTGCGGCAATGTGGTTGATTCCTGTTATCCCGATTCCCAGGGACGCGAACCATTCAATCCTTAGCAGACTAGGGCGATCACGGTCGATGATGGTCAGAGGCAAGATTTCGGCGTGGTTCTTGAATTCGACAAGGAAATGTCCGAGGCCTACTACTGGAATTCGATTTTCCTGGTCGTCTTTTAAAATTACTCTTTGTTTCTGTAATTCTTTTTGTTTAATGTCTGGTATCAGGCGCCGGATGGTATTCCAGGATACCATAGATAGGAAAGACCCTGAGACAACTTCCATATCACAGGTCTTCCTGTTAGGGATAACATTGTTCACCCTAACTGTTTTAGGTGAAATACTAACTATGAATCATAGTTAGTGTATGCAGCTTTAAATGTAAAATGGCAATTGTGGGTGTGGTTATGAAAACCATATAAAAGTAGCAAGGCTACAGCTTGCTCGCTCTCTCTCTGGCTTTGATGATCCCTGATTACTGCTTGGAAGCAAGACTGCATTGCTCGAACGGGAGAGACAACAACGGACTGATTTATGTGAACTGACAATAGGATATTCTACATGGACTTTGCTAACTGAATATCTCTGAATGGACTGACTACATGGTAAATGAATATTGGACTGTTTTTGACTATGCTATAAAACTTATACTGGAATAAAATATATTCTTGATAGCACAAGCGTATCTGTTATTTTTACTGTATGTTAATAAACATACAAGCTTAGCTCACTCATTTATCTGTGTGCCTATCTGACTAACGCTGCACATTCTGTTTAGCTTGTCTACCTAACCCTGGTTGGGGAACCCAGGCTTAACACTTCCCGTCGATGCTCACCTCTATCCGGACCTTCTTCCCATTTTCTGCCCTGGCATTTCCGATGGTGACTGTCTGATACATTTCCTCTGTCACTGGTTCTTTTGCTTCGATTCCATCTGCTTCTGGCTTGTCTTTCTCCATGTCTGGGGGGTGGGGTGCTGCCGCATCTTTTTGAACTAAAGCTCTTTTTGTTGCAGCAGACCCTTTCGATGTGCCCCCGTTTGTTACAAGCTCTGCAGATTGCGTCAAGGAACCGGCATTCAGCTTGCAGGTGGTTGCCCCCGCATCCCGCACATTTAAACTCCTGCCGGTTTCTCCTCCTTTCACGCCATTTCTTGTCTGATTGAAGTCTATGGACATCTTCATTTTTGTCCTCGGTATCACTCTGGGATTCGAGATCTTCACAGTGTGCTGTCGCTATGGGCTGTTTCTTTCCTCACTCTGTCTTCTTCTCTCTGGCTTGGTTTTGTAGATCAAGGATCGCATTCATCTGGTGCATGGTGGCTGCTGACTTCTTTGTTGCTTTGTTGCTTTGTTGCTTTGGTTGTCTCTGCAATGGCCTCGGCCACGGTTATGTTTGGTCTACTCAGGAGCTTGCTCTGAAGGGTACTGTCCTTCAAACCGAGGACCACACGGTCCCTCATGGCCTCGTCCATGTTCTGGAACTCGCAGGCTCCTCCAATGTGTCTCAGAGCTGCTACAAAATCTCCAGCAGTTTCATCTTCCTTCTGGTCCCTCTTGTAGAACTTGTGTCTTTTTATCAAGTTGGAGACCACAGGTGCGTAGTGTGCTCGAAGCATTCTGTTCAACTCGGGCCAAGTCATCTGTTTGACATCTCTGGGTTTAGCCAGCACCTTCGCCATTTTAAAGATTGCTTGTCCGCAGCGGGTAAGGAAGACAACCCTCTTTCTCTGGTCAGAGATTTCCTGCAGTTCATTGCTTTCCAAAAATATAAGAAAGCGATCTATATACGACTCCCAATCCTCCTCATCAGGATTGAATGGTGTGGGTGGCGCATTGTTACTAGCCATCTCTCGCTCAGTTCAGATCGCCGTGTGCTTTGGTCTCACTCTTCTACGATGATCTCACCTTTGTCGCCAGTGTTCCGTCCGGAAAGAAGCATGTGAGACCGGGTTCCAACAATGAACTCTTTTTTTAAACTCACTAAGCAATGGTAACGGAACAACAGCCCAAGCCACGGCAGCCCTTTTTATAGCGGCTTGCCCGCGGCTTGTGTTCAATGACACTGCTTTAACTGTTCCTGCTGTTTGGCAGGTTAACTGGATTGGTTCTCTAATAGCCAATCCACGAATTGCCTTTTTGGCCAATCAGAATAGGGAACTTGGAGCCTACCAAGTTCCATATAGAACAAGACCCATAACTCATTAAATAATAAACTTTTAACAAGTTGTAGTTTTTTCAGTGCTACTGGCTGCTGCTGGGCTGCTGCTGTGATCACAAGATCTTCAGTTTCAATATTCCATGATATTTTCCCAGCCAGTCTCACAATCCCTCACTCACTTCCCCAACCTCTTACTTGCAGGATGGGATGAGATTGGATGAGGTATGATAGAGTGGGTATGGGAAGATTGTCACATCTTTTAAAAACACGCTTATGGAGCCCCATTTGCTCAGCTGTGTAAAACTTGGTTGTTCCAGTCAAACTTGTATATTTAAGTAACCACTGTTAAGTATCCCCAGGAAACTAATCCGACACTATTTTGGATGTCTTTTTTTCTTCTTAGTACAAACAAAAACTGGAACACCGCAGTATAGGTCATAATAAATTTTGGAGAGAGAGAAAAAGTCTGTCACAAGTGATAGTTAAAAAGATTATATCAAGTTTCTTGTGAAATTCAATGATTGTATAATTTGTATACGACTTAGGTACATTTTTTATTTATATTTTCCATTCAGAAAATAATGGCTAGTATTTATTATATTTTATTTTATTTTACAATAAAATAAAAAATAAATATTTTATTTATTATATATTTATTAAAAAGAGATGCTAAAGAACAATGTTTCTTCTTCAGCAAATAAAGCCTATTTAGATTATTATATTGATCATAAAGTCAGCCAGATGTTTAGACTGAATTTGGCATTTTTATCCATCTATTGAGTCCTTACCAAGGATCTGGAATATGCAACTTTTGTTGATTGCAGGATGTGAGCTGTTTCAAGTAAAATTGCCTTTTGCAACTGAGTGATGGTGATTCGATCAATGTTGATGGTGTTCAAGTGGAACTCCAGATGTTTTGGAATTGCACCCAAGGTGCTTATTATTATTGGCAGTATTTTTGCTTTCTTTTTCCACAGCCATTCTACTTAAATTTGCACACTGTTATATTTTGTGATTTTTTTCCAGTTCTTTCTCTTCTGCTGTCTCCAGTATTGCAATGTCCTATAATCTTCCTTTCAGATCTATTTAGAAAGAACTTTAAAAAGCACATACATAAATGTAAATCTTCATAAATGAAATGCTTATTCATGTATTATGTTTATCATTTATCATTTGTTTATTGGTAATTCATGAACACTGTGCTCTAGTTTAAAAAAGAAAAATATCAGTAAAGGAGAATATTTGTAGCTCAGGGTTAAAACAAGGGGTCCTTAGATATTATGAGGTCATATCTTCAGTTAGTGCTAAAATAAAAATTTAAAGATAGTATCAGAAAAGCACAAAACAACCTCCATTCCCTGCTCCCACCACTCAGATTTTCAAATATAAGATTCAATATGTCAGTTTTTTAATTAAAAAAAACTTTTAAAACAGGGTATTTTTTTATCTTACTTTGATAAAATGACATATATTCAGAAAGTTATTTTGGATAATTGATCCAAGCACCAAGAGATCTATCATAACAACTCAAGTTTAAAACCATTTTCTACTGCCTATTATTTATCCAAAGGTAATGGCTTCTTTGTTAGCTCATGGCATTCTTATTATGAGCTTTTATCATAAGTGCTTTGAATCAGTGGCTAATGCAAAAGTAACAAATCACAGAAATACCCAGCAGTTTGTGGTTTTAGCTGTAATTCCTTTTATGCTTTATCTCCCTGTGTGTATCACGTTTCATTATATGTGTATCATGTTTCATTATATTCCCTCCATTTGCACACATGATCATGTATATATTTAAATACTACCAATGATTCTTTAGCCACATATAAGCAACTACTATAGTTCCATAATTTGCTGTGATGATGTTGGAATATATTAAATGTTGGAAAGTGTTAGGATTGGAGCATTTTGTACTCTATGAATGATGCAGAGAAAGAACATAATCTTGTTAGCAACTGCTGGTTGCTTCAGTTACAGGAAGTTGGAATTTTGAACATTTTGACAACTGTACTAACATTCTGTTTTATTGAATGAATTTGTATGGATCCAAATAGACAAACAGAGTTTGGAATCCAGTTATCAGTGACAAAAACAAAGGCATTTTCCCTAACAGTCCTTGAAACCATTAAAGTACAGAATGATGTTTTTTTCCCCCGATGTCCTTGACCTTGTTGTCAGTCATCCTAAAGCCCATGTCACACTGAACCAACGGATGCAAAGAGGATGTAAAACAGATAAAAAAGCTTGCCATCCGTTGGAAAACGCGATGTACTCACTGCCTCCGTTTTGCTTCCTCTCTATCCGTCCAGCATCCGTTTATTGATGTTTCATCCGCTCCAAAGGTTTTGGGCTGCCCAAAACTTTTGCGTGGAAAATGTATCCAGTTCGTCCGTTCTGCATCCGCTATGCATCCACTAGGCATCCGCTAGGCATCCGCTACGCATCCGTTACGCATCCGCTATATCTGCTAGGCAGCCACTATGCATCCGCACAACTCCATCCGCCCGGACGTGGGGAGGAAGCGGAACGGATGCAGAACGGATGCAGAACGTATGCCTAGTGGATGCAGCATGGAAACAAAGCATTTAAAACGGGAAAAACGTTCGCAGAGGGGACCTATCTCAGATATTAAGGATGTCTACAGGATGCCTACAGGATGCCTAGAGGATGCCTAGTGGAAAACCTATATTTCCTATAAAAAGGGGGAGCAACTCATCTGCATCTCACTTTCAGAACAGCAGCCCAGCGGTGCAGACCTCTGCAGCCTTCATCTGCCTCTTCCTCTTCCACAGCATCCAGTCATGTCAACCGTGGATTGTAACAAAGTCCTTTCGGCAGCCACCATCATTCTGCAACAGTGCGAAGCCATCTGCAGGCTCTGTGAACTCTACTGTGAGAAGAAAAAGAGGCAGCCAAAAAGAGTCTGGGTCCGAAGATGGTTCGCCAGAAGAGCAGAGTACGGACAGTACAACAAGCTGATGGTGGAGCTCAGGAACGAAGACACTCAGGCGTTCCAGAACTTCATGAGGATGCCTCCAGCCCTGTTTGACAAAGTTGTGCAGCGGCTGACACCCAGGTTGACCAAGGTAAACACCAGCTTCCCACCCAGCCTGGAACCTGGACTCAAGGTGGCACTCACTCTGCGCCACCTGGCCTCAGGGACCACCTACAGGAGCATGCAGTATGGCTGGAGGGTGCCATCCAACACCATCAGCATTGTGGTCAGAGAAGTGGTGCAGGCCATCATCGAAGAATACAAGGAGTAACTCCTCCAGTACCCCTCCACTGAAGAAGGATGGAAGAAAGTTGCAGAGCAGTGGTATCAGAAGTGAAACTTCCCACACACCGTTGGAGCCATAGATGGCAAGCACGTGGCCTGCAAATCTCCACCCAACTCAGGGTCCACTTATTTCAACTCCAAGGGCTTCTTCAGCATCATTCTCTTCGCCATGGTCGATGCTGACTACAAGTTCATGTACATCGATGCTTCAGGCAACAGCTCATCTTCAGATGCCCAGGTATACAACACCAGTCACCTCAAGGAGGAGCTGGAAGGCAACCTCATCGTGGGCTTCCCAGATCCATAACCCCTGCCCAACGACACACAAGATGTGTCCTACTTCATCGTGGGGGATGACGCCTTCTCCCTCACAACCTACCTCATGAACCCTACACCTCCAGACTCCTCACCCGTGAAGAAAGGATCTTCAACTACAGGCTGTCCAGGGCAAGGCGGGTGGTGGAGAACACCTTTGGCATCCTGGCCAACAGGTTCCAGGTACTCCTCACCACCATGCAGCATTGCCCAGAGACCATGAGGAGGATCATGGAAGCTTGCTGCATCCTGCACAATCTCATGCGCACCCGCTACCCAGTCTTGCAGAACAGGCTTGTGGCCCTCCAACAAGGCAATGGGGACATGGAGCCTGGGGAATGGAGGCAAGGGAGAAACCTGATAGACACTGAGGATGTGCAAGGCCCCAACAGAGCCTCACATGAAGCGAAGAAGCAGCGCAACCTCCTGAAACACTGGTGCAACTCCCCAGCTGGAGCAGTGGAGGGGCAAGACAGGATGGTAGATGCTTAATGGATGCTTCCTTCAGCCTGTCTCATCATACAGATGAGATTGGGCCATGTATGTTTGGCTGGCCTACAATGAACAGGGCGTTTAATAAAGAGTTGTGTTTATGTTGACATGTGTGGAAAATTATTACATTATTATTGATAATAAAGGGCCATAGGTGTGGCACCTGAGAGGGTGAACCATACAGTCCCACTAAGCTTGCACTGGAGGTTTATCTATCCCACTGCTATCCTAAGCCATCCCACAGCTATTACCCATCCCACAGGTATCCTAACCCATTCCAAAGCTATCCTTACCCATCCCACAAGCGTGCAAAGGCTTAAACCATTTCTAAAAGTTTCCACCAAGACTTTATTAAAAAAAAGAAATGAAGCAAGTGTGTGAATCAAAAATAGACTTTATTAACAACAAGCTATAAAACAAAAATAAGTCTCTGGCACTCCTCTTGGTCTCTCAGTCTCAGGGGTGAAGGATCCAGGTGCTGTGGAGGTGGCTGGTGTGGGGTGCTTGTCATCAGCTCCTCCAGAAGCAGAAGCAGCAGAAGCCCCAGCCCCAGAAGAGCGAGCCCGTGCTGCAGAAGCCCCAGCAGAACCAGAGTGAGGGCCAGGGGGCGGGATGGTAGTCCTGTCCCTCTTGCAAGGGCTGGCAGCAGATGGCTGAGGCTTGCTGTGCTTCCGCATGGTTGTGGGGTTGCTGGCTGGCAGGGAGGCAGGCAGGAACCAAGGCTGGCAGGAAGGCTGGCAGGGAGGCTGGCACCAAGGCTGGCAGGCAGGCTGGCAGACAGGCACCAAGGCTGGCAGGAAGGCTGGCACCAAGGCAGTCACAAAGGCTGGCAGGGAGGCAGGCACCAAGGCAGGCAGGCAGGCACCAAGGCTGGCAGGCAGACATGAACCAAGGCTGGCAGGAAGTCATGCAGCAAGGCTGGCAGGCAGACCGGCTTGCAGGCAGGCTGGCACCAAGGCTGGCACCAAGGTTGGCAGCAAGGCTTGCAGGCAGACATGCAGGCAGGGCAGGCAAGGCAGCCAAGGCAGCCAATCCGTCCGGCAGCAGGTCTTTCCTCTGAATGGCGACCTGCTTCCGAGCTGCTTCCATTATATCTGTGGGACTGACGCAATGCATCCTCCCCGCATGCGCAATTAACGCCAGGCATCCATTCGGCTTCCATTGTGCATCCGCTAGGCTTCCGCTGTGCATCCGCTTCATCCGTTCGGCGTCCGCTCTGCATCTGCTGTATCTGTTCCGCGTCCGCTTTGCTGAGGTCCCCCAGAAGTCTCGCGGATGCGCCATCCGCTCTCATCCGCTCCCATCCGCTGGGCTTCTGTTCCGCATCCACTTTCCATCTGCCCTACGTCCTCCCCCCATCCATATTATCTGCTCCGGTTATGCAAATTTTTGCCCCTTTTGAGAGCGGATAACAATGGATGGAACATTTTGCTCATCCGTTGTGTCCTTTTTGCATCCGTTGGGCAGTGTGACATGGGCTTTAAGTTGACAAAGGAGCAAATGGTATCACTCATCAGGCAGTTGCTTCAAGCATTTTCAAAATATAGCCACTGAAAGCTTTTGTACAATTTTGAAATTGATAAAATTCGTTTTAAAAGTTTGGAACAAAAATGCTAGTTTCACAATTACTATTAAACAGCCCTGGGCTCCTGCATTAAAATAGAAGATAAATACCAAGATTCAAAAGAATTTTCATAAATTGGAACAATGGGTAAAAACAATGATACCAATTTGAAGAGTCCTTTATTTGAATAGAGTATAGGAAGGGAGATACCATGCTAGGCAGCAATACCTGAAAAAGGATCTAAGTATCTTAAAGGGTTTGAAGCACCTCAAATCAATTTGCATCATAAATCATTTTCAGAAAAGCACAGATTGTCCTCAAATTGCCTATATCAGCCATTTTAATGAAGAAAACAAAACCCTGAAGCTGGATTTCTCCTCAGAGCCCCCCTAAAAAGTTCTGTATGTAACTGTTCAAAATAGCTAGATGACATTCTGCTGTGACATCAAGATGTTTGTCCATATTTTCTTGATTTCTTCTTTATTTATATACTCTGTCCAAGTGACTAACTAATCTGTTGAGATACAAAAGAAGGAAAAGGAAAAGGAAAAGTTGGCCAAGCAACCATTAGTACATGTTGATGTAGCTAGGATTCAGGAAACATTTTACAGACTCATCCCCCAAAAGAAAAAATAGTGGAAAAGAAAACCAAAATTGTCCAATGAGTTGTCAATGTAGTTACAGCAGGTCACTGAGAGTGAGAAGCAGAAGGCCAAAGAAAGATTGATCACATAATATGACTGAAACCTTGAATAGAAGCAATGTATACTGCAACTCTTTTTCTGTGCAAAACAAAAACAAGGCAAGATTATTCTTTCAATCTTCTTTTTTGCACATATGGTCGATCCTGTTTCCTTATTTATGTCCAAAGACACTGACAACTGCAATCCAAACTCTACTTGTCTATCTGGCTCCATGGCTGAAATTTTACAAATTCTGAAAATAAAAATCATATGTGATGATCGTTCATTTCTCAGGCCTCTCCTAATAGTTTTTTTTTTTAAATAACTGGTAATTTCCAAAGAGATAAACTAAAGTAAAATAAGACATTTTACACACACCCAAATCATTTATCCATTTCACATTGAAAAAATTATGAAGTAACATTTCAGCAAACTATAATTTTATAAGCACTCTCAATATATCAAGTATGTAATATAGTTTATATTTTATAAATTTTATCTATATCTTTTTAAAAAATTCACCATAAAGCAAAATGAAAATCTTATACAAGGGCTATATTCATTATCGATTTTTAAAGAATTCAGGATATATTGGGCTGAATACCATTTTATTGTTGACTCTTTTTTCTATTATTCTTCTAAGAAAATATTACTTTTTAGAAGTTACCTTTTTTTTTTAACAAAAAGCAGATCTAGGGATTAAGTCAGCAAGTTGATAAGTGATCTAATTTAAGCAGTACAACAGAGTTTTTAGCAGCTTTGTTTAATCCGCCTTAAAAGATAAATTTTCACTATGTAAATAATGAAGTGCATTCTTACTCAACAAGGAAAAAATATGTTACATCAAAGTTTTCAGTATGACATGTATGCACTTACAAAGTTATCCAGCACAATTTATTGCATACATATGTTTTCATGTTTAAAATGTTACAGAATGGCAAGCAACTGTTAAAACAAATACTACTTCATTTTAGCACAGTGCTTTTCACCAAAGCAGAAACTGACCTGTGCCATAAGTATAGCCAACACACTGCTTAGAATTCTTTTAGATCAAAAATAGAGGGCAACAAATGGCAGATGTCACTCTTATAACCAAGAGCTCTTTTTACATTTAGATGAAAAGATTTTCTCTAACATTTTCTTTGGCTGTTAAAAACAACTTTTAAAACTTTAAGAACTACATTATCTCCTAACAATTGGTAGGAATGACCTGTAATCAATAGAATTATGTGACATACAGTCAAATTTATTTTATGCCAACTTAATCACCATATTTTATATTAAACTGAAATATATTTTGACAGACTCAGCCTAGCAAAAGGACCACAGATATAAACAATAGAGGATTTTTCTCTGCTTGATTATCTAGGTAGATTTCTTGCTAAAATGTAGAAAACGTTTCTTACTGCCTTTTCCTTTCCAGTATGAAATGATGCATTTGCTGTTATCACCAAAGTGAACATCATCTTTCAGCATCTTCTTGTATCACCATTGCTTGATGTAGCTGTTCCTCTGCTTATGACCTTCAGGTCTTCATGATCCTATGTATATTTTTGACATACAGTCCAAGCATACTTCTTTCATTCCTTCCAGGAACATCTTTCCAGCAGTATTTGAGAGACTGCTATATTTACAATACCTCAATTGTTCTACAAAAATTGCAGAAATTGCAGAATAACTAGAATATTCCATCATAGGAAGAAAAGAATATTGGACAATTTACTACAGTGCAAATGTCACTTCTAAAACCAACATTCTATCATTTTACACATCCAGTAAGTACTCAAAAGAATATTGATTTGACCTTATGAAACTCAGTGACACATTCCAACTATAAATGACACAAGTACAACATAAAGCTTCTTACTTAAGAAGCTAACTTGATGAATCCCAATGGATTATAGGAAGTTACCAGAAATCTAACAAATATACCAATTTAGAATGTTGCTCATTAATTATGACATTGACTACTTGTAGTTATATTATACAAACAGATGAGCTCCATTTCAAATTACAGAGAAAGAGAGAGAGACAGGGAAGGAGGGAGAGAGGGGGGAGAGAGAGAGAGAGAGAAAGAGATATGATAAGAGATAGATGATAGATAGACAGGTTTTCTTTGTGTTTAAATATCTTAAATTTCAACTTGAAATGACATTTTAAAATTTGTTCAATCCAACAAGCTGAATTGAAATATTACCCCTGCTAGTATATTTTAATTTTCAACTGATTATTACTATAAAATTTTAAGTCTCAAAAGTGTACATATATAAACAGAAATGGCAGAGAAGTCTATTTTATTTTGACTTTTTTCATCCAAGAAATTGAGACAAGTATTGCCATATGACAGAGAGCAAAATAGTTTTGAATATTATATAAAAAAGAAAGAATTGTAAATAAGAAAAACCAGGCTTTCCACCCCCATTTTCCAAAACCATTTCCCCTTTAAATTATAGCTGCTTTTAATTTTTTTAAAAAAATAAAACTTATTTAAATTAGTTATGCATTGCTGTGTGTTGCACTGAATTTAGACTGAATTAAAGAGGACTTTAAAAGGAAAGGTTCATGTCCTAGTTTCTATTCTGCATTTTTCTTCATTAAGAAAGTTTGTTCTGCATTTATTTGTTTGCATTCTAATTTTCACCATTTGCATAAATTGCTAGCTTGTCTTGCTGTGCACTTTGGCTAGCTTTTACTGTAATATTTTATGCATTTTCCACTTCTTGTTTTATTACTGACATGTCTTAGCTAATGGAACACAATCAAGTCTCGCATGATGCATAATGAAAAAATATGAGATATTTAACAATCAAATAGCATAAAACCATATTGTAAATATTTTCCCCATCCCAAATGAAGAATACAGTCAATGAAAGTAGCCCAAAACAACAGTATTTCTGTTGCTTGAAGTTAATGCATAGATTTAAAGTAATATTTTTCAAGAGGAATCTATTTTCTGCTTTAGGCAACTAGCTCTCCATGCAATGTCTTAAAATCATTGATAAGAAAGTACTTTAAACTGTAATAAATAGCACTTTAAAAGCAGTATTTTCAATTCTTGAAACTTTAATGGATTCAATATTTCAACTACAGGGAAACTGCTTGGGAATAAAACTGGCCCTATAAGCATAAATAAAGTTATGTTTGTTTGTTTATTTTTGTTACCAACAACTGTAAGTGCCATATCATCATTATTGTCTTCCTTCGTGTGATAGCAATAACAGCAGTAACAAGAAGAATAGAAACCAATTTAATCTATCCATGACCACTTTACTATTTTCAGAAAATGCATAGTTACTACTTCCACTGATCCATTATAATTTTGAATAATGGATATTTAAAATATATTTATTTTACATTTCTTACCTACTAAAAGCTGACTTCAACGTTCTTCACTGATGAACCAGAATTTTAGCATACATACAAACACATAAACATTTTTTTAAAAAGTAATGTCTATGAATACTTTGCTAAAGTTGCTATCATACAAAGTAGGACTGATAGAAATTATTGTCTTACTTTATGCACCTATTATCATGATACCAAACTATTCTTCAAAACTTTATTCTGAAGATTTGGTGAATCCAAATAAATCTTGGGTGTCAAGTTTTGCTTGCTTCGTTTTGAGTATATATTTATATTAATCATCAGTATCTAGATTATAAATATTCAAACATTTGATTTTAACAATCAATCCTTTATACAGATTGATCTGTTTACACTGATCATTCAGTAGAATGTCAGTACTCAAAGCCATGTTCACTGACAGAAGGAGAAAAGCATTGCAATTTTGTTGCTAAAATTGCATTAGAATATTCTACTTCAATTGTTTCTTATCTTAATATGAATAAAAAATATCTGCTGTTTACTAAAGGAAACTCAACAACAAGTTAATCAGAAGCTCTTTTTGTAATTTATCACGTTAGCACAATCATATCAAAGAGAAGAGAAAATGTCCTTTGAATACCAAATACACATTTTATGTTACACAGGAGCAGATTATCTGGCATTACAATGCATCTTTTGTTATTGCTGCTTAAGGAAGCAGAATATTTATAATATGTTCTCATAACAACACCAATTTACAGATTTGGCCCCTGGCAATCTGTCACAGTTTCTCCTTGAATAGGTTTTGGTTAAGTAGTACTGCATAAAAGCCAGAATCTTAGCACAGGTCTATGAAAAATCCTCATAATGTAAACATTACAGATAACATAATTCTAATTATGATTCTGACTTTAAATAAAGACAAAGGTTATTGTTAAAACTCTCTCATATAATATTTACTATATGACAATTGTGGATAATTTAAATTTATTATTTATACATAATAATGTATTATTATTATGTATAAATAATAAGGAAAGAAGGAAGGAAGGAAGGAAGGAAGGAAGGAAGGAAGGAAGGAAGGAAGGAAGGAAGGAAGGAAGGAAGGAAGGAAGGAAGTATACTGGTAATACCGTCAACAAGTATTTAAGACTACTTGTTGAAATTTTCTTTGTCAATTGCGGCTATATTACTGTTTCCATTATTTTTCTGATATTTTCATACGAGGGGAACATTACATGGGATTCGAATGAAGGATATTGGAAAACTATGATGAAATCATTTATTTGCATACATGAGTGTGTATATTTGTCAATGATACATATCTACCGCCCACTGAATGAGAAGAGATTTTCTTAATAGTATTTTATTATTTCCTAACTATCCCAGAGTAATCTTATAATTAATTTATGATAAAATAGCTTAAATGAAAACACTATCCAAAACAATTAAATAAATCTAAATAAAATGTTTAAATACATATTTAAAACCATAACATTCCTAAAACTCTATACAATTAAAACAACATCATGAAGCTATTTTTAATTCATAAAATATCTGTTTTTTTAAAAATATAATATCATGCTGAAAAGTTTGATTCTCTGAATCTAACTTTTTCTCTTCATTCAGAACCCAATTCTTTGGAAAGTGATAAAAACTAGAAATGTAAATCCATTAAATTTATGAAGCTTCGAGGCATTTTCCAAAGTTTGTGTGTGTGTGTGTGTGTGTGTGTGTGTGTGTGCGTGCTGTTCATCTTCCTTCGGGTATTATCCCATGTCATTGTAGTGCTTTTAAAGTTGTAGCAATGTTTCAGCAGAATCTCATCTGCCATCATCAGGCTTCTGTATTGAGTTTGTATGTGAAAGTTGCACTGGAAGCCTCCAATACAGGAACACAGTGTTGCCAGCCAATCAAAGCCACAAAACAGACAGAAGAAACCAGAAACACCAATCAAACAAACTCCAAGTCCAATAAAAACAGACCAAGACTCCCAACCAATCAGGATGTAGAAAAAAACATCCTGCCAAAATAATAGGCTAGCCTCAAATTTAAAACCAAAGGCTTTGAGACCCTGACCCACATACAAACTCCATACAGAAGCCTTATGATGGCAGATGAGATTCTGCTGAAACGTTGCAACAACTTTAAAAGCACTACAATGACGTGGGATAATACCCGAAGGAAGATGAACAGCACACATGTAAGTACCCGTGAAAACTTCAAAAAAAAACGTGTGTGTGTGTGTGTGTGTGTGTGTGTGTATATATATATGTGTGCTGTTCAGCTTCCTTCGGGTATTATCCCACGTCATTGTAGTTCTGTTAAAGTTGTAGCAACGTTTCAGCAGAATCTCATCTGCCATCAAGAGTTTCTTTTATTGGGACTTGAGTGAAATCATCTTGAAATCATCAAAAATAAATACCAACCAGCCAAAGACCTCATGGAACTAACAGAACACTGCCTAACCAACACATATTTCATATACAAAGGACAAAGATACAAGCAAATTGAAGGAGCCCCTATGGGATCACCCCTGTCACCCGTCATTGCAAACCTGTTCATGGAAGAATTCGAATCCAGAGCCCTGGCTAATGCCACGCACAAACCCAAACTATGGCTAAGATACATCGATGACACATTTGTGATTTGGCCCCATGGAAAAGAAAACCTAAACAATTTCCTAACACACCTAAACAACACACACCCCAAAATCAAGTTCACCATGGAAACAGAAATAAACAAACAACTACCCTTCCTAGATGTACTAATCTACAAAAGAACAGATGGCACACTGGGACA
>BLBF01000053.1:753735-789043 GCA_015471245.1 Laticauda colubrina
GGATGGCAAGCTTTTTTGTCCGTTTTACATCCTCTTTGCATCCGTTGGTTCAGTGTGACATGGGCTTTAATAGTACAGATAAACTGGATTGTACTGTTCCTTAATAAACACTTCTTTTTGGGGTGAAATATTACATTTTAATAGAAGAAATACATTTAATTGTTGCAATGTGTATCTTTTTTTATTCTACATTATTGGTTTTACATAACAAGAAACCAAATAATGTATATTGCATTACAAATGTCAAACAGAGTAGTGGGTAATGGCTTTTGTTTGAAGATTTTGTTCTGCTCCTACCATTCCTCTGGATGTAGAATTGATAATCATATCATTCTGATTCTTTGAAATGCCATCATTCACAAAAGACAACTGAAGTGCAATAGAAATTCACAATGCTATAAAGACTTGACTTATGGTGATATGCCTCATGACACTGGTTGTTTTCAGTGTATTGCAGTTATAAAAGTGACTTCTGATGTTATATGCTTTAGTTTCTTTTTTTTATGATATCTATTTTTTATGATATCTGAAATAGAATATTTTTTACAGCAGAAATGGTGAAGAAAGGAGCAAAAAAAAATGAAGAAATGGTCAGTACCTGGTGAAGTATGGTTGTTGGTTAAAACATCTGAGTGGACAATACCCACTCATTGTCAAGTAGTTTAACAACAGATGTCAGGGAGGTGAAACTGAAGATTGATTAACATTTTGTAAAACTTACCTGATAATAAAAGATCCAGAAAAAAGCAGAATAAAGCAACTATAGAGCAATTACCTATTTACCAATAACTTTCAAATTGTTAACTGGTATGGTAGCTGAGGAAATCGAACAGCATCTCATGGAAAACAAACTCTTTCTACCCGAGCAGAAAGAAAACTGGACAGAAAGCAGTGGAACAAAGATACTAATTGACAAGATGAGTCTGGAAAACTGAAAGAGAAGGAAGACCAACTTGAGTGTAGAATAGATTTATTACAAGACTGGATGAGCAAGTGCCTAGAAATAACAGGAGTCAAGAGTCAGAATTTTGTGAAAAGATCAATGTCACAATGGAAGACACAGCTGCCACTAAATCATGATGGATTAGAAAAAATTAACATCAAGAGAGGAATCTTGCAAGATAATACATCAAAAAATATCTTCCAGCCTATCCCACTTCCTTAACATAGACAAAGCTGTATAGAAAAGCATTATCTAAAATAGAATCACTGTTTATATATACAACTAAGATATCACCATGGAGGGTGGACATTATCCTCACCATCAACAGGGGAATAGTGGATATCAATAATGAAATCTAAAAGAATCAAGATGTCCTATGGAAATAATATTAGGAGTCTGAATGCAGAAGGCCCTATAATACCATCCTTCAAGCTGACAACATCAAGCACCTTAAAGTCAAGAAAAGCTTAGAAATGAATACATCATGAGATTGAAGAATATTTTAACATCCAAACTTAGTGGAAGAAATACCATTGAGACAATTAAAACCCTAGCAATTCCAGTTATTAGATATACAGCTGGAATATTGTACTGGACACATCCTGAACTAAAAGCCCTGGCAATGGAAAAAATGACAATGAACCATGCCCTTCATACATGCAGCAAATTTATAAGATTCTATTTAATAAGGAAAATAGGTTGGGTATGGAATGTGCAAGTATACAAGCCAGTTAGAGGGCTTTGGAAAAATATCTGAAGATAGTGAAGAAAATGCACTGAATCTAGGACATCATGAAGACTTATTGAGAACTGGAGAAACCAAATTGTCCTATAAGGAAGATCAAATAAAGAATAGAAAAGAGATATGACAAGACAAAGTATTATATAGTATTTTTAAAAATATTAAATCAGGCATATTACAAGTTCTGGAAATGTCTAAGAGCAGGAAAAAGAGACACACGGGCTAGTTCTGGCTGCACATTTTTAAAGAAAAAAATCCCTACAAAGCCAGAATTGAGAAAGCATCAACAGACAGCAAATGCCACCTTTGCAAAGAAGCTGAAGAAACAATGGACCACCCAGTTAGCTACTGCAATATTACATAGACTGACTAAAAAACAATGGCAAATAAAGTAGTGTGAAATACCATTTGCTTGCAAGCAAGAACTGGTAGGATCCCAAAGCAGATAGAAAATGTGATAGAAAATCAAGAAGTTAAAGTGTTCCAGGACTTCAGAATTCAAACAGACAAGCACATACTATGTAACATCCCAGACTTAACAACTGTTGATTAGAAAGACAAAAAGTTTAGATAGTGGACATGGCAGTAACATGGAGACAGCTTTTGTTGTTAGTGGAGGAAAGGTGATCACATAACTATAGTTATATTCATAGCCCATACTAGTGTATTTCATTTGCCTTTAGCTTATTACTTTCTGTGAACTAATCATTATGGTTTGCATGTCATGGGAAATGACTTGGCCTTCTCAATGAATGAAGCCACTATGACTTAATATTGCAAATGACAATTAAAGCAAAATTTGGATGGGATGAGCCATCTATCTTTCTGCTCAAGTGGTAATATTTCTAAGTGGGCAGGGCCTACATCCGTTCAAAAAAGATTCTTCTGTTAAGCAGAATGGGTAAGCTATACCCATAGACTTTCCTATCATATAATTCTAAGAGTTTTGTAATTATTATAATATTCCATAAAGGTATTGTATGATTGAGCTCATTTTATCTATGGAAGTTTTGTTCCTCTAAGCCAAAGAATTCTTAGAGAAACAGTAGGGAATATTTTTTTAAAAAACAAACAAACAAACAGTAT
This sequence comes from Laticauda colubrina, assembly GCA_015471245.1. NCBI lineage: Eukaryota > Metazoa > Chordata > Lepidosauria > Squamata > Elapidae > Laticauda > Laticauda colubrina. The sequence goes on from BLBF01000053.1 coordinate 756,507, forward strand.
ATTCATCTTTATTATGTGAGGTAATCATGATTTAAGTAGAGAATTTCACTTCATTTCTGGAAAAATGAAAGAAATAAAGAGAATGTTTGACAGAAAAATAACCAAAGGAAGCAAAGTGTGGTTGTTGTCTATATATAGTTATGAATGGGACACATCTGATTTTTGTTGGAAAGGCAACATCTGCAAATCTATTGGAAGCAAGTGCTTTCCACTTCTGCTAGAGTGAGCCCCATCTGGGCTAAGATAATGATCAACACTGACAAGCTCCTGGGAAAAGCTTTGACATGTTCCCCCAGCTGCAGGAAGAAATTATGATCCAGGATGCTGGAGAGAAGAGATGCCTCCTAAAAATCTAATGCACTTTGTTTTTTTGAGAGAAAAGAAATGCTTTAGTAATTGACAGGAGGGGGAAAAAAAAGGTGAGCATGATCTCTTGGCCTAGTGAACACCAAATGACCCATATTTTGATGATAGATATAGGTTAGGGCAATGGGGTGTTACAGAAAACATTTGCTTTTATCACTGGACCAGCTAGGAGAATGACAACTTTATTAACACACACAGTCATCCAAAACCTACAAAACTGTAAAAAGGAAGGAGTTATGCAGTAAAAGCTTTACCTCAGTGGGGGTATTATATACAGTAGAAGAGTGAGATTTTGCTTCTCCATTTGTATTTTCTCAAATTACATTTCTCCAATTGACATCTGAATAGAGGGGATACAATAAAAATTATATCATTTTATAAATTAAGCTTGCAGAACTCGAATGGAAGATTTTTGACATCTACTGTGAATATATCTAATTTTTCCCCCTTTACATTATATACATTTTGAATACAATGGACTTACTTGAGCTTTTCTACATTTTAAATACATATCAATTTGAAATTATCAATGATAAAACCCAAATGTTATACAGTAGTTTCTCTTAAGGAATCTGTTCCTGTGTTACTTTGTAATTAGTAACAGTGACTTTCAAACAATGAGATTAGGCGATTAAAAGTCACTAATCTTTTATGTTACCCAGATACCTCCCAAGATAGTGTATATTTCAGAAACCCATATCCATACATCCCCATTACACCAGGGATGTCAAACTCTATTTCATTGAGTCCTGCATCAGGGTTGTGTTTGACCTCGGTGTGCTGGGAAGGGCATGGCCAGGGTGGGCATGGCCAATTCAATGTCACTCGTATCAGTGCCTTTGATGGCTCGATGCTCTGCCAGTGAAAACAGGCTCACGAGCTCCATTTTTGGTTCTGACAGCATCCTGCAAACCCTATTTTCACTGGCAGAGGATTGCAGAAGGCCCTCACAGCTAAAAACAGAGCTTGGAAGCCCATTTTCGCTGGCAGATGCACCATGGGGTGATCCTTCACTGTTTCCAGGGCAGCCCACAGGTCGGATCAAAGCATCCCATGGGCTGGATCCGTCCCACAGACCTTGATTTTGTCACCACTGCATTACTATTTTCCTTGTCTTAAGCAATATTATGCAATGTCTACAACAAAAACATGAAACAATCTAAGCAACCCTAGGAAATTTAAATGGCACCTCAGTCCACAATTAGTTGTACTTTACTGCACCCAATTGCACAGAATAAACTACTCAAAGGACAAAAATTCAAGTATCAGCAGAACTGAGACAGGAGCTGAGATGGAGTGTTCTATCAGGATGATAAGAGTCTTGACAGAAGGTAGGAAATCAGTCAACCTGCATAAATGTAGCATGGCACAATCATTTCTGAGATAGAAGCAATTTCAGACTAAAGAATCTCTCTAAGAAGACTGAGAAAAGGTTGTCAAGAAGCAAAAGCCAGAAAGTTATGGAAGTGCCAGACAAGCCTGATAAATAATTGGAAAGCTTACGGTTCTATAAAGCACATTAGAATAAACAGCATAGTAGAGGCTAAAATATATACTTTCAGATTAAGTCATGCTGATCTTATTTTGTTCAGTATGTTTCTATATCCTTTACTCAAGGTGCTTATAAAACTACTCTGATGAGCATGCTTGCAAACACCCATGATTAAGATTTTATACAACAGGTTTCCAGTCACACAGCTTCATCAAAATCTGTTTCCAGCTCCCAGGCAAGTCTTAATATACAAAACACAAACCATCCCATTTCTCCAGAGAGATTGGAAATAAGGCTTTTGATTATGTACCTTTCCTATAGCAATAATCTTAGCATGAAAAGGGCTTTGTAAGCAGACAGGTAAGAAAGATGAGCTAGCTAACTAAAACAATTAGATATCATACATATAAGTCTTTGAGGTGGGCCAGACAAGAGTGGACATGGACGTGGGCATCCACTACTAAACGCAATTATAAAAAAATTACAATTCTTGCATCTTGACAGCATATACATAAGACACGTGTCAGACATACAGAAGACACACCTTTTGTCATTTGCCCCCCTGTTCCCACCCTTGTATATGCTACATTTAAAAGGCAGCACAGTCCTTGACTGAATTTATCCTAGGTTATGTTTCTCAGAATTCCTAAATAAAAGACAATATTGAAATTCTCCTTATAAAACAGCTGAAAATCCTTGTCTTATTCAATAGAATGATAGCATTCTAAATTACACTATAAATTACTTAATTCTAATGGTCCTCAGCATGTTTCAGCAAAGTATTCATACCGTATATAAGCCGACTCTAAAACTCAATTTTTTTTTAATCAAATTAGGGGGTCGGCTTATACGCGCATAAATCACACAAACGAACTGACATGACACCACTTCTCAGATCACGCAATATCATCGACATTACCATTCAGTCATACATACAGCCATAAAAATTGAGACTGCACTTAATAAAGTTAATTCCAACAAACTACAACTCAATTTCAATATTAATTTTAACTGTACCTCAAATAAAATGCAACATAATTACATCTAATTAAGCACATTTTTTTTTTACTCTGGGCGCCTCCATTTTGCTTTTTCTATCACCGGATCATAATACGCTGTGATTGGTTAGTCATTCACATGAGCGCTTTCGTGTTTGCGATCATCACGTACAACATCAGAGTCTTTACATCCCGGGTAATTAACTTAATATTGTTTCCTACACAAATGCTTTGATAATGAACCTTCATCAGTGCATTGCATATTGATACTCTTTTGTTATTATCCCAAACAACACACCATGGTATTTGGGGGTTGGCTTATATGCAAGTTTTTGCAAAATTCGTCATTTTGGGGCAGTTTTTAAAGGGTTGGCTTATACGCGAGATCGGCTTATATGCGAGTATATACGGTAAATGCTTTCACTATCAATAAAGCAAATGTATAATTACTGATACTGAAATGTCTGATACTGCCACCTTTTAAGTGATCTCGTAACCTGTTTAGTTAAAATGATGTGGTACAGGGGCTTTCTAGTCAATAAAATAGGACAAGAAAAATATACTTGATCTTGTTTATTTATAGATGCCTGGTTTTTCCCAGAGCCTTCTCAATATTATTTTAATTAACTGCTTTAGAAAATATCTGGCGTGCCACAGTCTCAATATCGACTGAAAAGGTAATATTAATAAAATACAGCACCCTACCAGATTCTTCTCCTATTTATCTACATGAACCAAAATACTTTATATGGAAATCTCAAAGCTGGAAAGGGACATATAGATTCTGGAACATGAGAGAACAACAAAATCTTGTTTTCAGATAATCTAGTCAGCACAGTATTCTTTTATCACTTCTATCCTTGGTTACAAGCACAGATCTTTTATAATAATAGTCACACTGGAATTGGAAGATTTTGCAAATCAGTAACCAGCAGCAGAAATGTGTGATTAACCTTTTGTCACCTGGCACACAAGGATCCTGTCAAAGATATCTATATCTTTGAAGGGTATTCATCACTGAATAGTTCTTTTTAGTTAGAAAGAAAAACTTTAAAGGTGATTTGCATGGAGGAAACAACAGATACAGAGATGATATCAAATCTGCTTTCCTACTAACTATATTCTGCATTTTCTTACTTTGTGAACAACATACTAATTTCTGTTCTGAATTCTGGAAATCTGAAATCCATCATATCTCTGATCTGAAATCCATCAAATCTCTCAAAGTTTCATCATGCAGGTACAACTACTCACAAGAAATGCAGACATTGTACAAAAATTGGAAGCCATTTTTAAAAGGACAGCTGCTGCTATGATTAAAGACAAGTCCAATTAATAGTTTTTGGACAGGTTGGCTTGTCGAAATATGTTTTTTGTTTCTGTAATAATCAGATTTCCTGTTGTGCTGTTTTATTGTGTCTCCATTCAGTATTTTTTCCTAGGTCAAATATTACGGCATAGATTGAGAGTATTTTCTAAGCATACCCTCTCACCTCCTAGGCCTGTTTTTGTGGGGAAAATGGGAAGAGAAAGAACTGTTTTGAGTAACTTATAAACTAATAAAGACAGCATTAAAAAAATAGAATAAATAAATACTCAACTAAAGTGACAACTTTAGAAAAGGGAATCCCAAGTGCCTTATAAAATATTGTTAAAAAGATTTTTGAAGATTCATCAAACTGAAACAATTCCCTGAAGCTCTGCACACCTCTAGTATATACTAGCCAAGACAGACCACTTATCAGACTTCTGTCAGCTAACGCAGCAAGAAATTGCAAGAATACATTCAAAGGCCACAAAATCTCAGATAAATTGGTTTACTATAAATTGTAATGCTAAAGAAGCATTCAGGAAATCAGTTATAAATTAAATGCAAAAACTATAGTGAAATCAAAATTCAGGTTTTTGTCATTCTTTCTTCTGTTTACAAGATGTAAAGCCAATCTCTTCAGAACAGGAGTGATATTCACACTTATCTTTTTATTTTGTTTAAAATAATGATATGGTAGTAGTCTGTTCATAACATTCTGAGAATCAGAGTTGGTTGCAAAGTCAACTAGATATTTAGACTGGATTTGTATTTTTATCCACCTATTAAGTCCTTCCAAATATCTAGGATAGGCAGGCATTGTGGTTTGATAGTGTTAAAAATATCATCCTAGGAGAGACAAGACAGATAGCCTTGGTTACACTGCGGAAGTACTTTTGGGATAGTGGAACCACATGCACAACTGGTATGGCAAGCTCCACCTCAAGAAATCCGGGCAGGCTGCTGTCAAGCTCACTGACCGGGAGATGTACATCATGGCCAAGTGCAGTTTCCTGGAGGGTGAGATCCGCCACCGAGGAGCAGCCCCTCTGAGACCCCTCTCCCTCAGACAGCCCACAGACAGCGGTGTTTCAATTAAAAAGTGCAATTTGCAATTGACCAATCATGATTTTGTCAATTACAATAATGTTCAAGTTGTGCTCCAGTTGGTTTGGGATTACACCCAAACTTCCTTTTACAATTGGAACTTTGCTTTATTTTGCTACAATCATTCTACATTTATTTGCATGTTTTTGTATTTTGTTCTTTTATCCAGTTCTTTATCTTTTATTCTGCTGTCTCCAGGTACTGCTGCATCTACTATTCAGACTATTCTGACCCAGAGTCTTTCATTTCTTGAGTTTCTATTATTGCATTCCTTACCAATAAAGGAGAATATTTGTCACTGCTGAAAGGGAATAGCCAATCAATCAATCGAACCAATTAATATCTGATTAGCATCATCCTGTAAATCCCAAAAAAGATTTTTCTTCCTCACACCCAACCTTATTTCTGAAGTCTTTTACATTTAAGATGCTCAAATTTAACCCTGCTCAAATTTACTCTAGTTCTTGACTACTGCAGTCATGAGTTGATGGGATTGCAGTCCAGATGACTTTCAACTTGTTAAGACTACAACCTACTTCCAAAATAAACAATAGCACAGGCACATCTTTGATTACTTGAAACAAAGCATCATATTGGCTGAAAATCCACAAATGAATGGTAAGACATGAATAGCAATACCAAAAATGTATGAGATACAACTTTGGAAGTTCCACAAGCCACCCTGGGAGGGAAAGTGTTCCGTTCAGAAATAAGTTGCGCGAGACCGGGTTCCAACAACAATTCTTTTATTTAACTCAGTAAAGCAATAGTAACGGAACAAGAGCCCAAGCTGCGGCAGCCCTTTTTATAGCGGCTTGTTCATGGCTTGTGGCTAATGACATCACTTTAAGTGTTCCCGCTGTCAGGCAGGCCAATCGGATTGGTTCTCTAATGGCCAATCCGAGAATGGCCTTTTCGGCCAATCACAGCAGGGAACTTGGAGCTGACCAAGTTCCATACACAACAGAAAGCATATTTGTTTACCCTTGATTTAATGAATAAGAATAATTTTAAAGTAGTTTTGGCATATACAATAATGAAATAATGAGTTTCTGTAATTCTCTCTCTGGTGCAGAGAAGCAGACTATGGTTATAACAGCAGTACCACCTGCCACTTTCTTTATAAAAAAAAAGGAAAGATGGATTCTTAGACCGGTTCCATTGTATGCATAATTAGATGCAGGTGTTTTTTCTAAATGTGTCAGTGGAACCCACTGAAGTTCTGTATTGTTTTGAACAACCTCTACATAAAGCCCTTGTCACACTGCACCAACGGATGGAAAGAGGATGTTAAATGGAGAGAAACACTTGCCATCCGTTGGTTAATGCTATGCATCCGTTCTGTACTCACTGCCTCCGTTTTTCATCCTCTCTATCCATCCAGCATCCGTCAACTGAGGTTCCATCCGCTCAAAAAGTTTTGAGCTGCTCAAAACTTTTTGAGTGGAAAATGTATCAAACACGTCCATTCTACATCCGCAATGCAAACGGGAAACATCCGTTCTACATCCGTAGTCATCCGTTACACATCCGCTATATCCGCTAGGCATCCGCTGTGCATCCGCGCAACTCAAATCCGCTCCAGAAGAAAACGGACACAGGGAGGAAGCGAAATGGACGTAAAACAGACACAAAGCATTAGTAGCACAGACGGAGAAAGGATGAAAGCGGATGCAGCTCACATACAAAGCATTTAAAACGGAAAAAACGTTCGTAGAGGGGACCTATCTCGGATATTAAGGATGTCTAGAGGATGCCTAGAGGATGCAAAAGAACACCTAGTGGAAAACCTATATTGCCTATAAAAAGGGGGAGCAACTCACCTGGATCTCACTTTCAGTCCAGCAGCCCTGGGGTGCACACCTCTGCAGCATTCATCTGGCTCTTGCTCTTCCACAGCATCCAATTATGTCCACCATGGATCGTAACACACTCCTTTTGGTAGCCACCATCGTTCTGCAAAAGTGCGAAGCCATCTACAGGCTCTTTCAATTGTTCTACGTGAAGAAAAGGAGGCGTCCAAGAAGTGTCTGGGTCTCAAGTTGGATCAGGAGAAAAGCAGAGTACGGACTGTACAACAAGCTGATGATGGAGCTGAGGAACGAAGATCCTCGTGCATTCCAGAACTTCATGAGGATGCCTCCAGCCATGTTTGACGAAGTTGTGGAGTGGCTGAGACCCAGGTTGACCAAACAAAGCACCAACTTCTGGCCCAGCCTGGACCCTAGGCTCAAGGTGGCACTGACTCTGCGCCACCTGACCTCAGGGACCACCTACAGGAGCATGCAGTACGGCTGGAGGGTGCCGCACAACACCATCAGCATTGTGGTCAGAGAAGTGGTGCAGGCCATCATCAAAGAATACCTGGAGGAGCTCCTCCAGTGCCCCTCCACTGAAGAAGGCTGGAAGAAAGTTGCAGAGCAATGCCAGTGACGTCAAGGAGGGCTGGAATGCAGCCTCATCATGGGCTTCCCAGATCCAGACACCCTACCCAATGACACACAAGATGTGCCCGACTTCATCGTGGGGGATGACACCTTCTCCCTCAGAACCTACCTCATGAAGCCCTACACTTCCATACTCCTCACCCATGAAGAGAGGATCTTCAACTACAGGCTGTCCAGGACAAGGCGGGTGGTGTAGAATGCCTTTGGCATCCTGGCCAACAGGTTCCAGGTACTTCTCAGCACCATGCAGCATCGCCCAGAGACCGTGAGGAGAATCATGGAAGCTTGCTGCATCCTGCACAATCTCATGCGCACCCAGTACCCAGTATTGCAGAACAGACTTGTGGACCTCCAACAAGGCAATGGGGACATGGAGCCTGGGGAATGGAGGCAAGGGTGAAACCTGATAGACACTCAGGAAGCTGTCTAAGAAAAATGACCCAAGTCAAGTGTCCAAAGCAAAAATAAAGTCAACAGGTAGCCACCCAGTCTCTGGCACTCTTTTTGGTCACTTGGAGGTGTGCCCAGTCTCAGGGGTGAAGGGTCCAGGTGCTGTGGAGGTGGCTGCTGCTGGAGTGCTGGTCTGAAGCGCCACTGGGGTGCCTGGCCCTGAGCAGACAACAGGGACGGTGTGTTGAGGAAGCTCTCAGACAGCTGGCTCAACCCCGTGATGTTGAGAGCCCCTTCCTCCATGACATGGGGTGTCAGCCCCAATACCGATGACAGATGTACTGAGGCCGGGCTTGGCTGGGGGGTGGAGGAAGGAGCAGTGTAGTGGGGCTGTCTGGTCTGCAGCTGGGTGAGGACGTGCATCGGTGGCATCGGTGGCGTTGGTGGCATCTGTGGTGTGGCTGGCATCGGTGGCGTGGGTGGCATCGGTGGCATCAGTGGCACCGGTGGCATCTGATGTACCTGTGCCTGGACTGGAAAGGGCTGCCTGTGCTGCTGGACCTCCTGGTAGCCGTAGCCTTGGTAGGTGAGGGCCTGTGGAAAGCCTTGGAAGGACAGTGACATCACCTGGGGTGGAGAAGCAGGCCTGGACTGGGTGGGAGCAGGTTGAGCTGGGTCTGGAGGGTTGTGAAGAAGATCGGTGATCCTGTCCTTCACCACCAGGTATTGGAGTTCCGACATGTTCATGAGGGTCTGGTTGACATAGGTGAGGAAGGGCTTGCGGTTGGAGGATGGGTCGTCGGTGTGTACCAGCTGAGAGAGGAGATCTACGCTGCTCCTGATGGTGTCTCTTATCTCCAGCAGGACAGTGTGGCTCTGTCCCTCCGGTCTGCCTCTCTGCCTTTCTGTGGAGGTGGAGCTGGGGGTGGATGCGGGTTGGGCTGTGGTGGAAGTGCCATCTCCTTTTTCCCACTGCGTCAGGGAGTCCTCCACGCGCTCCGCCACGGGTAGTACAGCTGTTGGGGGGTTCTCCGTCATGGCACGCTCCACAGATACCTTCCTGGACACAGGAGCTGACTCTTTGCCAGAAGAGGACTGGCTCTCAGCAGGCTGCCTGAGAGAGAGGGTTGTGAGAGGGGCTGCTCCTTGGTGGCGGATCTCACCCTCCAAGAACCTACACTTGGCCATGACATATATCTCTCTGTCTGTCAGCTTGACCGTGGCCTGGCCAGATTTCTTGAGGTGCAGCTTCCCATACCAGGTGTGCATGTGCTTCCACCAGCCGAGGAGCACCTCCAAAGTGTAGCCCAGGCTCTCCACCTTCTCTCTCCAAGCAGCCTGCTTCCTTTTTGTGTCTCAATAGAGCCTGTGTCCCTTCCGTCATAGATACTCGTTCTCCCTCAGCCACTCCAGCACCTCCTCCTCATGTTCCTCTTCTGTGTTGAATTGTCTCCTCTCCCACGTCTCCTCTCCCACCTCCTCTTCACACGTCTGCCTCTTCCTCCCTTTGGCAGGGCCATATGGGACCTCATCAGAGGGGCTTCGAGGTTGTAGGGGCTGCTCCTCCACACCACCACCAGCAGCAGAAGCAACATCAACAGTAGCAGCAAAACAGGACCAGCAGCACCAGCAGCACCAGCAGGACCAGCAGGACCAGGAGCAGGACCAGGAGCACCAGCAGGATCAGGAGCACCAGCAGGACCAGGAGCACCAGCAGGACCAGCAGGACCAGGAGTAGCGCGAGCAGAGTAAACACCAGCAGGACCAGCAGGACCAGGAGCAGTGCCAGCAGAGTAAGCACCAGCAGAAGCACCAGCACCAGGAGCAGCGCCAGCAGAGTAAGCACCAGCAGAAGCACCAGCACCAAGAGCAGTGCCAGCAGAGTAAGCAGCAGCAGAAGCACCACTGCCAGAAGCAACATCAGCAGAAGCACCTCCACCAGAAGCAGCATCAGCACAAGCACCACCTCCAGAAGCAGCATCAGCAGAAGCCCCAGCACCAGAAGATCGAGCCCAGGCAGCAGAAGCCCCAGCAGAAGCAGAGTCAGGGCCAGGGGGTGGGAGGGTGGCCCTGTCCCTCTTGCCAGGGCTGGCAGCAGATGGCAGAGGCTTCCGTTTCTTCCCCATGGTTGTTGGGTTGCTGGCTGGCTGGCTGGCTGGCTGGCAAGCTTTGTCTGGAAGCAGGTCTTTCCTTTGAACGGTGACCTGCTTGGGAGCTGCTTCCCTTTATATCCGCGGGGCTGACGCAATGCATCCTCCCCGCATGCGCAGTGAACGCTGTGCATCCGCTAGGCATCCGCTAGGCTTCCTCTCTGCATCCGCTTCATCCGCTAGGCATCCGCTGTGCATCCGCTTCATCCACTGTGCATCCGCTTCATCCGCTCGGCATCTGCTCTGCATCCTCTCTTTCCGTTCTGTGTCCGTTTTGCTGCACTCCCCCGGAAGCCTTGCGGATGTGCCATTCACTTCCATCCACTTCCATCCACTAGGCTTCCATGGAGCATCCACTTTCCACCCGCCCTACGTCCTCCCCCCGTCCGTTCCTTTCTGTGTTTTCCGCTCTGGTTATGCAAATTCGGGGCACTTTTGAGAGCGGATAACAACAGATGGAACATTTTTCTCGTCCACTGTGTCCTTTTTACAAATGTTTTGCATCTGTCGGCCAGTGTGACAGGGCCTTAAATAAGTACTATAAATTTAAAACAAAGTATCCATTGTCAGTTGTCTTTCAAAATAAAAATTCAGTAGCTTTTCATTGTTCCATCTATACTGCCATATGTAATATTTTGTACCCCATTTGCAGGATAATGGCAATGGTTTGAATTGAAACCAGAATGACTTTAATCATTTATATATGAACAGTGAAATGAATCAAAGATAACCTGTTTAACTACATGAATAACAGGTTTTAGAGACATAAACATGAAATATATTATCTGCAAAACTCAATTTTAGCATATGGGAATTGTATTTATCCCTATACTATTATTTTCCTCCTGCCCTTATAAAAATTACTGTTAAGCATTGTTTTTCTGATTTATTGAGAAAAAAACAGTTTGTGTGGTTCCCCCAGTTTATGGAAAACTATGGAAGTTTTACATGTACAATAAATGCACTCAATAATTGTATTATGCCAATTTAGGACAGTAGAAGTTGATTAAAACTATCTGCCAGAAGTACAAAATTAGTAGGAGCTGCCTAAGTGATGAAAGACAGCATATCTTTTATCACTTACGGAGCTCCTTCTAATTTTGTACTTCCTGTCTTATGAGAAATCTCCCTAAATATCCATAATCCTGAAATTCTTCTCAGAATGACAGTCATCAGATGGCTAATTAAATGGCAGCTACAGAGATAGACTGCTAGAGAACCACATGAGTGAAGTGATAATACCATCCCAAAGACCTGCATTATATACAATGTTTGTGGAGATTCTCAGTCATCTAAGTCAGGGGTCCCCAACCACTGGCCCCCAGACCGGTACCGGGCCGTGGATCATTTTGTACCAGGCCGCAAAGAATGAATAATCATGATTAAAATATATATAAAAATATGTTTTTAGTAAAGAAATAGTAAAGAAGCCCTTTACTCTTGGGGAAGAATTGATTTTGCCGGTCCTTGAAAAAGTGTTTCTGCGTGAAACTGGTCCCTGGTACAAAAAAGGTTGGGGACCACTGATCTAAGTCATGATTGTCCCAGGTGCTTTTTCAAAAGGCAACTGGACTTTCTTTGTTTTTGCTTCAAGACTGAAGAAGAACTGAAGAAACTTCTTGGATGACAAGTGAAATTTCTTCAAGCAAATACAAAGAAAGTCCAGTTACTTTGTGAAAATGCATCTTTGGATTAGGTTAGAAATTTTTAGAAATAAAAATTTTTGGTGGCAGCCAATGAAGATTTGGCTTTACTCTATTTGTCATGTGTCTTTTCCACTAGAAACAGCCTTAGATTCAGGAAATAATATGCAACCTTTAAAACTGATTCATTACATGGCATCTTCTGCTAGCAAGCTCAGGAGTTCTTCCATGTGGACAGACAATACTAATCACAACAGCAGATAAATCAAATGTTCTGAAACTTTTATATACAGTTTCCTATTTGAAACATTATCTCGCCTTGTCTGAGGTTTATGGCCATGAATGAATAGGAAGAATGGCCTTTGTTCAACAACTTCTCAACATTCAGCATATTTTATTGCTTTTGGGACACATGGGAGCTGAAATATATAGGAATTATTTTTAATATTTATCTAAGTAAAATTTAAGATGTGTCAACTTATACAAATGTGCTTCTTTGTTATTTTTTTTAGGAAATGTTAGGGATGATGTGTTCTTGGCCATCCAGCTTATGGCTGGCCAAAGCTACTGAGGTTTAAATTCATGATTCATAAATACACTTCCTTATTATCTTTCTACTGAAGTAAACTTTAAATGCAGTACAAATTCTGCAGTTTGATTGTATCATGGATAAGTGATATTATAAGTCAGGAATCTGAAGTTTAATAAAAGCATATTGACAATGGCAATACAGTATAGAGAAGGGATTTTTACCCTATACATTTTAAAATGATGTTAGGATTATGAAAACTAACAGTAATCCCAATCATAGTAATTTTAAAAATAGGCAAATTCATAGTAAATATTTATATACCAAAATATTAGTATTCATATTGTTCTGTATGTAAAGTGGATGACTCCAAATCTACCATTCTGATTGGCTAAGGAAAAGAACAGTGAATTGGTTCACTAGGAACCAATCCAAAGAGCTGCCAAAAAGGCGGAAAATCCAAATAACTGCCATTGGCTGCAAGCAGGCAAGCCAGCCTGTATAAAAGGGCTAGCCCCGGCTTCAGCCGGCGTTCCGTTACTGACTGGTTATAATAAAAGTATTTGTTGTTGGAACCCGGTTTACCTCGTGTGTTTTCCGAACAAAACACTGGCGACGAGGATGGGATCGTCCTGAACGGAACAAACCTGTACGCGGTGATAAGAAGCCCAGACTGCAACCAAGATGTCTGGAAACAACGCACCGCCCGCACCCTTCAATCCCAACAAAGAGGATTGGGATTCCTATGCTGATCGCTTCCAAATGTACTTGGAGAGCAATGAAATGGAAGGCATTTCCGAACAACGAAAGAGAGCCGTGTTCCTGACGCACTGCGGAACAACCGTGTTTAAAATGGCAAAAGCCTTCGCTAAGCCTCGGGACGTTAAACAATTAACGTGGACAGAATTACAGAGACTCCTCAAAGCACACTACGCTCCGATGGTGTCTAATTTAATAAAGCGACATGAATTCTACCGAAGAGACCAGAGAGAGGGAGAAACCGTTGCCGACTTCGTCGCTGCACTCAGACAAATAGGGGGTGAGTGTGAATTCTCAAACATAGACGAGGCAATGAGAGATCGCGTGGTGTTGGGCCTGAGAGACTCAACCGCACAGAGTAAAATGCTCAACAAGCCCAACATCATCGTTACCGAAGCCATTGCGGAAGCCACAGCCGCTGAAGCTGCGAAAAAATCTGCAGTGGCCCTTAAGAAGATGAACACACACAGCGATGAAACACCAGCCAAAGAGAGAAAGCATCCTGCCACCACGACCCATTATGAAGAGTCGGGCGAAACAAACGAATCGAGCGAAGAGGACGACGAGGTCCACCGTTTGCTCACAAACAAAAAAGAGCGCGAAAGGAGAAAGTGGCGGGAATGCGCTGGCTGCGGAGGAAACCATCCACAAGCCGAATGCAGATTCCTCGATGCCATCTGCCGACATTGCAAAAAAAGAGGGCACATCGAGAAGGTCTGCAGAAACAAAAAATCTTACAGCCCGACGAGACGCAGAAATTCCCCAACACGAGCCGAGCCCAATCGAGCTGAAAGAATATGGCAACAAGAAAAGCGAGCCAATACACACCAAACTGTCATTATCCAGAGCTCCCAGACGGAAAGTGGAAGAAAAATTAAAATCGTCGTAGAAATCGAGGGAAAACACTGCAAGATGGAAGTGGACTCGGGGTCCTTCCTCTCCATGGTATCGTGGGACACAATTAAACAGTTAGTCCCAGGTATCAAGACCAAAGACTTGATGAAGCAGCACCTAACCCTCAAAGACTATCAGGGAAACCAAATCCCTGTGATGGGCAAGGGACATTTTCAAGTCGCCTACAAAAATCACATCAAGGTGCTTCCACTGACCATAGTCAACCAAGACAGACCAAGCCTCCTGGGCATCGAGTGGTTCGCGCCATTGGGCATCGGGATGACCGGGGTCGATCGAGTGACTACAACCGGCTGGGAAGACGACCTCGTCCGAGAATTCCAGGACGTTTTTGACGGATCACCGGGCAAGTACCGGGGAAACCCCATTTCTTTCAATTTAAACCCCCAAATAGCCCCACGAAGAATAAAAGCCAGGCGAGTTCCCTTTGCACTAAAGGCAAAAATAGAGGAACAGCTGGACAAATTAGTAGCCCAAGGGGTTTTAGAACCTGTGGACCATGCCAAGTGGGAAACGCCTATCGTCACACCCATTAAACCAGACGGGTCCATCAGAATCTGTGGTGACTATAAGGCTACCCTGAACCACGCATTACAACCAAGCGCATACCCGGTGCCAGTAGTCCAGCATTTGCTTCATTCCCTGGGAAATGGCAAAGTTTTCGCCAAACTCGACTTGGCACAAGCCTATCAACAACTCCCAGTAGACCCAGAAACAGCAGAAGCGCAGAATATTGTCACCCATAAGGGCGCATTCAAATGCCACCGACTCCAATTTGGAGCAAGCGTAGCCCCTGGCGTCTTCCAGAGTCTAATGGAACGCCTTCTAAATGGCATACAAGGAGTCGTTCCCTATTTCGACGACGTCCTAATCTCGGCCAGAGATGAAACACAATTAAGGAACAGACTAAAAAAGGTTCTGACTAAGTTTAGAGAATCTGGCCTCAAGGTTAAAAGAGAGAAGTGCTGTCTAGTTAAAAACAACGTCGAATTTCTGGGCTACTCAATAGACGGAGAGGGCATCCACCCCACAGATAAAAAAGTTAAGGCGATAAATGACGCTCCTGAACCTAGAAATAAAACAGAACTACAAGAGTTCTTAGGATTAATTAATTTCTATAATGTATTCCTGCCAAACAAAGCCACTATGGCAGAACCGCTACACCGCCTGCTAGACAAAAAGGCAACTTGGACTTGGGGTTACAAAGAAAAAAAAGCCTTCCAAAATATTAAAAGACTGCTAACATCAACAAACGTTCTCATCCAATTTAGCGACACTCTGCCATTAACAGTGACCTGCGATGCTTCACCATATGGAGTAGGTGCCGTCCTGACCCACCAACTACCGGATGGCAGAGAAGCACCCGTCGCATATTATTCTAGGACTCTATCAAAAACCGAGCGGAATTATAGCCAATTGGACCGGGAAGCTCTAGCAATTGTCGCTGGAGTAAAACGTTTCCACGAATATTTATATGGGAGGACTTTTCGAATCATAACGGATCACAAGCCGTTAATGGGGATTTTGGCGGGAAACAAGCCAACACCTAACATACTGTCACCGAGAATGACGAGATGGTCAGAGTTCCTGGCGGCCTATTCCTACACTCTGACACACCGACCAGGGAAACAAATTTCCCATGCGGACGCTTTGAGCAGAGCGCCTTTGCCAACAACCGACGCAGACCCGGCACCAGCGATGACAACGCTACAAATCGAGACTTGCCCCGATCTACCCATATCAGCATATGATGTCGCCAGAGCCACCGCGAAAGACTCATTGACTGCCCGCGTTCTTAGCTGGGTAGGTAAAGGCTGGCCGGAGAATCAAAAAACTGAAAATTCCAAACCTTTCCGGTCCAGACAGACTGAACTTTCCATCCAAAAGGGGTGTTTGTTGTGGGGTGATCGGGTAGTAATCCCTGCTAAACTGCAGCCCAGGGTTCTTAGGCTTTTACATGAAGGGCACCCCGGAATGGTTAAGATGAAAAGCCTCGCCAGAAGTTATGTGTGGTGGCCGGGTATTGATAAGGACATAGAGTATTGGGTAAGCTCATGCCACAAATGCCAGGCAATTAGACCATCCCCACCAAAGGCACCTGTTAAGGACTGGGAAACCGCTCGAGGACCGTGGTCAAGAATACACATTGACTTCGCGGGGCCTACCAAGGGGCATACTTTTCTGATTGTCGTTGATGCCTATTCCAATTGGCTTGAAGTAAAAATCATGCCATCAACGACAACAGAAGCCGTAATAAAGCAACTAGACAGCCTGTTTGCCACCCATGGCATACCAGACATTCTCGTCTCAGATAATGGGCCACAGCTAACCAGCATACCATTTGAGCAATACCTAGCCTCCCTAGGTATAAGACATGCACTAACCGCGTCGGCTCACCCGGCTGCGAACGGCAGGGCTGAGAGAATGGTCCGGTTTACAAAAGAAGGGTTGGAACGAATGGACGCTGGAGATATCCAACAAAAAGTAAACCGGCTGCTCACACTCCAGCACATAACACCCAGTACTATCACAAATAAATCACCAGCAGAACTACTCATGGGGCGAAAATTAAGATCTCACCTGGATAGGTTACACCCAAATTTCACCCCAGAAAACCCCCCTGACTCCTCAACACGGTTCAGACAATTCGAAACAGACGATTTAGTTTACGCAAAAAATTTCTCCGGGGACCCGGTATGGCTACCCGGGCAAATTATCCAGATTACAGGCCCCAAATCCTACCGAGTAAAATTAGACGATGGAAGGGAATGGAAGCGGCATATAGACCAGCTTCGATCTCGAATTATGGAAAGAACCGCGGACTTACAAACATTCACAAAAAAACACGGCGAAATGCAAACCGAGGTGGGGGGGGAAAGGCGAGAAACGAATAAAGAACTATTTAAAAATAAAACTAACATTCAATACGACCAAAAAGAGCCAACAAAAGACTCACCGTTTGAAGAGACCCACGGAAAGAGACCTTCGGAAGGGGCCAGCCAAGCCAGCTCGACCTGCCCCGAGGAAACGGGAGGGAGCGGCAGAACCGCTGGCCTAAGAAACTCAGGCGGCGGTAAAATGGCCGACTCACCCTTTCAGACGGTTCCAGAGAGAAGGACGGACGACACAGCAGCCCCATCTGAACCGGTCGAAGTCTTCACTGAAAATGAACCGCGCAGGTCAAGTCGAGTCCGAAAAAGCCCCACCTACCTGCGAGACTACGTCACCACGTAGGACTGAACTAAGGAGGGAGGGATGTTCTGTATGTAAAGTGGATGACTCCAAATCTACCATTCTGATTGGCTAAGGAAAAGAACAGTGGATTGGTTCACTAGGAACCAATCCAAAGAGCTGCCAAAAAGGCGGCAAATCCAAATAACTGCCATTGGCTGCAAGCAGGCAAGCCAGCCTGTATAAAACGGCTGGCCCCGGCTTCAGCCGGCGTTCCGTTACTGACTGGTTATAATAAAAGTATTTGTTGTTGGAACCCGGTCTACCTCGTGTGTTTTCCGAACAAAACACATATTTATTCAAATGATAGGGTATTTAATTAAAATTTGTTCATTATACAAAAACATTTTGTGTGAAACCAATTTAGTGATATTTTTTGCTCAATTACTGAATAAAATTTCAATCACTCAATAAAAAGAGACATTTTTCTGTTTTGTGTCAGTTTTATTAACCATGGCAAGAAGACATGCTTTATTTTCAAGAGACATAATCATCTTAATTGTATAAATCAAAATACATAAAATGTAACCTTTCATAAAGAAAGTTATTTAAATATTGTGCTTGACCTTTCCTACAGCTTTTCCAGAGCAGCACATGAGAGGTAATTATTAAGCATGGAATTTACCTTTTGCTCAATTATGTGCACATTTTCATCAAGCTGTCTGCCATACCCTAAAATCTTTCTTTTGGCTATTCATTATTTCTGTGCTACCACAACAAAAGGGGGTTGGCTCACAGCAAAACACTCCAAAGCTGGATCAAATCAACTCATCAGAGGGCAAATGGCAAGGAAGGTGTGTCCTTCCATGCAGCAGTGGCAGCAATGATCACCCACCCACTTCTCACCCTGTTTAAATCCTTCATACCAAAAGTAAGGAGGCATTAGCTTAGTCAGAGGATTTGTGCATGCCACCCATGTCAAAGGGTAACTGGCAAGGGGTGGCTTTAAAACACAGGAGGATAAATTGTAGGAAGAGATGGGGGCAGGTGAGGGAAGCATCACTTTTCTTTCATTCGTATAGACTAGGGTAAATCATTCTTCTCCTAGTCAGAAAAAAAACTATCTACTTGTGGGCTGTGTGAACTCCAACTCTGCTTCTCCATTTTTCGTCCTCACACACACACACCGCCCCACTTCCTGATCTACTTCACTGTCCTGGCAGCCCCCCCCTTTTTTTTTTAAAAAAAAAAATGAGCCTCTTTATTGGTTACATCGGTACAGGGAATAACATGAAATTCACATGTTAGGAGGGTGAGGGGAGATGTTAATATGTAGGTGAGAGGAGCATATTAGTCTTATTCCAGTACATACATAATATGTATGGCCATGAAAGGCACCCTTGGTTAGAGTTAACCTATGCCTGCTCTACTTGTAATAAGATGAAGTATATTATAGCCAGCCAAGGTACTATGAATAGGGTGGGAAAGAAAAAAATCTTTTAAATGGAGAAAGCAAAGGCCATTTTTCAAATCCCTTGATATATCAACTATTGACTATGCACCTTCAGGCACATTATTACAAAGCTCTGATTTCTGCAATTAAAGCTTCAGTTTGAATACTTTTTCTGTTTGAAACTTAACATCATTGTGATGACTATAAAGTATCTGGGTTATAATCATGATTATTTATTTGCACTTTATTGTACTGAAATTAATCACAGCCAAATAATCTGCTATAAAAGCTTTCCTGTTATTTTATCTCTGCATTTGAAAATATGCTAGAAGCTCAAAGATGGGCAATTTTTAATAAGCTGTTTGTAGTAATGAAGGAGCAAAATACTCCCCAACCTCCCTTGACTTCTTTACAAACTTTGAACAGCTGTTCTCCCATAATTTTTTACAAACACTTTCTTGGCTCATTGAGAATGCTCTCTTAATGTGCATTCTTTTAGTTCAGGGTAGCACTAAAATTATGCCAGCATAATGTTTTCTGTTTCAGCAGCTCATATTTATCCCGTTTTAACAGCAAGGAAGTGAAGTGGTGCCTCTTTAATATTTTAATTCAAAGTGAGTTAAAGGCAATGATTAGTGGCTGGGTTTCCCACCCCGCTAGGTTTCCCTCCTACCAGACTTTCTACTCTCACATGTAGGATGGGAAAACCATGAATTTAATGTTGCCAGGAAGAATTGCGTGGTAGAACCTGGCACTTTACTTAACAATAAAAGCTATTATAGCTATGTGGACAGTTTATTAATCACATTGAAAACAATATAAATATCCTGCAATAAAAAAGGAAGAGAGATAACATATTGATGGCATGAAGGATAGATACAAGATGAAGCAAAAAAGAAAAGTTTTTTTTGGCAGAGGAAAAATATCAGTTAAATTTTTTCCTATTGCATCCCATTTCCAGTTGCCCCTTTTTTATTGACTATGAAAATCAGTGCTTCTTGTTGCTCACAATGGGAGCAGTAGAAGAAAGGAATCTTAATGAAGTTGCTAGAGTTCTTCATAACAATTTTCTATTCGTGATCTTTCATACAGTTCTCTGTGGCTACTTCTGTGGAAGTAAAGGCCCTGTCACACTGGCCGACGGATGCAAAACGTTTGTAAAAAGGACACAGCGGATGAGAAAAATGTTCCATCTGTTGTTATCCTCTCTCAAAAGGGGCAAAAATTTACATAACCAGAGCGGACAACACGGAAAGGAATGGACGGGGGGAGGATGCAGGGCGGATGGAAAGCGGATGCTCCATGGAAGCCTAGAAGATGGAAGCAGATGGGAGTGGATGGCACATCCGCAAGGCTTCCAGGGGAGCGCACCAAGGCGGACACGGAATGGATACAGCGGATGCAGAACGGACACCAAGCGGATGAAGCGGATGCACAGCAGATGCCGAGCGGATGAAACGGATGCGGAGTGGAAGCCTAGCGGATGCCTAGCGGATGCCTAGTGTTCACTGCACATGCGGGGAGGATGCATTGTGTCAGCCCCGCAGATATAAAGGAAAGCAGCTCCCAAGCAGGTCACCATTCAGAGGAAAGACCTGCTTCCAGACACATCGCCTGCCTGCCTGCCAGCCTGCCT
This sequence comes from Laticauda colubrina, assembly GCA_015471245.1. Taxonomy (NCBI): domain Eukaryota; kingdom Metazoa; phylum Chordata; class Lepidosauria; order Squamata; family Elapidae; genus Laticauda; species Laticauda colubrina. The sequence goes on from BLBF01000053.1 coordinate 776,869, forward strand.
GCCAGCCAGCAACCCCACAACCATGGGGGGGGTTCCATGGGGAAGAAGAGAAAGCCTCAGCCATCTGCTGCCAGCCCTGGCAAGAGGGACAGGGCCACCCTCCCAACCCCTGGCCCTCACTCTGCTTCTGCTGGGGCTTCTGCAGCACGGGCTCGTTCTTCTGGGGCTGGGGCTTCTGATGCTTCTGCTTCTGGAGGAGCTGATGCTGCTGCTTATGGCAGTGGTGCTTCTGCTGGTGCTAACTCTGCTGATGCTGCTTCTGGCGGTGGTGCTTCTGCTGGTGCTTACTCTGCTGAAGCTGCTTCTGGCGGTGGTGCTTCTGCTGGTGCTTACTCTGCTGAAGCTGCTTCTGGTGGTGCTTCTGCTGGTGCTTACTCTGCTGGCGCTGCTCCTGGTCCTGCTGGTCCTACTGATGCTCCTGGTCCTGTTCGTGCTCCTGGTCCTGCTGGTGTTCCTGGTCCTGCTGGTCCTGCTCGTGCTCCTTCTCCTGCTGGTGCTCCTGGTCCTGCTGGTCCTGCTCGTGCTGCTGGCGCTGCTGGTGCTTACTCTGCTGCTGCTGATCCTGGTCCTGCTGGTGCTGCTGGTGCTGCTGGCACAGCTGGTGCTTACTATGCTGCTGCTGATCCTGGTCCTGCTGGTGCTGGTGCTGGTGCTGGTGCTGCTGGTGCTGGTGCTGCTGCTGGTGGTGGTGTGGAGAAGCAGCCCCTACAACCTGGAAGCCCCTCTGATGAGGGCCCATGTGGTCCTGCCAAAGGGAGGAAGAGGCATATGCAAGAATGGGAGAGGAGGCAATACTCCATCAAGGAGGAACATGAGGATGAGATGCTGGAGTGGCTGAGAGAGAATGAGTATCTATGGCGGAAGGGACACAGGCTCTACAGGGACACTAAAAGGAAGCAGGCTGCTTGGAGAGAGAAGGCGGAGAGCCTGGGCTACACTTCGGAGGTGCTCCTTGGCTGATGGAAGCACATGCACACCTGGTACGGGAAGCTGCACCTCAAGAAATCTGGCCAGGCCGTGGTCAAGCTGACGGACAGAGAGAACTATGTCATGGCCAAGTGCAGCTTCCTGGAGGGTGAGATCTGCCACCAAGGAGCAGCCCCTCTCACAACCCTCTCTCTTAGGCAGCCTGCTGAGAGCCAGTCCTCTTCCGGCAGAGAGTCAGCTCCTGTCTCCAGGCAGGTGTCTGTGGAGGGTGCACGACGGAGAACCCCCCGACAGCTGTACTAACCATGGTGGAGCACATGGAGGACCCCCTGATGCAGTGGGAGAAAGGAGACGGCACTTCCATCACAGTCCAACCCGCATCCACCCCCAGCTCCACCTCCACAGAAAGGCAGAGAGGCAGACCGGAGGGGCAGAGCCACACTGTCTTGCTGGAGATAAGAGACACCATCAGGAGCAGCGTAGATCTCCTGTCTCAGCTGGTACACACCAACTCCTCATCCTCCAACCGCAAGCCCTTCCTCACCTATGTCAACCAGACCCTCATGGACATGGCGGAACCCCAGTACCAGGTGGTGAAGGACAGGATCACCGATCTGCTTCACAACCCTCCAGATCCAGATGAACCTGTTTCCACCCAGTCCAGGTCTGCTCCTTCACCCCAGGTGATGTCACTCCCATTCCAAGGTTTTCCACAGGCCCTCACCTACCAGGGCTATGGCTACCAGGAGGTCCAGCAGCACAGGCAGCAGCCCTTCCCAGTCCAGGCACAGGTTCATCGGATGCCACCGTTGCCACCGGTTCCACTGATGCCACCGATGCCACCCACGCCACTGCTGCCACCAACGCCACCGATGCCACCCACGCCACCGATGCCACCCATGCCAGTCCTCACCCAGCTGCAGACCAGACAGCCCCACTACACTGCTCCTTCCTCCACCCCACAACCAAGCCCAGCCTCAGTATATCTGTCATCAGTATTGGGGCTGACATTGGACAGTAAGAGACACAAGGATGGCAAAATTGGAAGTTACATGAACAACTGACCGTTCATGTAAATATATATATATATAACACAAAGTGGGATCTCCTTACCCAGTCCAAAAATCTAGAGAGAGAAGAGGATTCAAAGAAATAAATAAAAAGATTCATGTTTTTATATCAATAAAAGGCTTGTTTACTAAGCCTAACTGAATCCTAGATTAATTCTTTGGAGAAGTTAATAACAGCTACGTGGTCAGATAGTCACATCATCATTCTCCTCAGCAGGGAAAGTGTTAATTTTGGAGTAATGGAACAATTAGGTAATAACAAAATTGATTGCAGTCCATTCTGCACAGACACTGGAGGAAAGCAAAGGAAGATAAGATTGTCTGCATTAGCTAAATTTTTCTCATTTAGTTGTCTTCCTGAAAAAAATCTTTCTACCCGTTTTAGGCTAAGAATAAAAAGAAAAGTTGATGTAGTTCACAAGAAGATTCTTGCTTGCTGTATTTTGTCAAACCTCAGAACTCAGAATATTCATAATATTTCATTTGCTAAAAATATGTCATTTTCCAACATATATATTTCCATAATTATTTCCAAATAATAATATTATATATAATATATATTATATATATATAATATATATATTATATATATATATAATATATATATATATCCAACATAACCATTCCATTGCATCTTACCTGAGATTCATTATATTATTTAATATTATATTACATTATTATATTATGAAATAGGGAGGGGGGTAGAGAATAGATGATAGACAGACAGATCATTTTGAAAGATGTTTAAACCCTGTGCTTTGTACTTGGATTATATTTTTCAAGGAAATGGCATCCATTGAGAAATTTGCTGCCAAAACTCTGGGAAAATGACTATTATTGGAAACAAAAAGTTCTTCATGCAAACTAAAAAGACATTCTGCCTTGGTTGAATCAGTAGAAATTACATTTATCTCAGCAGGGAAATCCTTGTATTAATAAGTATTTAATAATAATAATTAATAAGTATTTCATCTGGAAATTTTCCATGTAAAGAACTGCCTCATCTGAATATACCCATTAATATCAAGGTTAGAGGGTGGAGTAAAAGAAATAAATTATTCCAAAAAACCAGGACAGGCAACAGAATTGTTTCTATTATTTGGTTCTAAAGTAGGATTTTATTTTTTTTTAAAGGGAGAGGTGTTACAAATTAACTGAAGTATTTTTATAATGTAATGATCAATGTAACTACTTTTGAATCAAGTCTCTGGAATTTAAATTCAACAATAGTGACATATTTATTTAAATTATTTTAAAATAAACTCTAATGTGATATTAATTCAGTTTTTCTTGCAATGATTGGACAGCCTATTATATTGAGTGGCATGCTGTTTTGAAGATGTTGAATTCTGATAGAAGAAAAGTGTTGAATTATTATTTGTAGATTGTTGCTTTTATGTTCATAAAACACGTTCACCTGCTCTGAACCTATAGACTACATAAATCTGCATTGATTGCTACATGGCTTCTGGCTACAATCAGTGCTGTTTATTACCATATATGGCACAGGGCCTGGATTGTGAGCCTCCTTAACTCCAACTGGTTTTGCCCAACCAGTACACTCCAGAGAATGAATGTATTCCTGCTCCCCTACATTAAACATGGTCATCTTATGTGTTTTCTTCTCTGCCATGGCCTCCACCCTCTGGAACAACATCTCTGCAGGGGTGGGATTCAAATTTTTTAACAACTGGTTCTGTAGGCCTGGCTTAGTTGGTAGGCATGGCTTGGTGGTTATGTGACTGGCTGGCATGGTCAACTCAACATCACTCACATCGAAGCATGCATCTCCTCGCCTGGCCTCTCATGACTGTGGGGATGCTGCAACAGTCACAAGTGTGAAAAGCGGTCATGTCACTTTTTTCAGTGCCATCGTAACTTTGAATGGTCACTCCACACAAGCAAAGTACCAGCAAAGGAGGGGAAAAAAACTCCAGAGAAGTTTCAGAGACAGGAAATCTAGTCCTGCCAAGAATGTAATAAGGGTTAACAGGGAGGCAGTTTCTGTAAACAACACCAGAATGTTTTCTTCCTGCCTTCCTTACAGGATTAGGCCAGTAATTTCTTCCAACAACCAGTTCTCCGAACTGCTTAGAACATTAATGTTCTGTCCGGAAAACAAGCGCGAGAGACCGGGTTCCAACTAACAACTCTTTATTCGGTTAACAGCAACAGTAACGGAACATGGCTCAAGCCGCGGCAGCCCTTTTTATAGAGGCTTGCCTAACGGCTTGTAGCCAATGACATTAGTTTAATCTTGCCACCTTTGAGTGGCTTCTTGGATTGGTTCCTAATGAACCAATCCACTACTGGCCTTTCTGGCCAATCAGAAGTGACTACTTGGAACCTTCCAAGTCATACAGAACAGTTAACATCGGTTATAGCGAATCAGTGCGAACCTGTAGAATCCCACCCCTGCATCTCCCAGTGATAAGGATAGTTCTCTCTCTCTCCTAGGATCTAGAAAGCTTTGAAAACCTAGCTTTGATCTCAGGCCTGGGGTTAATGTATTGTTGTTTTATGGATGGGCACTGTTTTATTTTGTTTGTGTCATTTTTAGTTCATTATAATCCAGGCTGTTTGTGTGATTTTAGGTTTTATCTGTTTTTATAGATTTGAGGTGAAGGCTATAATGCTTTTCAGAGTCTATTAAAGTTGGCAATGTTGAAAGTGTTTATTATGAGAATTAACAGTTGAAGACAATGGGGAAAAAGGCAATGGGAAATTGCCTGAATTGGCATAGAGGCATATATCAGAGAAAGAGAGAACAAATAGGATTTAGGATATAAAAGCATGGTTCAGATCAATCCATAAAATAAATCAATAAAAGAATTCTAATTTGTATCTAGCTCTGCTGTTCCTTATGTGTATTCCAGGTGGTAATACTTCTCCTAATTGGGAAAATTTCCTTACTTGTCTGAAGCCACTCTCAGAAGATACTCACCATTACCTCCCAGGATCTGTTTTTTTTCCCTTATTCTCTCTTCAAGTCCCTCCCTAAGGACAGTTAAATGTTTCTGCTCCTGCCTGGTATCTCAGAGTTTCCCCAGATTTTGTTGGTTTCTGACCACTACCTAGGTTGACAGATTTAGAGAGGATTAATTATTTTTAATGTAAACTTAATGGGATGGGACTATTCCATCTTTATTACCTGATATACTGTTTATCTGTTGTGTTTATTTTTGAAAATTGCAGTGGGTATGTATGTGTAGTGATGAGGCATTCTTCCTGGTAATTTGGTTCATTCCAATTTTGTGGCATTATGATTCTATCACAGTTTAGTAATTTAGACTTAAGCTACAACTCTAATTTAGTTGAATATAAATTGCATTAAACATTTTCAACATTACTTCAGAAAAAATATGTGACCCCCCAAAAGAAGACATTTGCATAAAAAGACCAGCTGGATTTGTGTGTTTTTTAAAGAACAATAATATATAATATACCACATTTTATGAGAAAGCCATCAAAAGATATGCAGTTTTATGAACAGTGTAAGTAGGATTTACTTAATCTTTTACTATTTGTATTATAATTGCTGTGATTTGTCTAATATCTATGTCAACTACAGTAATATTTCAAGTTTTGCAATCAAATGCCTAAAACATTCAATGTATTTAAATTTAAATTTAATTTAAAGATTTTAATTCTGCAAAAAGCATTCTGCTGGTGTAAGCACTAGATACATTTCACCTTTAGAATGGCAAAACTAAATGCAATCCTATTCTATTCTGGTGTGCTGCTGAGACCACAATTAATTAGCAGACAGGAACAGCATACTATGGTCCACAGACCAAGAAAACTAGAGAATGCTGACTGATAATTAGATGTTGACTAACTTAGATTTCTACAAAAGATTTTGGTAGGTACCCAAGAGCTCTGTTCAATTAATGATTGTAATAAATGTTTTCTGGATTGTAAATGAACATCTAATCAAACTAGCACCTGTCACAGGTGTTCAATACTGCTTACTATGTTATAGTTCTGAATCCTCTGTCTAAGGGTTTTTCCATAAGACCTGTTACAGAGGGTGGAAAACACTTCAGCTGTTCTATTAAAAAGATTTGAATGTACAACAACATGATCAGAGTCAGTTGGATTGAGATAAGTGATTATAGAAATCAAATAAGTAAGCAAGCAAAAATTGTCTTCAGCTTACTTTATTCCCAACCTGTGGGCACATTCCAGTTATATTTTATCATATTTGCATCTGGACAAGCCTAACTCTGTGGTTTCTCATTCTAACTCTACTTCCTATCTACACATACAATAGATATACTGATTAACAGTTAGGCTAAGTGATAGCTGGTTAGACATGACTGATAAATCACTGGATTTTCCTACCATTATTCCAAATTGATGGAATACTTTTTCTCTTTCTCTCCCTTCTTTTTTCTTGCTCTTTCTTGTTTTCTTTTCTTTTCTTCTCTCTCTCCCCCCCCCTCTCTCTCTCTCACACACAGACACACACACACCCTGGTCTGGGATGAACAGATTGATCTGGCAAGCTCTAGTCAGCAGCAGGTGGTGGGAAAAGGAAGAAAGGGAGGGTGGGGGTGGCTTGTGGCTGCAATCTTCCCAAAAGCAAAGCACTTCCGTGCAATGGTGGTAGCAAGGTGTTGAGCACTCCCTCTCCCACCCCCAGTGCAATGGTGATAGCAGCAGTAGGGCCTTGATCACCTGTTCAGGCTGTAGTCCTCCCAAAACACCTCTGTGTGTGGCATCCTGGCCTGCGAGGGAAGCAAGGAAGCATGGGGAAGGGCTCTGGTTGGTGCCACGATCTCCCACTTGCTTCCCAAAGCTGCCCTGGCCTGCGAGGGAAACAAATGGGAGATCGCAGCACTGGAGCCCTTCCCTGTGCATGCTTGCTTCCCAAGTACCTCCATGTGTGCTGGTGGGTGCAGCGGGGCCTTGAGCACCTCCTCGGCCCTCCCAAAGTACCTCCACGTGCAGCAGCGGCAGCCAGTGGTCCACCGCCACCCCTAAACATAAAGGTACTTTGGGAGGGCCGGGGGGGGAGGGTGCTCAAGGCCTTGCTGCCCTCACTGCTACGTGGTTGGGAGAGCACCGCATGGTGGCTTAACCAGGCAGACAAACCTGGTAAGTAGGCTGGGCAAGGGCCAGGAAAACCCAGAGATGGCTGTGGGAGGTTCGGGAGGCCCAGAGATGGGCACAAGAAGCCCAGGGAGCCCTGGAGATGGCTGTGAGAGGCCCAGGGAACTCTGGAGATGGCCACGAGAGGCCCGAGGAGAGTGGGGGAGAGGCTAGTACGACTCGCAGGCTTACCTGTGCAGACAAGAGCAGTTTCCTGAAGGGAGGGGCCAGGGTCTTGGAAGCATTTAGGCCGGCAGCAATGGCTGGCCTGGAAGGCAGGCAAATGCAGGCTGCAGGTATGTAGTGTATGTGCACTAGAGACTGACTGGGCAGGGAGCGGAAAACCAGGTGAGAGGGGCAGGGCCAGCCAGTGGCCTGATTTACTTGTTCATAACAACTGGTTGTATAGAACTAGGGAGAACCAGTAGAATCCCACCCCTGGTCTTAAAACTGGCTCCTTGAATAAAGGAAAATAAATATTCAAAATCTAGTTGTGGAAACAAAATTGTTCCGGAAAATATACGAGGATAATGACACTGTATTAACTATTTCAAAAGCTTGTGGGGACTTGCCCTCATCTTTTTTAATCTCTACGAGAAACTTCACTATAAAATTATTGAGCAGAACATAATTGTTGTTGGATGTCATAGTAGAGAGTCATTTATTTATTTATTTGCTTATTTATGTTTCCTATTTTTAAACTGCTGATCTCCCTCATAGTCATGGCCACATAGAATCTCAATGAGTCTATGCAGCGGAATTGTCTCCTTGCTATACAAGATAAGGAAGAAAGATAATAACTGACTTGTAACCAAATTCTAGATAACAAAAGGGAAAAGTAGAATTCATTGCATTGATTATAAGAAAAATTGCATAGGTTCCAAAGGTTATGATGGAATATAGTTCAATTTTCCCAAGCACAACAGTAGTTACAATTATTGAACAATACAGGCTCACAACAAACTAATTCAATACAAACTAATTCAAGGAAATAGCATGAAGCTATTTAGAATGTTAATGAAGCAGAAATAGGCATATTTTATTTTGCTCATATAGTCAGAGAATATTTTTTATAAAGACTAAACCTTAAACTAAAACAACTGAGCCAAACAGAAATTGGTCAGCTCACTTTAATATCCTTTTCATCCCTTTTAATGTCCCTTTTATCTAATACAAATTGTATCCTGTTTTCAATAAAATCAATATACAAAGATAAATACTAAATAATCCAAACAATATAATCAAGCCAGCAAGCCAATTCAGTGTTGTCAGCAAATCAATCAGGTAAATACAGCAGAAATTAATCAATGAATTTGCAAAAGTTCACCCACCTGTTCTGTAACTACAATGATATTTAAATGTTGATCAAAATCTGTAGTTGACAGACAATGACCCTCAAAGTTATATTGTTAATCAGACTCTCATCTTCTCTCTCATTTAAGAATAACACTAGGATAAAATGGAGATCAAGATAGGACAATATTCAGTGTTCCTTTACTTTATATCTGCCCTCAACTGAAGAGTGTTTATTTATTTGCATCTCTGAAACTTATAACTGAAAACCTTGGCCTGAAGAAAGGAACTTGGCTGCCATTCAAACCAGTCAATTGGGAGGGAATCTGATCTATTTTCAGAATGCTTGAAAATTTAGCTTGGTGTGTTTTGTAACTTGCTTTCTTAGTTGATGTTACAAATGTATTACTTCATGTGTTGTTTGCTTTCTATGGTAACATCTCTGCATTAGTCTGTAGCTTTCCTAGCTCCAATCTTAAAGTATAATGTGAATTCCTTCGTGAAATTTTCCTTTTGATTTCACTGAAATGTAGGAATATAGGGACACTGCTGATCTCTGTCAAAATCATTATGGAGTGAAAACAACATATTTTCACATGTTTCTTGATCATCTTGTAACTGAGTTATTTCAAGAACATTACACTAACTCAATGATAATTTGATCAAAATATTCTCTTTTGAAAGAAAGAGCAAAAACAAATTCTTTGCAATAAATTGAGTGACAATAATTACAAAGAAATACAGCAGAATTTTTATAAATTTATAGTTTCAGCTTTCCGAATAAATGGCCATTTTCATAAATAAATCCTATTATTTAATTGAAATCTTTCTTGTAAGTTGAAATTGTGGATTCAGCTCTTACTTCCTGTAGCAACAGAATAAAAATGCTCTATCACCTATGTTATGGCCCTTTAAATATTTAGATAGTACAATCGCATCATATCTTAATACTCTTTTCTCCAAGCTCAATTTACACAACTCCTTCAATTTTTCTTTAGTACACTTAGTCCTCTGAGCATATATTTCTCTATTGAGGATCATGACTTCAAATCACTTTTACTGAAAGCGAAGTCAGATCAGATCAGCTGGTTCTTCCTTTGATCTCCATAGTCAACTGAAAGCATTTTATACAAATGCAACTATATGATTTCAAAACTGCATGTGTTCAACTATGTATGTGATCACTCTTCTTGGAAGATATTTATTTCTATATTTGCAAGTAGTCTGCCTTTTCCTCCAAGAATTTATTGTTAGCATATAAAACATTATTTACTACATTTTCTACAGGTCTGAAAGAAAGAATGGTTGATCCAAAATTATTCAGATAACCTCTGTATTTGGGAGTGGAGCTGATCCATTAATCATGACACTTCAGTGATACCTCACCTTCATGGATATGGTTACACATCTTTAGAGATCCTTCACACTTCTAAATCTTTAGTGCTCTTTCTTAAAATAGCATGACTATATGGAGAAAGCTATTCCATCTCTTCCAAGAGCACCAGCCCAGCAAATGTGAAACTGACCGACCCAGGACTCAGACTATGTTATCAGAAAACTATCAATAAAAATGTCACAGAGGCTGAAAGAAAAGATTTCCAAAGCAAAGCTACACATGGATTTGAATTTTCTAAAGCCCATTCAAGATTTAAGATAGGAGTCAGAATATGACTCTGAAGGCTCATTTGGGGAGCACAGAGGAGTCAAAATCCATGAGACTGTCTGGTGGTCTGAGACCCCATCCCCCGATGGCTTTCATTCTTGCCTCCTCAAATTTTAACTTTTTGATACTTGTTTATAATTTAAGATTTTAATGTACACTGCCCAGAGTCCCACTCTCAGGAAAATGAGCAGTTTAAAAATGTGAAAAATAAATACATAAATAAAATATGCCTATAAAGAGCTTGGGCTAGGGGCAACCTTTTTAAAAAATACAACTTATCCACATACTAAAACACATAATAAAAAAGTAAAACAAAAATTTCTCACACTTCCTTATTCATGTAAATTCATCAACTTCCGTTATTTTTTAAATTATTCTTGTGAAAGACAGTATATTATCTGAGGATTAGGCCAGTATATATCAATATATCTGATTTTGAAAGGCAGCAGATTTTTTTTCAATTAAATTTTGTAACAAGCACAGCATGTTTTATTTTTATTCAGTTTAAGTTTCTTCCTTGTTTTTTCCCCTTTAATTCTGAGAATGGGGGGGGGGGAAGTAAAATTGCTGGACATTTAACAGCTATTGATTAATGAGCCCAGAATTTTTGTTTATGAGTTTTTCTTCCTATCTACGTTTCAGGTTTTTATTTTCAAAACATTGTGAGACCCCTGTTTAAAAGATGTAGATTTGTTTTTCTAGGCACAAAAGATCCAACATCCACTGAATAGTTTGCTTTTTGCTATTTTTCTAAGAGTTGTTTATATTTTGCTAATGCTCCTCAGATAAAACATCCTAAAGCAATTCACAATTTGAGCAATCTCCATTACAACGCTGGTTACACTGTAGGTTCTCCACCTACTTTTATTTTCAGAGACTACTATTCGAAGTCTTCATAATTAATTTCATTCTATATTTTCCAATGATTTTATTGAGCTTCTTTTAAAATCTTACCTTTCTTTTCTTACAATATTTTTCCATTTGGTGTCATTCTTGATTATCTTTCTTTGTCCTTTTTGTTTGATATGAAAGGCTGTTGTCATGTGTTCTTATTGCCTAAGGCTTTTATCTTGATCTTTTCTTGGCCACTCTAATAGCTTTTTAAAAAAACACCATTTGGTAGTTTTCTTATTTGAAGTCTTAGAAGTACATTTTTTGCTTCAGTTTTCACAATATCTTTTATCTTTTACTTCATCTCTTTAGTTCTCCTTTGAATAAATTTAGTGCATTACACTGCGCCTTATCCTGATCTTATTTGTAACTTTCCAGGTCATACAATGCTAATATATTCTTTAATGTTATAAAGCTAACCTATATATCTGAACCAGTAATTAATAGTCTCTTCCATAATTTACAGCTGAGAAAATTCTAGCTGAACAGATTTCACTGTTTCTTAATATGTAGTCTCTTTGATTCTGATGTTATTGTTAGGATGTTCATGTCTATATTTATATTTCAGATATTATTTAAAAATTATCTTTACAACACTTATATTTAATTTTATTATTGCATTTACCTAGCTCAAAGTTTTTGTGATTCCAAGTTTTCCCATTTTTCCAATTTGGATGACTGAAAATCTCCATGGGCAGAAACTATTAATTGTCCAGTAAATAAATACTGCTGGTAGATGACATGTTCAAACAGCAAGGACTAACAGAAGCATTAGCTGAAAAGAACATACATTGTGCTGCTGCATCCTTCCGCACCAGTTTTCAGCTTTCTCAGAATTGCCCCTATAAATGAGTAAAAGTGAAGCAGTTGCTTCTAGATGTGAGGGATCAAAGAATAACATTGCAACTTAACCCAATTTAGCAACATGTTCTAAGTAATAGAAAGCTTCCAAGAGAATGTGTGAAATATTAAATTGCTCCCTACCAGTTTTGTTGTTGCCACCAGTGTCTTTAATGTTAGCATGCAAGTAAAATTAGAATATAACTACTATATCAGATGGAAGGCGAGTATGACAGCATATACTGGAGAATATCCTTTAGAAAGAAGAACTACTGAAACAGTATAGTTTGTGTGTGTGTGTGTGTGTGTGTGTGAGAGAGAGAGAGAGAGAGAGAGAGAGAGAGAGAGAGAGAGAGAGAGAGAGAGAGAGAGAGAGAGAGAGAGAGAGAGAGAGAGA
>BLBF01000053.1:789053-817129 GCA_015471245.1 Laticauda colubrina
AGAGAGAGAGAGAGAGAGAGAGAGAGAGAGAGAGAGAGAGAGAGAGAAGAACTGGTACTTAATAGAAAGGGAAGCTTGTGTGATGGATTGCAGTGAAAAGATTAGAGCAGAATAGGAGACAGGAGAGTAAGGATAGTCACTCCCTAAAATGTCCCAGGGTATACCAGTTAGAGTAAGAGTAGTAAGATTTTATTCTAGCAAGATTCTGTCCATTGTATGTAAGAAAAAAAACAACTGTCCAATAGCAGCTATAACCTCATATCATATTTGATTTCAATGCTATAAGAAGGCTTTGGCATCTTCTCTAACTGATCACCAAAAGACATTGAGTAGGTACAAAGGATTGAAACACTATTATGATAGAGCTACAAGTCATCTTCACTCATATAATGGAAAGAGCAATGACCATTATGATGCAATTTTATTGATTGCTAAAAATGGATAAAGAATTGGAGATCAGGTACCTGAGTCACTTATTTTCTTGAGTATGGTTTTAATTGGTCAAGGAAAGATTCTTCCATTTCAATCTCAATATGATTATTATCCCATTAAATATTTGATTATGACCACAATTGAGGCCAATATCTGAGTCCAACAATAAGCCTGTACTTCAACATACCTGCCACCTAAAATAAGGCCTCAACAGATAAAGAGTAAGGCAAAATACATGACTTGCATGATGTAATATTTCTGGTGATATAGGCCAAAGTCTGCCCTCATTGTCATGCATTTCTATTCCCTGGAGAAATCGTTGATTTCTGTTGTGTGAATGGAAAGGTCACAGTAGGCAATTTACAGCCTCTACCTAATTAATTCCTCCATTTATATAGCAATGATAAACCTGCTGTAAACCATTTTGGGAAGGATATCAGACAATAAAACTGCCTCTTCCGAATGACATGGAGTCCAAGATGTCCTTTCAATGTTTCTCTGCTTAAATAAGAAAATATGACCCACTGTTGTGGTTAGCCAGCAGCAGGTGCAGATGGCTGAGGAGAGCGAGGATTCAGATGACAGGCCAGGACCATTAGGGAGTAGACTGCTGCCTGCAGAGATTGTGGAGGCTGACAGCAGTGATGAGGTTCCCAAGGAGCCTGTGCCAAGTGCATGTGCACGAAGGATTGCTCGGAAGAAAGAACAGTTACAACAGCATGGGCGACTCAGGAGTAAGGCTGCAAGGTAATGGCCCATCCTTCAAGAAGATAAAAGCCAGCTGTGAAACTAACCTTCTTTGCAGAAGGCAAAGAAATTTTGAACTCAGGCTCATGGACATTACAGTTGGTATTTGAAGACTCTTGTAAATTATTTCTTATATGTTGTTTTTTGTCAGACTTGAAAACTTGGCAAGGCTCTTTCTTGTTGAAGCTAATTAGCTGGAAGCAGCCTTTTATCTGTGAAGAAACAGGATTCTTAGCTGAAACTTAAACAGATTATACTTCTGCCTTTATCCTGTGTTTGCTTTCTTGGAACCAGGTCAAAAGACCTACTGGGATAAAAGTTGTCAAAGAATTTCTTAGATATTAATATTACGTTGTCCTGAAAAGTTCAGCTGATAAAAAGTTCAGAAAGCACTACATGCTTAAAACTGAAGAAGTAGTGTTTCATTCATCCTTTTCTTAGCAAGTTGTTCCTTAGCTTTAATATTAATTCACATAAAGCACAATTTAAGTTAACTTTTTTCATTTAACCATAGGAATAGTATGTTTAAGATTTTTTTTAAGTGGCAGCCAATAGTGCATTGCTAGGCATTTAATCATTTTAAGGGATATTTTTTATAAATGAATCCAGTCATCTCTTAGGGTTTTCCTTGAGAGGAGGGTAAAGGGCAATGATTTCATCTTAGTTTTTTTCTTATATAACTATAAATAACCACAATGAAAATTTAATTTGTCAAAAAATAGTTCTGTTAAGCTGAGATCTTATGCCACTTCACACACATTTCAGTCTCAGCTTCATTATACCTTATTTTGAGGATGCAAAAAGGAATATTATTTCCAGAATACTGGATTATATTAATTTTGTAGAGGCATGAAAAATATGAAAAAGGAAATGTTTAAGGAAAAGAAATAACTTTAAAAAGTTACTCTTCTCCAGATAGAAAGGCCTTTGATCTAGCAGATGCTTTTTTTGATGCCAGATCAGTGTTATAGGTCATAGAGGGACTATTAATAAATTAACCTCCATAGTCTGTAAAATAGCTCTAATAAGGTAACAGAATATTTAGACATAAATTATGTCCCATTTTTCTAATCTCTTCTGTGCAGAAGAACATCCAATGACTAAGATTTTTATCAAAAGTGTATCAGAATACAAGCAACAGACATGTGCATAATATAGATCATTTTAGCTTATTCTTTTGTATATAGCCATTTTCTTTTCAGTTTTCATTACAGATTAAAAATATTTACATATTTATATGTATAATTCATGTTATACTTATCAGAGCTTATAAGTAAAAAAACATAGTCCAAAAATTTTCAATTGTATTATTGTTTCATATAATAATCAGTATATCAGTCAGATTGTAAAATAATTCCAAATCTTTGGATGTTTTGAGAAGCATTAAGTAAAAGTTGAAATTTAGAAAAATATATTTAAGGTTCATATGTAGTTAAAATAGCTTTTGTTTCAGCAACTAGTGGAAGAAAAAGAAGGCAATAACAGACCTTATAGGACAATGGCAAAGATAGGATCAAAGTCATGGATTTTTTAGGGAATTCAGATCTCATCTTTATTGTAGACAATAAAGTTAGTGTTCGCCTAGTCTAACAACCTGTTTTATAATGACTATCTAATATATCTTTGGGAAGCTTGTGATTGAAAAAAAATATTAAAAATTATTAAACATTTATCTATTGTTTGGCTCTTTTATCTTGTTATTTGTCTATATGATACAAAGGATTTCTACAGGTGAAGTTGGTGTCAAAATGTTATTGGATAGGGACAAGGGGAAATGTGGTGGACAAAGGAGTAACTTCAGAGTTGCCTTGACATAAAACAAAGAGGATGATTATATCCTATTTTGCAATATATGACACTCTTCTCTATTTAGGTAACTAATATAGAAAGTCGGTTGGACTGAGATGGCCTACTATAGAAATTGAATAAATTAATAATAAAAAACATTCTTTTAGATTTGAGGTGTGTAAGATATTACAAAAATTGGCAAACTAACAATGAGCAAAGCTTTTTTTTTTTTTCCTGCGTTGCATATTTGAAAGATGTGGCCTTTCAGACTGCTCCTGTTTCATTCTAATCCTCTTTGGGAGCTACAATGTTAGAACTTGACAAAGAAGAAAGCAGAATCTCCTATAAAGGCTACAGCTGTCATTTTCAAAATGGATCTTTGTTAGAAATGTCACTAATAGTGTCATCTTTCCTAGTAAGCTAAGTATCAATTTTGTTTTCACAGTTCACATGTGAGATGCTTGTCCAATTTGTTTTTATCAGGTTAAAATAAGAAATTATAGAGCCATCATTTCATGGTGCAATACACCTACAAACCTTTTGTTATAACTTAATCAACTGTATTTTTTTTCAAACATCTTTATTTTTTCAACCAGTCATTATACTGTGACAATTGTTGGGAAAGTTCTGTGTTCTGTACAATTAATCATCTACCACCCAAGCTGATTCCTTGGGAAAAATTTTTTCTAATTTTGTCATACTGCTGCTGTTCTCAGGAGGCATTTCCCACATACTTTTAACTTTGCTTTCATAGATGGGAAGACAGCAACATTTAAAGGCCAGTGAGGATTTCTATGCTTTCTAAAAAGAAAAGATTATTTTCTCAGAACTAAGAATATTGCAAGAAGATTGCTAAAAACTAAAGTGTGAAATGAATTCTGTCTTTCCCTATGATGGGGAAAATGCCTCTGAAGGTGATAATGAATAACAGAAAGGTCTTAAGATAATCTTTTAATGTAAATTTTTAGAACTATTTAAAATTATATTTTTTTACCACAGAATTATTGGTTCTATGTATTACTGCATTTGATACAAGTGTATTTGATTGTTGTGTACTGCTTTGGTAATTTTGGGGCAGGGCAAGGCAATATGTAAATAACATAAACATATACATAAATACAGACTTTTTCTAAAAATCTGAAATGGCAGATAATTTATCTACCATTTATCTAGTACAAAACAATCTACATGGCCTAACCTAAGACATAGTTTTGAAACCGGGAAAGTCTCACCATATAGAACTGAAAGACGCAAAGACAGGTCTATATTCTTGTGACAATGACAATGACTTCTCCGTCCTCCCTGCACACACATTTTCTGAAATAAAGACATGCCTTGTTTGTCTATTCCAATTTAAATCATCTTTCTCTTTACTGCTAAAGGAAATATCTCAAAAGAAGATTGGTTCCAAATTAAATGTCAGTCAAGAGGAGGAATTCCATTGTCAATCAGACTTGAATTGGTTCACTGTTTTTGAAGATTACTCATTCCATTTACAATGCTTGTTTAATAAAACGCCCTTCAATTATGATAGGTCTCTCCCCACATCTTCTTACCTATCACACAAGCAGCATGAACTAGTACTATAGCCAAACCTTCACAGAGGACTAACCTAGTAAAACTTATACTTAGGAGAACAGATGTATTACCTGTTATTTACAGTGCAAGCAGCTGTTTCGTTTCATTTTCTTTTCAGAAAGGAGAGGTTGTATTTTCCAGATAAATATAGCTATATGTCTGTACATTAAATTTTCTCACAACTGGTAGTAATTATACTTTTATAGTTATATAAATTAGGCAAATATAGATACAGGGGACTAGAATTTAATCAAGTCATCTTTAGGCATATATGCATTTACTGTATAGATACGTTGTTTTTTCTTTCTTCCTTTTATTCTTTCAGAAATTTTATTGTCTTGTTTTTGTGGTTCTTTTTCCAAGGACTAATGTGAAGAATCTTTTTAGTGTTGTGGTTGTCAAATTGCCAGTAGACTTTGGAGGTTGTGCTATAAAAAGGCTATTGAAATCTACATAAAAATTGAATGAATGCTTGAAAAATGTACATTGTGAACATTTATTTCAGTTCTTATTTTTTATCTACATTTATCTTCCCCTGTGTAAATACTTGATATTGCCAAGAATTGAAATTAGAAAGGAATGGATCCAGGCTTGCTGGCTCTGTCTGCCAAATTCACTCTTCTGTCTATTCTGTCAGGTAGACAATATGAACTTTGAGTTGAATATAAACAAATACAATAAGCTTTGAGGTAATTTTTTTGGTCCACCATCAATTCTAACATGTGGAAAGATGAATGTAAGACTTTTATCAAGAATCAATTAATAAAGGAGAAGGCGGAGCCTCGTCTCGGTGCTACAGCTGCGATCTCGGGGCTCTGAGATCGCAGCTGATATTTTCACCCCTGGTCGGTCCTAACGGACCTAAACCGTCCCGTAGAGACGGGGATTGTGAAGGGCACAGTCCCAGGATCCCAGAGATATCGCAAAATCTCTGGTTTGATCCGGGAGAAGCCCTTTTGCTGGCGGTGGAAACGCAGCCTCCAAAGCTGCTGAAGTCGGGACAGCTCCGAAAAGAAAGAGGCTGGAGAGAGGGTGTGTCAGCTGGGTGAGAAACTTTCTTTTGTATTGCAAATTGGCTGAGACCTGAAAGGATATCCTGAACAAAGAAGAAACCTTTATTTTTCTTTGACTGGAATCTCCTTGAGCGGCGTTTTTTAAAGTGATGTCAAATTGAGGCTTGGATTCTTTCCTTACTATTTTTTTCTCTGAGGAATTTAATGTGATTTTGTAGCTAATCAGATTGAATTTTTTCTTATATATATTTTTATGCTTCTTTTGATTTTTTAATTTTCTTTAGAATAGAGGCCCCCTTTGTTTTTTTTCTTCCCTCTGAGTTTTGTATACATTACTTTTCTTTCTGGCTGAGGGGGGAAAAAAGTATTAAGAGACTGTGCAACACTGCCAACTAGAGGCTTGAAAATATTTTATTTGAACTGGGGAGAAATGTATAAACACTCCTTCTCAAGGACATTTTAATGTGATAAGATGGAGGGAGAGCACAGAAAAATATTATTACAGGTGTTTTCCTGGACTCTTATCAATGTTTCAACACTTGAGGCTTGGCTTTGAAGCTGCTGGAGAAGAGAGTCATAATAAGAGCCTTGGATAAATAAACAAAGTGACGACGCTCTTCCGATCTATCATGGGTACCGTAAAGATAAAAAATATAAAAATATATATATATATATGTATATATATAAACTTGTAAGATCTCTACTAGCCAGCCTTTTTGTATATTTCAATTCTAGTAATATTTTTATTTTTGTTATTTTATCCTTCTTCTTCTTTGGTTTTGGGCCATTTTTATTATTGGATTTTTCCATTTTGGATCATAATTGGCTACTCTATCAAATGGACTGAAGGTTTAAAAGAATTTGAAGTTTTTTGAAGCATTAAAGTGGAAAAAAGGGGGGAAAAAAAGAAGAAAGTGTGAAATGAAATAGACTGTGTGTATTTGGATTGTTTGCTGACTTTGGGACTTCTGGAAACTCTTATTTGAATGATTAAAATCATTTGGATCGCTTGAATTTTTTTTTTCTTTTTTTCTTTTACAATGGCATTACTTATGGATGAACTGAAAATGGAATTTATAAAATATAAACAAGAGAAACAAGAAGGGAAGGATTCTTTTGGCTCTATTTTTAATTTTTTAGAAATGGCAATTTCTACATATGAGAAACTACAAGAACAAGAAGATTGGGATGAAGAAGAAACCATCCTTAATGAACAAGCAACTTTATTTGGGGAAGAAAGGGGAAAGGGGAGAAAGAGAATGGAGAATTTAAGACTTAAAAAAACAACCAAAAAAGGGAAAAACAAGGTGAAAAGTGGACACAACATCAGAAAGCAACAGAAAAGAGGAATACACAAGAAGGTGGAGATTAAGAGAGAAGGGGGTAAAAAGGGTAGAGTGGAGAAGCAAGGGAGGAAAGAAGGGAAGAGAAGTTACAAAGGTTTGAAACAAGATGTAAAGAAACAGAATTTATTTAGAGATAATGGGTAAACATATAACTGAAAAAGAGATTCTGCAAAGATACATAAGATTGTGTTGTTGTATTTGTATTTGAAATAATGTTAGAAAATTGGAATAATATATGATTATAAAATTGGACAAAATATTTAATGTAACTTAGCGAAATTTTTTCTTTTTAAATAAAAATAAATGAAATCAAATATGAGAGAATTGAATTAAAGAAAAATGGGAACATTGTTATTGTTTAATATTTTAAAAAAGAAGTGAAATAGGGGGAAGTAATTAAGTAAAATCTATAAGTGTTCCCATAGAAGCATGATACTTATTTAGAAAGGATTGTGTAAAATGTTTAAGACTTAAATGAATATTAATTTGAATGATATAACTTTAATTGCTATGGATTGTTGTTTTAATTATATTATATTTTTTAAATATAGTTTCAAAATATTGAGTTTGTCTTTAGAATGTACTACGCAGAATCCGAATGGAAATTATGTGTCATGTTAAGCTTTAAAACTAGGGGAGGGATAAGTATGACAAGGTATTATACTCCAATCAGTCATTACAGAAGAAACTTTGTGTTAATGAGAAAAGATAAATAGCTAGCTGAAATAGAACAGACAAAGGATATAAGTATAATGATTTAAATTGAGATGAAATAAATATAATAGAATTAAGAGAGTGAAAAGAGAGGAGAAGCTATATAGAAAATGCAAAATAAGAAATAAGAAACGGAATGTTATTTAAAAGGAAGCATGAACTTGAATTTATCTCTGTACAAAAAGATGTAACTCGGGATCAAACTGCCGTCCAAAAAGATATTTTATGTTTTTTATGTTTTGTGTTTGTTTGTACATGTTTGTTTGTTAAAAATTAATAAAATTCTTTATAAAAAAAAAAGAATCAATTAATAAAGTATAATGAACAACAAAATATGGTCCTTTCAGAAGAACTACCCTTTCTTTTTCTTCATGCATTTTAGCTTTTTGAAAGACTTATGTATTTGAATATATTTAACATCTTGACGTGAAAGGTCAACTATGTCATCTAGCACTGTCTCTGATTCCCCACTACTTTCTCCATAATCTCCCTAAGGAAGAGGAGGTTGTATGGAAATTGACTGGATAGTGTCTAGCTATATATGGGACTTCAGACAAGCTCATGCTTACCATGGAAACCAAGAACTCCTTGGCAAATCTGGGTCCTTTCTGAAAGGCAAGGAGGCTTACCTTCTCAGTACTAAAAATTTAATAACACAAAATGTACTGTGAGTTATATTTAGGAACACTGTTAATTTGCATAATGGAATGTGAAAATGACTTGTAGACTGGAAGAAGAGCCATAACCCAGACAACTTTTGCATATCTCAGCCCATAGAAGGAAATAAGGATGGGAAGCATCTCAGAAGGGACTTTTCTCTAAAAATAAATGTAATGGAAGGGAGAAGTGCTTTCAGACTTGCAAAATTCTGTTACTGTAACCTTACAATAAAGGTAATATTAGTATTTTTAGTTTGTGCTTGTTATCTGTACTGTTTTGAAGGGCTTACATTTTTTTATCCATTTGAGATCCACAGTTAATGTATCCATTATCCTAATGAGCATTATTTAATACAGATTTGTTATCTTGCAATGAAAACCAATCCTATTCCTCCCTTAAGAATATTATATTGTAATTTCTAATTGAGAATACTTAAATGTGCCCCTGTACCTATGGTTCTTTTCAAAATGAAACACTAAAATAATATTTTTAAGAGCACTTCAAGGCAAATCTGTTTTATGCACAGCACTCTTATCAATATATTCTAAATAAATGTATAAGATTCTGAGAACTTTATTGAAAATAATTGACAGAAAGCAAAGGTAAGGCTTTGGGAAAGGAGGCAATCATGAAATGTAGAGCAGAAACAATTAGGAAGGTTACCTATTTTAACTATTCAATAAGATAGTTATCTGCATTAATCCTAGTTTGTTTGGAGACAATAAAGTGATGCAGTATTTGTTTATCTGGATCTGTAGATTACAAACTTACTTAAGACAAAATATAAGACCCACTGTTTTTTTTAATTACATAGGTATAAAAGATGCTCTCCCTACTAAGGCTGGCTAAAAGAAGTTTGGAATGGAAAGAAAGATTGGATGAAAAAAACCAAAAGCAATCTTCAGTTCTGGGTAAATAGGGATATTACCAGTAGTGGGATGCTGCTGGTTCGCACTTGTTCTAGTGAACGGTAGCTCCAGTGAATAGTTGTCCCCACCCACTCAGCCCCTGCCATTTCCTGTCCGATATTTCCTTATTTTTAGCTCAGCTGATTTTCACAGCAGAGTGGATTGCCACACCTCAGCTGTTTTACTCACCAGCACTGACATAGAAGTGCAGTCTCATAGAACTGGTAATAAAAAAAATGTGAACAGCACTAGGTGTTACTATCAGTGAATTCCTTAATGGAACTCATTATCAATAGTCTTCAGATCTTCCAGATTCTACTAACTCTTGATATTCTATGCAAAAATGTGGATTTCCTACCTGTCTTTAATGCCTGTGCCAGCCAGCTATCTTAAGCAGGGATTTACATTGTCCTAACTGTAATTTTATACTTTTACTTGTATAATGCTTAATGGAATTTTCCTCCTTCTATCGCATGCAGGACTGTGATATAAAAGGATTTTGAAAGCATTGATTGAAGATAGTGATGCACATGCTTGGAATTAAAGGACAACTTTCTACTATAATATGTAGTGTACATTTCTTTTCACAATAAAATAATCCATTCATATTCCACTTTAAACCCTATTATTCTTTGCTATGAATATTCTTTTTTTTCTTGCTTAATCCTGCTTAGAAACCAAAAGGTATATCAAGATTCAGAGAAGAGTGACATTTTAACATTCAATAACTTATATAAAATTAAGCACACTCTTAATTAAAAAAGCATATATGAAGTGTCTGAAGCTGTCAGAATGTGCCATCTATGGATATTTAAGAAACAACTTTATTTATGGTTTCATAATCATGGGTGCGTATGTATATTAAGAACAGCATTTAGATTCAATTTTAAAATTGTTAGTCACAATCATATATAACAAGAAATATTAGTACAATCAAAGATTATTTTAAAAAGCCAGAATATAATACTTTGCAAAGTGATCATAGTTGTATTAAAATCATTATAATCAACAATTAATCAGTTGGATTGCCAATGCTGAAAAAAACTGAAAGAATTCAACTATTATATCCTGGCTAATGGAACATGAAAAGAGCCAGGCTCTCGAAGTTCACTTTAAGACAGATTCTGCTAGAAAACTCGCATACTTGTCATTATTATTTATTAAATTAATATAGTGATTACCCTTTATAGAGCTCAATTCCTCTACATAATTCCATGGATAGAGTCTCTGAAATTGAATGTCTGTCTCAGAAGAAATTTTTATATTGGTCTCTTCATTAATCAGTATGCCATGAAAAATACATGAAAAATCATATAAATATAAAAGGATCTGTTTGGTGTAGTGATTAAGATGCTGTCCTAGAAACCAGGTGACTGTGAGTTCTAGTCCTGCCTTAGACATGAAAGACAACTTTATTTATTTCCTAAATTTCCATAAGTAGAAGTACTCCCCCTCTTCAAATTTCTGCTTCTAGAACATAAGTAGCTAAATGCTGCTTTGTGTATTTTCTGTAAATGAAAATTCTTTCTACAGCACCCCTTGGAGATCATAAAGGTGGAGATAAATTAATAGGTCTACAGCCATCAAGTAGAAGATCATTATTATCTTTTGTCTGATCATGCAGGAGAAACATATTATGAGTCCCAACTATAAGAGAATGTCATCTGGCAGGATTCAGAAAGGCAGCCTTTTATGCCGTAGTTCCTGTCTTTTGGAATATCATCCTGATGATACTCCAAATTTGCTGGCTTTTCATAAAGAATTTTCACAATAAAATATCTATGGAGATTCTCAATCATCAGGCATCTCCAACCTTGACAACTGTAAGACTTGTGGACTTCAACTTCCAGAATTCCTCAGCAGCAAAGTCTAATGTGAAGAATAAAATCAACTAGCAGTTACAACAATTTGAAATTATGAACTATGTATTATATGTGACTAGTATAACATCAAGGACAAATTTCCTGTGAAGATTTTTTATGAAAAATTAAATCCAAAATCTTGCTCAGTATAAAAAGCAAAGCTAGTAACCTTTTCAGATCTAGTCCTTCAAATTATCTCAAGTTAATAGATTAAATTAAAGGCAGCTGTGTGGTTGACAGGCAAAATAATGGTAACATTTTGCTTGGCATTACACTTTGTGGGTTATTTAGTGTTGCGTTGTTGCAAAGTTCTCCCTCTGGTCTGCATTCCTGGCAGGAGCGTGGACCATTCTGATTGGTTGATGCCATTTGACAGCCGGCTATATAAAGCGCTGTCAAACGGCATCAGCTGTTGCCGCCAGCTGACTGCTCGTTAGCCCAGTAGTCGCGGCAACACCTTTGTTTCTAAATAAAGGTTCCTGTCTGTTGTTCCGTGTCCACCTCAGTCATTATCCACCGCTTTACAACACTGGCGACGAAGGTGGGATATAAATAAGAGGCGACCAAATAACACAGCTGAGCGCAGTCACTGTTAAAGAGCCGGAGTCACTAAGCAAAGAGCTGAAGCCACTACAAGCTGACTGTCACAAGCCACTGACGCCATTTCGCGAGCACGAAATTCAACTTCCTAGCCAAATAGACTGTCATCGCTGAGAAGAGATGTCTTCAACCCCTGCGTTCCCACCATTTAGACCAGCGGCAGAGACTTGGGAATCCTATAGGAACCGCTTTGACTGCTTCCTGGATGCTATAGACCTCACTGAAGCTTCAGCCCATAGAAAAAAGTCCTATTTCTTAAGCTTTTGTGGGGCTGCAGTGTTTGACACTGCCACAGCATTGGTAGCCCCATGACCTGTCAGAGAAGTCCCTTGGGGGGGGGAGCTTTAAGAAATCCTCTCTAATCACTATTCACCCAAGCCCTCACAGATTGCTAGGAGACATGCCTTTAGGAGGCGAGTTCAGGGTGAGGGAGAGACTATCAGTGAATACATGGCTGCTCTGAGGTCTACTGCCTTACATTGTGGATTCAGGGATTATCTAGAGGATATGCTCCTAGACCAAATAGTGTGTGCGGTTAAAGACTTAAGGCTGCAAAAGTGGCTATTAACCAAAAGGGACCTAACCCTAGCAATAAGCATAGAAGAGTCTCAGGCTGCTGAGCTTTCTGCTCAATCTGCAGCTGAAAACCAGGGAAACACAATCAAACAGAATAGCTCAACAGTCCATTTTGATGAGGTTTCTCCTGAGGAGGACTCTGAGGATTCAGCTGTTGTTAATCGTCTTTGACAACAGAGACCCCTTCCAGAAGACTCAAAGTCAAAAGCTAGTTTTTCTCCCCGGCAGCAACCCATCTGTTTAAGCTGTGGAGGAAATCACTTAAGAGCATCCTGTAGGTTCAAGAATGCCATCTGTTTAAGTTGCCAGAGGAAGGGTCACTTAGCAAGGGTCTGCCAAGCTGGGAAAACCTTTACTCAGAGACCTCAGCCAAACCCCATCTTTCAAAGGCAAGTGGAAGACTGCTATACCTGTTACCACTTCAACCAGTCCAACAACAGCTCTAACAAAATCAGTATTTTTGTCTCCTTAGAAGGTAAACCTTGCAAGATGGAGGTGGATACAGGATCTGCTCTATCCATTATTTCATGGAACACCCTCAAAGAAGCTGCTACCCAGATTTCCAAAGAAGAAGCTCCTTGACTGCCACCTGACTTTGTGAGATTACCAAGGCAAGAATATTCCTGTCCTCGGGAAAGGCAAGTTCCTCGTTCAATTCAAAACTTTTAAAGACCACTTGCCTCTTGTTATAGTGGATGGTGCTCTCCCCAGTTTACTGGGTTTAGATTGATTCCCTGCCTTGGCCTAAATATAACAGGCATCCACTCTGTATTAAATGCTGAAGTAGATTCCCTATTCAAAGACTATGCTGATGTATTTAGTGAAGATTTGGGATGTTACTCAGGCACCCCCATATCATTTAGTGTAGACCCTCAAGCAACTCCTGTACACCTGAAACCTCATCGAGTGCCTTTTGCAATCCGTCCTAAGTTAGATAAGGAACTTGACAAATTAATCAAACAAGGAGTCTTAGAACCTGTAGATTTTGCAAAATGGGAGACCCCCATAGTAACTCCTCTTAAAAAAGATGGTAGCATTAGGATATGTGCTGATTACAAAATTTCCCTGGATAGACACCTCCAAATCAGTGCTTACCCAGTTCCCATCATTCAGCACCTTTTACATTCTTTTGAACCTGGGTCTATTTTTGCAAAGCTGGATATGTCCCAGGCATACCAGCAATTCCCTGTAGATGACCACACAGTAGAATTGCAGACAATAGTAACTCACAGGGGAGCTTTTAGGTGCAGACGCCTTTAGTTCAGCATGACTGTAACCCCTGGGATATTTCAGTCCCTGATGGAGAGGCTACTTCAAGATATCCCAGGGGTAGTCCCCTATTTTGATGATATCTTAATTTCAGCCACAGACAAACCTCAGTTGTTACAAAGAGTAAGGTCAGTTCTAGATCGATTCAGGCAAGTCCTCGACTGGGTGGGAAGGGGGTGGCCAGATGTCCCTTATTCCCCTGAGTTCCTGCCCTCCAAGACATGCCAGCTGGAACTGTCATCTCTTTAGGGTTGTTTGTTGTGGGGAACAAGGGTGGTCGTTCCTTCCTCATTTCAAGCTTCAGTTCCGAAGCTCCTGCATGAAGGCCACCCGGGCATTGTTAGAATGAAGGCCCTGGCCCGTAGTTATGTCTGGTGGCCTGGCATGGATCTCCAGCTGGGTTAGCACTTGTCAGCCTTGTCAGACAACCAGAACTTCCCCACCAACTGCATCCCCTGGGAAGTGGGAGGACAGTGGAGCCCCTTGGTCCAGGCTGCACATTGACCTGGCGGGCCCAATGCAGGGGCATACATTTCTAGTAGTAGTAGACTCCTTCTCAAAATGGTTTGATGTGGCCTTGCTGCCCACAACAACCACCCTTGCAGTTACCAAGGCCCTACCAGGCTATTTGTGACACATGGCATCCCTGACACAGTAGTGTCAGATAATGGGCCACAATTTACCTCCTGCGAATTTGAACTATATTTAGCCAACCTGGGGGTCAGGCATGCCCTCACAGCTCCTTTTTACCCTGCTAGCAACGGAATGGCTGAAAGGGCAGTTAGGTCAGTGATAGAAGCCCTAGGGAGATTTGATTGGCACTCTAAATTGTCCAGATTCTTGCTATACCAGCATACAACCCCTTGTGCCACTACCAATAAGTCCCCAGCTGAACTCCTTATGGGTAGGTGCTTGAAGACTGCCCTGGACAGGCAGTGGACTGCCCTGGACGCCCCAGTGACTCCTCTTGGGTCTGACAGCCAGCCCAGGGAGTTTGCTTTAAATGACCTGGTTTATGCCCGCAATTATGCAGGCCACCCCTTATGGGTGCCAGGACAGGTCATAGCTGTGACAGACATATAGGGTGCTGCTGGAAGATGGTCGTACCTGGCACAGACACATCGACAAGCTGAGGAGGCATTGGAAAGTGGCCGTTGATGGACCCGGTCTACCACCCACTGACCTGAGTCTACTACCAGCCGATGAGAGCCTGCCACTGCTGACTGAGGACACCTGGGAGAGCCGTGGACAAAGGGACCTACCTGTTCCAGCACCTGATGACCCTTAAACAGCTCCAGAGGACGAGGCTCCTGTGGTAACCAGCTCCGAAGAGGCCCCTGAAGCAGAGGACTTCGACCAACGAACAGAAGCCCCTGTTCTGTGACGTTCCGACCACCAGAGAAGATGGCCAGCTTACTTGCGGGACTACGCATGCTCCTTGCCGGGGGAAAGGAGTGTTGCGTTGTTGCAAAGTTCTCCCTCTGGTCCGCATTCCTGGTGGGAGCGCGGACCATTCTGATTGGTTGATGCCATTTGACAGCCGGCTATATAAAGCGCTGTCAAACGGCATCAGCTGTTGCCGCTAGTTGACTGCTCGTTAGCCCAGCAGTCGCGGCAACCCCTTTGTTTCTAAATAAAGGTTCCTGCCTGTTGTTCTGTGTCCGCCTCAGTCATTGTCCGCCGCTCTACAACATTTAGGTTTTGAGAATAAGCATTAGACCATAAGTATTTGCAGTTATTTAGGGATCCATCTTATATTACACTATATATGGATCATATTTAGACAAAAAAACAGAATTGTTAATAAAGATTTGTTCATGGGCATTTTTCCTCAAGGTTTTTTCTTGTGACATTCTGTTTAGTCATCTTTCCTGAAAGGGGATTTGAGCAAATTAAATCTGAGAAAAATATTAATAGATGATATTCACAGTTTTTCAATTCTTGAACTTTCAAGCACCAATGTCCGGCTTTTCTTTTCTTGATTACAGGGCAATTTTAAAAGATTTGTGCTTCAACTAAATCTTGGCACAATTTCAGCATATGATAGTTCCCTGAGGTGCTGCAATCTTTTCAGGGGAGTTACATAATGAGAAAGTTTAACCAGAATTAAGTAGGTAGAATTCTTTTCTGGTGCCCAAATTCTCTTTCTAACAAATTTGCCTTTGAAGATCATTTTCCAGTTTTTCTTGGAAAATGTCAGGCTGTAATGCTGGACCTGCACAGTTCATAATAACTGTACAGTTCATAATAACTGCACAGTTCATAATAAATTTAACTGTACATAATTCATCTTCATATCAGTTATTCTGTCATGAAGTGTGAATATCCTGAAAGAAACAAGTATGAAATCCATTTTCACTTGACATGGTGTACCTGGAATAAGCAGGGGGAAAAAATCCTACCACAAATTCCTACCCTTTTTTAATGATTGTGGCACTTAGCTGGCTGTTTTAGCTTCATCGATGAGCCACTGTACAGCAATACAGGAACTTATGGTCTGCTGGAGGCTAGTTCTGGTAGAATGGAGTACTCTTGGTTTGGAGGCATATATAAGCCACAATAATTAAGGGCCAGTTTGGTGTAAAAGTTAAAGCATAGAAAGCAGGAGATGATTAGTTCTAGTCCCCCTTTAGGTACAAATCCAGTTGTGAGACCTTGGGCCAGTCACTTTCTCTCAGGCCTTGAAAAGAAACATTGGCAAACCATTTCTGACAAACCTTGCTAATAAAACTTCAGGGATTCCTCCAGGCAGTTACTAGGAGTCAAATAAACTCAAAGCACACACACACACACACACACACACACACACACACACACACACAGGAAATAAAGTTTTAAGAACATACATCCAAACATCAGAATACAGAGTCTCAGGCTAATAGTCTCATTTGTCACAAGAGCATAACTTGCAGAGTGGGTTTTGCTTTGGCAGCTTGGAAAGTCTGGGTTGAAGATACAATAAGGAAAATCTATAATAAACTTATATCCATGAACGGATGTTTACTTATGAAGATTTTTGCTTTTAGTTATTGAGATACATATTTGTATATCTGATAGAATTTATACCCTCTGAAAGTGGTGTGGGCTTGGGAAGGAGCTCACTTATTTTCTCAGAATCAAGGAGATACATCCTCTTCTTTTTTGTTCTGTGACAGAATATAGTCTGGATTCCCAGGAGAGGGGGAGTGCATTCGAAAAGAGGAAAATAATTTTAGATAGTTTGTGTGGGATAAAAAGATTTAAGACCGCACTTTAGTAGGAGTTCCCAGAAAATGTGTGCAATGGCGCAAGTTGCCTGCCTTATTTTGGCAAAAATTGAGAGGAACAATAAAGAACTGCTTATAAGAACCTCAATCTGTCTTTCTTGGTTTTCTGATCCTAACACAGAATATAGAATAAAAGAGTTGAAAGGAACCTTGGAGGTCATATAGTCCTACCCCCTATGCCAAAGCAGGAGAAACTATACCATTCTGGACAAATGGTTATCCAATATCTTTCTAAAAACCTCCAGTGATGGAAGATCCACAACATTTGTCAGCAAGCTTTTCTGGTTAATCCCCTGTCAGGACATTTCTTCTCAGTTGTAAGTTGCATTCCTTCTTGATACATTTCCATCCATTACTTTGTGTCCTATCATCAGTGCTTTGGAGAAAATGTTGACTCCTCTTCCTGAGACAGCTCTTCAAATATTAGAAAACCACTATCTTGTCATCTCTAATCATTTTCTTTGTTAGACTACACATACTCAATTCCTGAACCATTTGTATGTTTTACCCTCCAGCTCTCTAATTGTCTTTTTTGCTCTTCTCTGCACTCTTTCTAGAATCTCAACATGTTTTTTGTATTGTTGTGATCAAAACTGGACACAGTGTTCTAAATGTGGTCTTACCAAAGCAGTATAAAGTGGAACTAACACTTCATACGACCTCAATAGTATCCTTCTGTTGATACAGCATTAGCCTTTTTGGCAACTGCAGCACACACTACTGGTTCATATTTAAGTAGTTATCCATTAAGACTCCTAGATTTAATGGATAACTAAGACTCCTAGATTTAAATTGTTTATGAAGGTATTGAAGGCGACTGGACCTAAGACAGAATCTTGTGGTATTCACTGCATATTTCCCTCCATGTAGATATCATTCCACTGAGTACTATTTTACCTTTCCCAGCATTAAGGTCTTTTCTAGAGAGCTGGGTCTTCACATAGTGTGCGAAGTGAGATAATTTTTGCCTCAAATGACAACTTTGGATTAATTTGTTTGATGATTCATTTGTTTGTTTTTTGTCTGATGTATCTCAGGTATCTTCTACAAAATCTCATCCTGCTTCTTCAAAGTCCAACTTTCACTTATATGGAGGATCATAGGAAATTTTAAAAATTGCAAACCCCAGTCTAGTTCAGGTTTCCTAGCAAAATACTACTTCTCCACAAGCACCAAATGTTCTTGATAGGTAGTCCTCTGAAACCTATTTATGATGCTAGTAATCTGTGTGGCAGATATCACATTTTGTTCAAAGCCCCTGAATTAGCATGGCTAAACCATAAAATACTTAATGGCCACTATGATTTTGTATATAGACATTCCCTCATAAGATTTGTACCTACTCTGATGGTGGTAACAAATTATTAACAACAAATTTTTACTGGACTCAGTGGACTGTTAGACTGCTTACCTGTAATTCATCCAACTTTGTTAAACTCCATATATTGTACATCTGTGAAGGAAAAAAAGATTTGGGAGATGAAACATTTTACATTCATTCAGTTATACAATCCTTTTATAACTGTTTTCTATTAGAATACTTCATAAAATGCTTATATCACTATATCTAGATATATTTTAGATATATTTTATGAAATATGGAAGATAAAAGTAAATAAAATGATTTTAAATAATATTGCTTTTCATCATGCCCAGTACAAGAAAGTTTTCCCAATTATATTGTATACCATACAGTGTTGCTTTAGACACCCTAGATATAGTAATGAGTTTATTCATAAGTTCAGCATTATTGCCTGTAGTAAATTTGAAGGAAAAAGGTCCATCAATAGAAGAATGTTATGGTCTTTGGTAAATTCATAATGAATTTACCTATATGTTAATTGAAGAGGATTAAGGTTTTAATTATATTTTTAGAAAATGCAATGTGAGCTGGAAATTCTAATGTGGCTAGAGACTAGAAAATAGCAATATAATATATTGTGTTTTCTATATTTATCTAAGTCCTCCCACATGACAAAGAATCTCAAGTTTCAAGGCTGTTTAGTTACAATACATCCACAGACAGAAAATATGATGAGCTCATAAGAGGTGATGAAGACAATGATAATAGTGAAAAAACCTACTAAAGCCATGTCCTTCCTTTTCATCAAAACTGTGTATAGAACTGGATAGAAACATTTTAAAAACCCTGGGTCAGTGATGTCAAAAGGAATGATGTAAAACTAAGATAATTACATTGTATGCAGACTTCAAAAAGGGCAAGTTATATCGAAGAAAAAGCCCCAAAGAAAGCACCAACAAATCAATTATACATTGATTTTAAAAACACACTATGGATACAGCTGAAATTATTCGACAAATTGGATATGAGATGACAAGTGCCCAGACTGGAAGACAGTTGCAAAATATGGAGAAAAAATATTGAACTTTAGAGAGGGATGTTTAATACGGTGGAATAAAACTACAAGGAATATTGATAGCTGACATCATGAAATGGAAGAAGAGTTTCTCATTTTACAAGGTCACATAGACTTGGAACATGATATAGGATGACTATGACAAACTGAAGTTCTTGATTCAAAGTGGAAATGAAGCATAGCAACCTGAATTTATAGAAATAGGTGAACAAAACTGAATTGGAACAACTTCAAATCAGATGATTAATGATGTCATGAGATCATACAAAGAACTGGAGTAAAAGACATTCACAAAGATAATTGCTAAAATGCATTAACCAAATGCATGTCAAGAACACATGAATTAATGAATTAATGAATACCATTAACCTGTCTATCATAAACATTCATACACTTAATACACGTGCAATGATGAACAATTCTACAGCAAATAGCAAGAAATGATAATATGAATAAAAATGTAGGATTGTAAAAGTTGAATAGATGGGCAAATGTAGAATTACTTTATTATTTATTCTATTGGTTTATTATATTTACAAATGTCGACTGTACAAGGAAAAAAAATCAGTAAAATAAACTCCAGAATAAAAGTCTACACAAATGCAATATATTAATATTATTTTAATTTAATTTTAATGCAATTAGCATAGTCATCTCTCTTAGAAAAATATACTAGTCATGAAGTGAATTAGTTTTCACAACTTGTATTCTTTCCCATACGCTCATCAATATTTGCAACTTTTGTCACCATTATTCTGTATGATACCAATATACAAATTAACTAAGGGACATATTTTCTGAAGAATAGCTGTTCCCAAAGATTAAAAAGAGTATGAAGAAAAACTAAAATCTTAATTTACATGTTTCTATAGAAACCATAGTGTATATCGGTAACATATTACATGTATTCCAATTTATTGTATTCAAATGTGGAATTGCAGGAAGATTGGGTTGTTTTTTTAGCAATAATGGTTCAGAATAAAAATGACCAGAAAAGATTAATATTTATTTTTGATGCAGAAAAATTACAATTGTAGAATGTAAAAGATTGAGATGATTGGAAATAAACTGGAGTTCAAAGTACAAATTGATGATGCTGTTTAACTGAAGTAAGGATTTAGAAAAGCTTATTGTGAATACAAATGGAAAATAAGAGTTAAAACTGAATTTCAAGAGAGCAGGTAATTATAACATGCATTTTTAGGAAATTCACAGCTGTCAGATATGAAAAATCAGGTCTGTTAGGGATAACATTGTTCACCCTAACTGGTTTAGGTGAAATAATAACTATGAATCATAGTTAGTGTATGCAGCTTTAAATGTAAAATTGCAATTGTGGGTGTAGTTATGAAAACCATATAAAAGTAGCAAGGCTACAGCTTGCTCGCTCTCTCTCTGGCTTTGATGATCCCTGATTACTGCTTGGAAGCAAGACTGCATTGCTCGAACGGGAGAGACAACAACGGACTGATTTATGTGAACTGACAATTGGATATTCTACATGGACTTTGCTAACTGAATATCCCTGAATGGACTGACTACATGGTAAATGAATATTGGACTGTTTTTGACTATGCTATAAACTTATACTGGAATAAAATATATTCTTGATAGCACAAGCGTATCTGTTATTTTTACTGTATGTTAATAAACATACAAGCTTAGCTCACTCATTTATCTGTGTGCCTATCTGACTAACGCTGCACATTCTGTTTTAGCTTGTCTACCTAACTCTGGTTGGGGAACCCAGGCTTAACAAGGTCTACATGTGAATATTCAATTTTATTTATTGCTAAAAGCCTATGCACAGGCATCTTCTCAACTAATCATCAGACCTAGTTAGAGCTAGGTAAGTTTCAGTAGCAATAAAGGGTTGTTGGACTGAATTTATTTGTACGAACTCCAAACTGATCCTTTGTTTTTACCCCTTTCCTTGGCTCTGCCTGTCCTTCTCCTATACCTAACTGAAAAACAGTGGAGGTAATTTTGTTTTCTAATGCTACAGAACAGATAAAGGTGGAAATGAACTAGAGAAATAATTAGATTTATATTCAGGACAAAGGTACTCAAAATTATGAATAATAAATATGTGGATGTCATATCAAAGATCAAGCAATTAAAGAAATAGTTTTTCTAACATAATGTATGGCTGTAAAAAGTGGACCCTAAGAGAAAGAAGAGGAAGAGCACTGAATTATGGAATGGTAAATGGTTGGCAGGAATGGACTCATGTTTCATCCATCCCAAGTTCAACTGGCATGGATGAAACAAAGACTAAGTATTATTCTAAGCCAATGATCAGTAAGCCAAAACTTACATCTTCTGGGCACGTAGAATACAGAATAAAAGTGATCACTACAAAATGAATGGCAGAATTAAGATTATCATTGGAATATGTTTGGGAGAAATAAAGTTTATAAGCTGGGTTAGAGGGCATTTATGCATACAGATATCAGGGATCAAGCCCAATTTGATGGCATATAATTAACATTAGTAAAATTCTAAAAGCCTTCTAAATGTCTCTTAAACATCTAGGAAGAAAGATTAGTTTGAATACTAGTTACAGGAAAATTATTTTAATAGTAAAAGATAAAATGATCATGCATACTCTTTAATTATTTCATAACTAATAAGGGCAAGAATGCTACATGCCACTTAGGAAATTTGCCACTTTTTCATTTTAAATAAATTTTAAATGCAAATTTAATTGACTGAGAATTACTCAAATACATGGAAAAGACCTTTTCTACCCAACATTCCTTATTACTGCCAATCCATTTCTTAATAGATAGTGGCTTTCTTGCAGCTTTATTCTGCTCCTTCTAATGTGAAAGCTAAGTCACCAACTGTGCTTCCATGATAAGAATCCCTATTTAAAAATTAAAAGTGACAATAACTTTATCTCAATTTGACTTTTGGGAATTTGCATTTGCAGAGCTACTGTAGGGCTCCATTAGTGATGCTAGATAAACTGAGCCTGTCAGCACATTTGCAAGAGCCACTGAAGAGCCACTCTGTACTTTCAGGATTGTACTTCAGTGAAGCGGTATTGTTCCATATTAACATACTCCAAATAGGCTATTCCTATTGGACAACAAATACCCGACGCTGATTGGCTACTTTTCTCGATGCTGATTGGCCAATAATAGCAGGGCTATGATTGGACAATTCAAGCAGCGGGAAAAACAAGTAGCCGTCATTGGACATTAGCCGCGAGAAGCTCTCCATAAAAAGAGCTGCCGCAGCTCCTGGTTAGATCGGACTTTTGGAACTAAATAAAAGAGCTGAAGTTACACTGATCTCTGAGTCTCATTCCCGCGAACTGAACAGGTATGGTCAACGGTGATGTGAGGGAGAATCTGGGAACCTCCCTGTCCTTTTGCGGCTTTTGGAATCAACTGTAGTGCTGCAATAGATGATGGGGGGGGGAAATCTGGGTTTATAGTTTACTCGCGAGTAGGTAAGGTTCATAGACGATGGATAGATTGTAGAGATAGGAAACAATGGACATATTAGATATAACTGGATGATGACCTAAAGAGTAATTAAGGAGCTGATTAGGGGCAAATACAGGAGATGGGAGCGTTTAAGTGGGTGTCTTTATACCTTTAAATAGCACTGGAAGGCAGAAGCTTCCAGTGCTAACCTAGACCGAATTGTATGCTGATCTTGCCACATGAGAAGTTTGTTGTTTGACACTAAACACCTTGAAATCTGCTTTCTGTTGTTATATGGTAGTTTGTGTGCAAATCTGTGAGCTTTCAGAAGACCGGCTGAGATATACTCATATACTCAGCTTATACTGATATTTGTGTGGCAGGAAGAAATATTATTCTCTTATTATCTAAGTGATTTTATTATTGGGTATATTGCCCAGATATCTCACTAAATAGCTATTTATGGGCTATAGTTAAAAATTGATTTTTAAATGTGTAATTGAAATTTCTATATCAGGTCAGGAAAAATGAATTTTGCATCTTGCTCCATATATTAGCTAATGTTTATACACATAATAAACTTTGGACTGAATCTTGAAAAGGTGTTTTTTTTAAAAAAAAAAAAAGTGAGATAGTTCTTGTATATGTGAAATAAATTGTTGGCAACCTTGAAAAATTACATTTTTGAAGAATACAAAGGAAGAAAATGAACAGAACCTTTTCAGACCTTGTTACTCTAAAAATTCAGAGTGTCAAAGTTCACTTCAACAAAATTACTTAACAATTATATGAGAAGGCAGGTTATAGGGTTTTGTCTTTCAGTAACTATCTAATTTGTATTTTGAAAAATTAAATTAAGTGGTATTATTGAAAGCAACTGTGCCATTTAAAAATGCCTCAGAGTAGTTCATTCAGGGAAAGTTCATCTTTAAAACATTTTCGCCAGAAAAGATGCAGCAAAGGTGGCTTAGCCATTTTAACTGACAAAATTTTAACAGGATATCTGAACTATAGTGTCGGAATGACATGGTTAATACAATAAATAATAAGAGAAAACCATATGCTACTAATGGAAAATAAATAATAATATCTTTTAAACAGTCCAGGAAATTTTTATGATTACTATTGTTGGTAATTGCAAAAGTTGGAAATTACATTCTAATTACATACTAAGCTGCCTACTTGTTTGCCTTTTTTCTCAATTATCTCTGTACTGCCTTTGTTAAAATTCTTTAACATGTTTGAATTTTTTATTTTTTTTTTGAAAACCAAACTCCCTATATGCTTCCTTCAGTATCCTTATACAGACTGATGCTCAGACCCAATTGCCAGCCTGTTATTAAATTGTTCTAGCAGGTCAGATGAAGAGAAAATATTATTTCTTTTGCTTGCGATGTATGCAGAAACTTCTGGAGGAGAGATAAGTTCTGCACTATTGCTATTCAAAGACAAAGAATTTATGATGCCAAATATCCTGCATGCACAAACACTTTTACCATGCCACAGAAAAAATGACACATCTACTAAGTAGCATCTACTTTTCTTTATTTTACTGTTTTTATTATATATGCATATTCTTCTTTTTGACTTGTTTATTAATTTTATAATTCTTCCTTAGGATTGTAACACATTTTAGCTCTGATTCTTTAGCCTAATTTTGTAACTTATCTCTTAGACAGCTTGCTCACATTAGCGACCAATGGAAGCTACCTTCCATTTCCACTGGTAGATTCTACTTACCAAATCTAAATTAAAGATTTGCCTCATTATTTACTTCATTGTTCTTGCTTTCAGTTCCTTAAGGCACTGCATTTTTATAATTTATTCTGATGATGTTTAATGTGTTTTTTTTTTTTGCCATGACAGCCTTATTGATTATAAAGAATATTTCTTTGTTGCTCATGATGATTTTCTTTTGCATTGATTGATTATGTGCCTTGATCGGTACTGGGTCTTAATAAAGAGATAGATAGCTCTTTTGTTTGTTCTATTGCCAGCTTGCCTCATCATTTCTTCCAATGGTTGCATTCATTTTTGCAATAATCAAGTCCACCTGCCTTGCTACGAGTTGTCCTCTACCTTTTTTCATTCTATCTTTCCCAGTATTACTGACTTCTCAAAAGACTTTGAATAATGTATTGAAAATATAATAATTTGAGCCTAATCATTTGTATCTTGACTAATAGATTAATTTCCTTTGTAAACTATTTGTTTGTTTTTCAGACTTTCTGTGGTATTCTCTGGAGTCATCTTTAACTGTTAAAATGGAAAAAAATTAATATGAATTATCTGCTCCAATTTTTACTTTCACAGAATGTCACAGGAATTCTGATCTTTGTAGGCATAAGCAAAGTCATTATATTTCCAAAGTCATACAGCAAGTCATTATTTTTCAAAGTCAAAGTCATACAGCAAGTCATTATTTTTCCAAAGATTTCATTTAAAAAAAAATCCAAGGATATTTTTTAGAGCTTGCTTTAAAATACAACTGGGAAAAGATCAACTAGAAAACAGAGACAGCCACAGTACCTCTCTGTTATTATATAAACAGCCATGTATTTTTCAGGCTTCTTTGTGAATATGAAACAAGTAGCTGCTTTTCTGAAATACAGTGAAGCATTTGCACAACATCCAAAGCATGTCTGAATCATTTTTAAGTGTATACAGCTCTATCATCAGATGAATCAGTAGCAAATATTTGCAAGTGCTGAATATGTTGGGTTACTGGCTAGATACAGTGCATTTAGCCCTTCAAAATGTTGAAGTGACATATGAAGAAGTTAGGGTCTAAACTATAAGTGAGCGTAATAGAAAACAGTGCATCACTTTTAATGCCATTAAAGTAATTGCAACTTTTGCAAATGTCTTGTAGCTTATTCAAAAGTGCTTCTAGCTGTCTCTAGGTTCACATGCATTTGCATTGCTGACATTGCCATTTTGAAAACCAGGGACAGCTTCAAACTAGTCTGGCAGCTTTGCAATAGACTAAAATAGAAGTGCTTTGTTTGTTTGTGTTAAGGTGGATCATAAAACATTCTTTTTCAATGTTATGCAAGTCCTATTCAATATCAAATTCAGTCAGTTGGTTGAATTTTAAATCAGCCAACCATGATTCAGCTGTATGGATATTGTCATGCCCTTGATGATTGCCTAAAAGCAAAAGTGATTCTTTTTCAAGTACAATTCTCACAGTCTCTTTCGCATTTATTTCGCAATTATTACAAGAATTCCAAAAACTCAACAGTGAAATCTTCATTTTCTTTTTAAATGCCTTTGTGTGAACTAGTGAAACAGAGTGCCTTTTTCACTGAGAATGAAGGACCTTACAGGTGGCTGTTTATATAATCACTTCTTAAATCTTTATTAGATTCACAACTGATATGAATTTATATTTCTGTTACCATATATAATTTGTGATATAAAACAAGAATAATTATATACTACAGTTATCCTGACATGTTAGCTTAATCTTAAGAACCAGTTGTGATGCATTTTCAGATTTATTGTATGTTCAATTTTTGCAGTCCATATTTTGCATATTAAAAATTATGGCCATAAATTTTATCATATTTATGCATTATATTTTTCTGGAGAAGGGAGGGAAGGAGCGAGAGAGGGAGGGGGAAAGGGAGGGGGGAGGGAGGGAGGGAAGGAAGGAAAGGAAGGAAGGAAGGAAGGAAGGAAGGAAGGAAGGAAGGAAGGAAGGAGGAAGGAAGGAAGGAAGAAATTTTCCAAGTAATGAAATAAACAATCTGTTATACAAAGACATTGATACATTTGAGGTACTGCTGTCTTTTCTAGAAAGAAAAATACAACCAGTATGACTCAACCAGTCACTGATCTTTCAGTCTCTGCTTGACATCTTTTCTGAAGTGAAATCCTGCTGTACTGATTATTAAATAACTCAAAACTGTTTTGTGGCTCCTGTATCTAGGAGGATCTTCTTTCATTAGATCTCCATGGTGATTATGTGGATAAACTGATATTATCTATTAGTTGCTTATTTGGATATCCTTAGTAAGAAAGATCTTACTATGGGTTGCACATACATAACTCTTCAAACTGACATTTACACATATATTCACATACAAAAAGAATCAATTTCTCACTTATTTAATGATATACTGATCTTGAAAAACTGTCATAAATTGAAGTTTTTTATCTTATAAAGTCAAATTTGGGAAAATATTTTTTTATTAACAGGACTCTCTCTAGTGGTAGAAAATCTGTTTCAAGATTCAAATCCAACTACACACACACACACACACACACACACAAACACACAGAGTCTCCATTCTCAAAAGCCTTTTGTTGTATTTCTGAAAGCATAAAACACAGTTTAATGAACATATTGGTGTTTTCGTTTAATGTACATCTCCAGAATGTTACTGATTCATCAATCAGTTCTTGTTCGTGTATGGAAAGTTCATATTAAAAACTGGAGGCTGGGAGGGATGGATTAAAAATAAGGATTCATGTTTTTTTCTCTATAATGCAAGGTTCCGCTATGAACTGGCCTTAATGTACTAACTCTTGAATAAATACAAATCAGGAAGATGGTGCATGATTGTCAGCTTTCTCTCTAAGCAAGAAAAGACTTATTTTCTCAAGCCAAATTTCTAACAACCCCATTGGCTGTCATGATCCTGATATGACTCAACCCAAGTAGCAAAGATTTCTTTGGCAGTCTCCCTTCCAGTTAGACTCTCCATAAAATGTGAATTAACAAAGGATGGCAGTTCAAATTGAAATGATGAGTATGTAAATAATGTCTGGCTGTCAGTTAGGAAAACTAAACATTTACCAGGCAAATTATTTATCTTATGGAAATTAAGTATCTGTAATATTAAATATATTTTTCAGTATTATCTCCTAAAATCCATATAATGTATCTATCATTGATCATTTCTGTCTGCTTTGGAATTACTGCAGTAAAATTAATCAAGACTAATCTTACAGTTGAAAATACTTTTTTATATATTGAACTGTAAAAATTCACTTCATCTAAAGACTACACTCCTCTATGAAACCAAAAGGAATATATTCCTAGGGTAGAACTACATGTGCTTTTTGTTTCTGCTTTAGTCAGTGTT
Source organism: Laticauda colubrina (assembly GCA_015471245.1). Classification (NCBI taxonomy): domain Eukaryota; kingdom Metazoa; phylum Chordata; class Lepidosauria; order Squamata; family Elapidae; genus Laticauda; species Laticauda colubrina. The sequence goes on from BLBF01000053.1 coordinate 816,721, forward strand.
TTGGAGAAATCTAAACAATTTCAATAGCAATAAGGACTATTTGCATAAAGCTTGGCATTTACCTTTTGGCATTTTATTTGCACTGTTATTACTATTAATCTTCTCATCACTCCTTATCACTATCCTCTCCCACTTGTGACTGTATGACTGTAACTTTGTAACTTGTATCCTTACAATTTATATTGACTGTTTCCTATTATGATTTGATTGCTTATTGTGCCCTATGATTATCATTAAGTGTTGTACCTTATGATTCTTGACTTTTAATGAATGTATCTTTTCTTTTATGTATATTGAGAGCAATTGCACCAATACAAATTCCTTGTGTGTCCAATCACACTTGGCCAATAAAGAATTCTATTCTATTCTATTCTATTCTATTCTATTCTATTCTATTCTATTCTATTCT
>BLBF01000053.1:817139-836018 GCA_015471245.1 Laticauda colubrina
CTATTCTATTCTATTCTATTCTATTCTATTCTATTCTATTCTATTCTTCATTAAATCAATAAGCTTTGAATATGGTATGAAAAAACTGTTAAGAGGGCTTCCGATTGAACTTCCCTGAAGACAGACCGATGACCATGATCTTCCACTGCTTCAGTCCATGTTTCTTCATCGGAAAACTCTGATTTGGGGCAGAAGCCACCTCATAGGGGTAGCAGAGGAAGGGGAAACCACCATCCAGGTACAGGGGAGCTGCATATCCCCCCCTTGGCTTGGCAAACACTCTCGCCCCAAAGATGTCCAAAGTGGTGGTCTAAAATGGCCACCCTGAAGGGGAAGAGTCAGCTAGAGTAAGATTGTGCAGGACAGAGGAAGAAGCAGACAGCATGATAAATGGGACAATTGGACACTTTTTTAATGAAATTAAATGAATAATTAAATGAAAGGTACTCCAAGATTAATCTTTAAGAATTTTTAAAAAAGGGATCAAAGCAGCAAACACAAAGGGAAAAAAAGGGTGAAAATTGTTTTTGACAGCAGTGGGGCTTTGAACCAAGAAAGGTAGAAGCTGGAAGAAGAAGACAATTTATTTGGATAAATATACTTTAACACTATATAGGCACTATTAAGGCTGGACTTGAGAGTGTCAAAGGGGAAAGTTAAATACTAATTGGGGATTTGACTTTTATCTTGGAAGATTGTGGTTTGAAAAGCCTTGAACAGATGAACAATTTAAAAAAAAAGAGGATGAAGATTTGCTGTAACAAAGTGTGCCATCTAGTGATCAAATCTAACTTGTTCTTTTTTTTTTTTTTTTTAAGATACTGTTTCTTACAAATTTTAAGGAATATTGTTACAATAAAGCAAGAACTCTGAAAAATTGAAACATTAAAATAAAGAAAGAAGCATGAAGATTCTGCCTTGGAATTAATTGCTGATTTTGTCATGGACTTGGTATTGGATTATTTGTGAATTAAAAGTCTGAGAGGAACAAAACAAAAGTTGACTTTTGAAAATCTAATAGACATTATTTTTATTAAATTAATAGACAGAAAGGTGTAAAATGGCGGCATCTCTTTTGGGATTAAAAATGGAACTTAGAAACATGAAAGAAACATTACAAGAAAGAGATGAATCATTGGGCTTCTTTTTAAAATTCTTTTTAAAACGCAATTTCAGAACATGAACAATAAAGACAAATGCCAGAAGAGAAGGTAGAGCTGAGTACAGAAGAGGCCATTTTTAACTATTGTCTGGAACAAACAATTGTGAAAAGAAGAGGGAAAAGAGTGGGAAATAAAAATATGAGATATAAGAAGTTAAATAAAAAGGGGAGTATTTGTAAAATTAAAAAAGGCAAAAAGAAACAACAGAAAATTAAAGGGTGGAGAGAAGGTATAAATAGGCAGGGGAATGAAAACTGGAATGAAAGAACAAAGGGGGAAATGAAGGGATAAGAAACAGTATCAGGAAACAAAGAAATATGGAAATTGTATAAAATGAAAAGAAATTGTCTATTTAGAAGACACAGAGACAATGGCTGATTAAGAATTAAGGAGATTCTGCAAGGTGATGGCGGGGTAGCATAATCATACTTAAAGTTATGAATATTCAAGAAAATAGGGATTTATAGATTACTAGGATGAAAAATGGAACTGATATTTTTTGGTACTGGAATGTACGCTCTCTTCTCATATGTATAAGGATAATAATTAATGGAATATGCTTACTAAATATACTGAAATAACTGAAACTGAATATGAGGAGAGCTTTAATGGAATTGAGATTCTCCAGTATTGGAATGCAGGCTCTTTTTCTTAAATGTATAAAGAGTATGGAATAATTAATGGAATGTGTTTATTAAATATATTGAAATAACTGAAATGAAATATGAAGGGGGCTGAAATGGAATTAATATCAGGGCACAGGATTAAGTGAACAGATTAATATGTTTTCTTTTTTGAAATTGTAAATAAGTTTTATGAAATTAAGAAGGGAAAAAACCATGCACAATCTGATTAAAAAGATATGCTTTAAAGGGATTATTAGTAATTTTCTAGGTAATAAAAGTCAAAGATTTAATGGAATTTAAAGGGGGGATAATTAATGAATATGTAAATCATACAGGTGGCACACTTAAATTAGTAATTTAAGGGAGAAACTATTTCTTAAAATGATTGTATTAAATTAGAATCTATGGAAGGATGCAATAAGAATATGCATTGAAATATGCAAATATGATAGACAAAAGTATTAAAGTATAATAACTGAAGATATGAGAAAAACTAGTGATTTAAATAAGAGGAAAGCATCTGGAATAATACAGTAAAAGAGAAAATGTACAGAAGAATTGATAAGATAAGAGGTTTAAGGTAAAAGTTGAATATGTAATTATAGTCATATTTGGATGTAAATGTGGAAAGCTATAATCATGCTGTTCACTAAAAAGGGATGTTTTTAAAATATGGAAAACTGAAATAAAACTTGTTAAAAAAAACTGTTAAAACTATCTTGGAAACAGACCAATATTTATTTTGATCAGATCTACTATTTGGTGGAAAACATTGCATTAGACAACCATATTTGAAAACAGATACTGCATTCATCATAGAAATCAGATTATTCACTGCTAGCTAACCTTTAGCTATTTTTCACTATTAAAACTTGAGTTTCCTGATTCTTCAGCTATAATCAGTAATACTTAAAGTATGCACAAGAAACTGAAGTTGCACTGGTCTCAAGCTACAGGATACATTTTATAAGTTCTAGCGTAAATGAAAATGTTTTCCTACAAATGCACCCTGTTCCATATTAACATACTCAAAATAGGCTATTCCTATTGGACAAGAATACCCAATGCTGATTGGTTACTTTTCTCGACGCTGATTGGCCAATGATAGCAAGCCTATGATTGGCCAGTTCAAGCGGCGGGAAAAACAAGTAGCCGTCATTGGACACTAGCAGCGAGCAGCTTCTCTATATAAAGAGCTGCCGCGGCTCCTGGTTAAAATGGACTTTCTGCACTAAATAAAAAGAGCGGAAGTTACACTGGTCTCCGAGTCTCCTTCTTCTGCGAAAACAACACTGGCGACGAATGTGGGATCCTGAGAGAGGAGACCAGTCGGGCATGTGGCATCAAGAACTGAGCAGACAAAATGGCTGGAACAAACTCGACACCCACACCATTCAACCCAGCAACAGAGGACTTGGAATCCTACATTGATAGATTCCTCATGTTCCTGGAGAGTAACAATCTACAAGGAATCTCGGACAACTGAAAAAGAGCTGTGTTCCTGACGCACTGTGGGCCCACAGGGTTCAAGATGGCCAAGGTACTAGAGAAACCAGACGATGTAAAGCAGATGGCCTGGCTAGATCTAGAGAAGCTGCTGAAGGCTCACTATGCACCAACCATCTCCAGCCTCATCAGAAGACATGAGTTTTACAAATGAGACCAGAGAGAAGGTGAGAGCATCGCAGATTTTGTAGCAGCTCTCAGGAACATTGGAGGAGCATGCAAATTCCTAAACATGGACGAAGCCATGAGGGATTGCGTGATCCTTGGACTAAGAGATCTTACTCTACAAAGCCGGCTGCTAACCCAGCCAAAGATTACCATTACTGAGGCTATTGCTGAAGCCATGGCAGCAGAAGCAACCAAAAAATCAGCAGCCAAGATGCAGCAGATGAATGCCAACTCACCCAAGACATCAACCGAAACAAATCAGAGCACCGAGAAGAAGGCAGAAAGCGCACACAAAACCACCGCACACTACACAGACAGTGGATCATCCGGAATTGACGATGACGACGAAGAAGAGATCCACAGACTCCAGGCTGAGCAAGAGCGGTGACTAAAAAATGGTCGTAACTTGGGGTTTCAGTGTGCCGGGTGCGGAGGAGATCACCCCCATTCTGAGTGCTGGTTCTTAGATGCCGTGTGCCAGTATTGTGAGAGGCGGGGTCACATCGCACGAGTATGCCGAAACTGGAAAAGCTACAGCCCCAGACGTAGGGACAACACACCACCAAGAAATAAAGAGAGGCCAATGTGGAGCCACGAGAGTCATGAAAGCAAAGGAAAGCAGCTAAACGAGAACTATAGAAAAGAAGAAACTCATCAAACCATCACCATCGGTCATTCTAATGCAACTAATGGCTGAAAGGTACATGTGGCAGTCCAGATCGAGGGCCAGGAATGTAAGATGGAAGTCGATTCCAGATCGTACTTATCAATGGTATCATGGGATACCATCAAAAGACTAGTACTGCATATTGGCAGAACTGAACTAAACACCAATCACTAATTTTAAAAGACTACCAAGGAAACAGAATACCGGTAGTCGGACTTGGACACTTCCAGATAAGTTTCAAAGAACACCAAAAGATATTGCCTCAAACCATCGTAGACCAAAACCGACCAAGCCTACTGGGACTCGAATGGTTCGAACCTCTAGGAATTGGAGTAACCAGCATTAACCACATCACCGACTCAGACTGGGAGGAGAATCTGATGAGAGAGTTCCAGGACGTCTTCGATGGAAAGTTAGGCAATTATCGAGGGTCTCCTATTTCATTCAATTTAGACCCAACAATTGCTCCAATTCGGCTAAAGGCAAGGCGAGTCCCCTTTGCACTAAAACCCAAAATTGATGAAGAATTAAATAAACTAATAGCACAAAGCATTTTGGAACCAATTGACCACACCAAATGGGAGACCCCAGTCATGACTCCAGTTAAGCCGGATGGGTCCATGAGAATCTGTGGGGATTACAAAGCTACCCTGAACCATGCGCTACAACAAAGTGCATATCCTGTCCCAGTAGTACAACATCTACTAAATTATTGGGGAGAGGCAAGGTCTTTGCAAAGCTCGACCTTGCCCAAGCCGACCAACAATTGTCAGTAGACCCTGAAACAGCAGAGGCACAAACGATCGTGACTCATAGAGGAGCCTTCAAATGCAAAAGGCTACAATTCGGAGTCAGCGTAGCCCCTGGGGTGTTCCAAAGCCTAATGGAGCAATTATTACAAGGGATAAAAGGAGTAGTCCCATACTTTGATGACGTGCTAGTCTCAGCTAATGATGAGAGACAACTAGAAGCCCATCTCAGAGTGGTTTTACAAAGGTTCCAAAAAGTGGGACTCAAGGTAAAAAAAGAAAAATGTAAATTGGCGACATCGAAAGTTGAATTCCTGGGGTACCAAATCGATAAAGAGGGCATCCACCCCACAGAGAAAAAAAATAAGGCAATCAAAGAAGCACCTAGACCTAAAAACAAAGTAGAGTTACAAGCATTCTTGGGACTTATAAATTTTTACCACATTTTTCTGCCACAGAAGGCAACAATGGCGGAACCACTACATAGGCTATTGGACAAATCAGCCATCTGGACCTGGGGACAACATGAAGAGACAGCGATCCAGCGGATAAAAGACCTTATCACCTCCGACTCGGTATTGATGCAATACAGCGAGACATTACCATTAACAGTCACCTGTGACGCATCACCATTTGGCATCGGAGCCGTACTTAGCCACATCCTGCCTGATGGGAGAGAAGCCCCCATCGCCTTTTACTCAAAGACTCTTTCAAAAACTGAACAGAACTATAACCAATTGGACAGAGAGGCATTAGCGGCAATATCTGGCGTAAAACAGTTCCACGAACACCTTTATGGTAGGACTTTTACCCTTGTGACCAATCACAAACCCCAATTGGGAATACTAGCAGGAAACAGAGCCAAACCAAATATACTATCCCCAAGAATGACAAGGTGGTCCGAGTTCCTGGCAGCCTACAACTATAGACTGATCCACTGACCTGGTAAAAACATTTCCCACACCGATGCCTTGAGCCTCACTCCCCTACTAGACATAGAGACTGACCCGGCACCAACCATTTCCACCCTACAAATTGAGATTCTGTCAAACCTACCAATAACCGTGGCTGACATTGCCAGAATGACCGCAAGAGACAAAACATTGTCACAAGTATTAAACTGGGTAGGAAAAGGGTGGCCAGAAAATGAGACAGACGTTATTTTTAAACCTTTCAAGAAAAGGCAAACTGAACTGTCATTGCTAAAAGGTTGCATCCTATGGGGTGGTTGGGTTATAATACCAGAACCATTACAAGAACAGGTACTGGGTATGTTGCACGAAGGTCACTTCGTGCAAATGCAATCCCTGGCCAGGAGCTACATATGGTGGCCAAGGATGGAGAAAGACATTGGGAAATGGGTTGAAACCTGTGGGAAATTCCAAAACTCTCGGCCTGCACCCCCCCTCAGCACCTGTCCTAGACGGGGAAACACCAAGGGCCCCTGGTCACGAATACATATAGACTTTGCGGGACCAACAAAAGGACATACATTTCTAATCGTAGTAGATGCTTACTCCAATTGGTTGGAAATTGACTACCACAGAAGCAGTCATTAAACAACTGCAGAAACTATTCACCACACGGGTTACCGGATGTGCTTATCTCAGATAACGGCCCACAGTTTACTGCATTACCATTCAAAAAATTCCTTGCCGAACATGGCATACGACATGCCTTGACAGCACCGGGTCGACCAGCGACGAATGGAAGGGCGGAATGCATGGTCTGGTATGCCAAAGAAACTTTAGACAAATTAGACACAGGGGACATTCAGGAAAGAATTGAAAAAATGCTCACCATACAGCACATAACACCAAACTCCACTACAAATAAAAGCCCAGCAGAATTACTAATGGGCAGAAAACTACGATCACAATTAGATAGATTACACCCAACATATTCCGCCGAAAAACCAACTGACTCGTCCAGCAAGTATTGCAAATTTGAACCAGGAAACTTAGTCTATGCAAAGAATCTCACCGGCCACCCATTGTGGGTACCAGAGAAGATAACACAAATAACAGGACCATGGTCCTATAGACTAGAAACAGACAATGGCCAAACCTGGCGGAGACACATTGACCAGTTACAGTCACGAACTCCAGAATGCACCACCGACACACCCAGATATGAAGAACAACACACACACCAGCAACACCACAAACATTACACAAAAATATCATCAGACCAACCAGAGAGAGGGGAGACCCCTCAATAATAAATAAGGGGGGGAACCCTCCGGTAGAAAAAGAAACCCCTCTGGTAGAAAAAGAAACCCCACAAAACCAAAACATATACAATAAAAAACATTTGCAAATAAATGCAAGTAATAACAACGACCTACCGGCAGAAGTTTTTGGTGAAGAGCAGGAGGCACAAGAAGACCTGGATGCCTTGCTGGAGTGGAGCAGCCAAGCCAACTCTATCAGCCCAAGTAGGCCGAGCGGGAGCGGCATGGCTGACCCTACCTTCCAGGAGGTTCAACAGAGAAGGACAGGAGAAACATCTCATCCGAAGATGAGAAAGATCCCGTCCGAACCCGCTGAAGACAATGACACAACTAAACTGCGCAGGTCAACTAGGCAACCTAGAAGCCCTGCCTACTTACGTGACTACATACGGTAGGACCATACCAAGAGGGGAGGGGTGTTCCATATTAACATACTCAAAATAGGCTATTGGACAAGAATACCCGATGTTGATTGGTTACTTTTCTCGACGCTGATTGGCCAATTATAGCAAGCCTATGATTGGCCAGTTCAAACGGTGGGAAAAACAAATAGCGTCACTGGACACTAGCCGTGAGCAGCTTCTCTATATAAAGAGCTGCCACGGCTCCTGGTTAAAACGGACTTTCTGCACTAAATAAAAAGAGCTGAAGTTACGCTGGTCTCCGAGTCTCCTTCTTCCGCAAACACAACATACCCCTTTCCAGTTTCACTTATAGGAAAGATGCCTGTTTTATTGCCATGTCAGCATGGGATCATTCTCCAGTGCATCTGATGGCATCACAATAACTATCTTCCAACAACTTCCAATATCCATCCTTCCTGAGAAATACTTTAAGGCCTAAAGGGAAGTTCAAATTCTTTTATCAGTCTATGCCCTAGCTGATATCTGCTAATATTTAGCTCAAGGATTATAACTTCCAATGAACAACAGACTCAGAATAGATTGTTCCAGCAGACACGATAATTTTCCTCAATCACCTAATCTATGGTTCTGTGGGCATGGCTTGGGCATGGCATGGCTTGGTGGCATGGCAGGGGAAGGTTACTGTTAAATCCCGTTCCCTCCTGATTCCACTAACCTGCTTTCCAGCTCTGTTCTCCTGTGCAAGGCAACAAAAGAAGACCCGGTCAATCAACTAAGGACTCAGGAGGCAGACAATTGATGGGGGTAGGCCACTCAGAGGTGGTATATGCCAGTTCTCTGAATTATTCAAAATTTCTACTACCAGTTCTCTAGAACTGGTCAAAAACTGCTGAATACCACCTCTGCACATAATAATATTCCTTTACAGGACTTTGGCTCAATAGATTCAAATTCTTCTTCAAAAAGGGAATTATTCAGAAAAGATAAAATACTCAGAAAAGATAAAATGCATCATCCCTATTAAAAAAAAAAAATCAAGTGCAGAATAAACCACAGAAGCATAACTAAAAATCATCCTTCTTTGGGGTAGGGGCTTCTAACAATTTCCATTATCTTTTAGGAAATTTGTCCTGGCAGGTATATGAATTCTGAAAAGTTTACAGATAGCACTGTAAAAGTTATAAGAGATCACAAACTAATTTTCATTTGTCATCCATATCCAGACCTTGCATTGTTATTATGTTATGAGAAATTCTCACTATCTCAGATGTTGACATTCACTATAATAGAACTTCCTGCATTAGCCAGACAAGAAAGCCTAGATGGCAAATCAGTGTCTGAACCCTTCTTGTTACAGGTTGGAGACTTTCTATTAACCTGGCAACTTGAACAAGATTTATTGCATCACTTACTATTACTGAATTCCACCTCCTCCCCCCACACACAAACACACACATTTCTTTGGTATAGAAGCTCAAATAAAATTGCATCCAGAATAAATCCTCTGACTAAAGCCTAGGTCTTACAAACAGGAGATGGTATAATATATTCCTGGGCTGTAACACTTCAGACTAAAGAAATAAATATTTGTGAGCATCCATTCTCTCCATGTGGTTGCTCCTGAAGACCATATGGAAATTATGATTGCTCCAGAAGGCAGTGGGATGCACAAGTCTGGCCATTACATGTTTTGTTCATATTACAATGCTACTATGTGAGCTCTACTGGTCTGTAGTTTCTTTCCCAGTATGGGCCATACCTTCAAAGCTCTGAATGATGAGACAAGGTTAACTGTTAGACCATCTCTTTTGGAAGTGTCTATGGAGATTCTCGGTCAATCCAGGTCATGATTGTACCAAAGGTACTTTTTCAAAAGACAACTGGATTTTCTATTGTTCTTTTCTTTTTGGCTAGAAGACTTTTCATTTCTCATCCAAGAAGCTTCTTCAATTCAGAACAGAAGAAGCTTCTTGGATGAAAAGTGAAACATCTTCTAAACAAAAACAAGGAAATTCCAGCTGCCTTTTGAGAAAGCACCTTTGGGACCTCTCTTGGAAGATATCTACCCATTCCGCCAAGTTTGATAGGGTGGATATGTTCCAGGACCATTCCCTTAAATACTATGTCACAATGTCTCAGAAGTGCATTTTGTCTTTGGCAGCCTCTGCCCTATGGAACATAGCAAGTTCCCATGATCCCAGAAGGGTTTGAAGATCTGGGTCTCCTAAGTATAAGGCTAAGATGAAGTTGGAACCCAATATATTTGAATATGAATGGGGAAGGTTGCTTTTGGAACTTTGTTCTTTTTATAATATATATGTTATTATGAGTATTTAAGGTGCATAAGGTGGGCAGCTGAATGAGTCTTTTAAATAAATAAATATTCCATGTAATAAATGGCATTTTCTGATTATTGTAGATGTTTTTGGAATCATTTATTGTTGCTGATTTTCTCATCACTGTAACATTCCATTACAGTTTAACAAGTACAGCAAAAATAATTTTATATTATCAAGGATATATTACCTCTTAAAATATATTAAATTTTAAATTCTAATGAACAATTTAAGTTCTTTGCCAGAGGACTCTTATTAATATAAAATTTGCATCCCAGACAAAGCACCTTATTTTTTCTGATTTTTTTTCAGCGTGCAATAAAATGTCCCCCTTTTTGAAGAAAACACATTACAACCTACAATGTAATGATAAAAATAGAGGAGTTATTTAAAAGTTTAAACCTTGTTTTCATTGTCTGCCTTTTATATGTTATCTGGTGGTATTTCTGTTCAGGAACAAATTTTGCAGTTATTGCATATCTCTACTATGTCCTGCTACTCAAAGATGTCATTAATTGTATAATAATTGACTATTTAATAGAGCATCAAGATATTTTTGTGTGGAATTAATTCACTTTTGTCTGTGCATCAGCATGTTCATGCAATGAATCAAAGACATCTTTCTATATAATATACAAGGTAGTACATTATATTGAATCAAAGCTGCCTTGGAAAATAGGAACTTAAAACTGGTAGATGCAAACCATGATATATTAATGCACATGATTTACCAGCATAAATGTTCAGGAAGTGAGTTTATGCATTATGCTCCCTCAAACAGTAATTTGATATGCTGTAGAAAATTTATGTCCCCGGCCTCCAAGCAGAAAACAGAAGCAATGTGTTCAATAGAATGCCAGCTTTTTTTTTTTTAAATGCCATTTTCTCTTTGGTATCAAACCCCACAAATGTACAAATCACAGTTTATATTTTAGGATGTTGCACATGAAACATATGAAGTGGTCATTAACATCTAAATGACATTTTTAAAAAATGTTATCTATTTTTATCTGTCTTTATTATTTTTATAAATAACTCAAAGCAGCAAATATATCTGATACTCTTATGTTCTCCTATTTTCCCCACAACAACCACCTTTGAGGCGAGCGGGGCTGAAAGATAGTGACTGGCCCAAAGCCACTCAGCTGGTTTTCATGCCTAAGGCAGGACTAGAATTTACCAGTTTGAACCCATTATCATCTTGATGGATCGACCATAAATTGTCTTTATATTGTCCATAATTCTTGGAATATTATTAATTCAACAGTTTTATATGCTGCTAACTTATTTTTTTTCAACTCAGTGTGGTATATGTACTAATCTTTTTTAATTTTCTTTCCAAAAACAACCTTGAGACAGTAACAGAATAACAGAAACAGCTTCTGTTCCTAAAGGAAGAGTAGAATTCACAATCTCCCAGTCTGATACCTTAATCACTACTCCAATTTTCCTCTTATTTTATATACGATATTTTGTTCCAATCAAAACAGACAAGCTTATCTTAACTTTGCACAAAGGTCATCACAAATGAGAATAGGGAACATTATTTATAACTGAGCTGGTCAACATCTGAAACAATAAACAAACCTCAGATCTAAAAGCCACTTGGTTATGCTTGGCTCCTAATGCTAAGAGGTCTATCCCTTCCCAGTCTCAACCTGTGATATATGAAAAAATTCTCATCATATGTCTCCAATACTAAAATTAACAGAAATACTGATTACCACTCAACCATACAATTATCATTAAAGGATGGCCTGGTCAAGAAAGGCCAGGCTCCTAATTTTCTGTATGAAATCTGCATAAAGATGATGAGTACCATTAGTTTTGTAAGAAACTAGCTTGGCTCACACAACATGCAAATTTATGGGGTATGGTATAGAATATACCATATTCGATATGCTATGGTTCTAGAATAATCTATGGCTGAATGTATTTGTGCAATTCTCTAATCCATGAAGAATGGTTTAAACTTCTGGAATGAGGTTCCTCCTAAGATCTGTATAACTCCTATCTTGTTCATACTTCAAAGAGCCAAAAAAAACCTGGATACCCATTTTGTTGGATGAAGTTTGCTGGTATCAGCATTGTTTTATTTGCCCAGGTCTAATTCTATTGTTTGTCTCTGCTACATTGTTTTTGTATTGTTTTGGTGTATACACTTTGTATTTGCACAATGCATAGAGCCAAATAACAGATACACCACAACTTGAACTAGGCCAAGCTTTAGGACTGACAAGGTTCTGAGTAATGAACCCAACCAGTTCAGAAACTCTGAGACTTTTGGCTTTCTCAAAGAACTGTTTTATTGAATACATCATTTCAGCACAGTTGAAAAACAGACCAGCGCTGGCTATTTCCTGTGCTTTCAGTACAATTAAAGATGAGAAAGCTCCCTCCCTCCTTGTCACAGATCACAATGTCCAATTAGGTGTTCTGGCATCTCCTTGGTACCCTTTTCCAGTTTTTCTGGTGAGTATCTGGTAGGATGACCTTGGTCCCCACAAGATAGTAAGTTGTTGATGTCTGGTATTATATTCCAAAGCTCCCTCCTCCCTCGATACTGTCAAGCTGAGAAATGGAGAAAATGGCTGTGACAGATCCAATCCATTTCAAAATTGACAAAGACTCTTTAAGGAAGATAACTATTGAAGTGAGCCAAGCTTTTCCACATGTACTATCTGCCTAACATAATGCTAGGTTCTTTCCTAAAATTCAGTAGATGAATTCCCACAGTCCACTAAATAATAATGGAATTTATTTGTTTTTAGCTTATGAGATAACAAAGATGGGTATTGTAGTTTACAAGACGGCATTTTCTGTTTTAGCGCAATGTGCAAATTCTTCCAGTTGTCATTTATTCTATTAATCATGACTACACATCATAACTTACCACAGCACAGTGAACAGTCATTCAGCTGTATGCCAAGGGTGTCAAACTCATGTCGCCACAGCATCGTTATGGGACATATCTGGACTTTCCCCCCTTCGCTAAACTGGGTGGGGCAGGGCCAGCATGTGACACATCCAGCCCATGGGCCATGAGTTTGACAAGCCCTGCTATATGTAAACTCTCTCCAATTACAGCTTCTCTCTTATAGGAATGAATTATCCTATTAATTTTTACAAAAAAAGAGTAACAATAACCTGTCACAAAGTAGGGATAACATCATAAAAACGTAGCTGCGGTCAGGATCTCCTGCACATTAATTTTCTAAAACTTTAGGCTCCTCTTTTATGTCACCTATACCTTTATCAAAATTATTTACTTGATACCTGAATAACCTTTGTATACTGAACCTTTTCATGTAAATTCATGTCTGACAGAAGTGGATATCATATATAAGACAAACTACCACCTTAAATTAGTAGCAGATATGAAGGATTGGCTTAGGCCAGTAAAGTCCAGACATTTATACTTTTACAGTCCTCCCCCAGACAAAGCTGAGATGCTGTAATTTTCATAGTGGATGACATGTCTGTGCTATGGTTTTCAATGATTGGGGTGTTTGCAGCAAATATCTTACTCAGGGTTAATCCACTTTTGTAAAAATGAAAGTCCTGATTTTAAGTTTATTAAAAGAGACAAAGGTATTCATCAGTCTCTATTTATGGCCTCTAACACATAATTTGGATGGAAGCAATTACTTAACATATGTTCCAGTTCATTGTGGAATGCCAAATTTTGCATTGGGGGAAGAAAATGATTCTTGAATATATGCTCTGAAGCATGAGATTTGATTACCTTTATCATCGCTTGCAAGGCCATAAACATTGCAATAAAAGAGCATAAAAGCACCCAGCCCTTTCCTAACAATCTGTTTGCTGTACCTTTCCTTGCTTAAATTTTATTTTCATGCTTTGGACTCCATAGATAAAGATTACAATTGGCAATGTTTTCATTAAAATCTTTTTATAGCTTGAATGGATTCCTAGAATCTTTATTTCCACTCAAATTCTAAAGTAAGACTTGCAGTAAAGGCTTTTTCAAAAAGAGAATAAAAGGAGATGTCATTCTTTTAATCTTTCTGCTGTTTCTAAGATAGTTTTCCCTAATTTTCTTGAGGTATCTTATACTTCAGCTCCTAGAATATAAAATATTATAGCTGTAGAGTTGCAACCAAACAGCCCTTTGCTTATAAGAGAGAGGTGCAATGTATAATGCCTGGAAAAATATGCATCTGTTTGTTTTGTTCCACATTAAAAGTAAAATATGATTTTTTTTCTTTGCTTTTCTTAGGATCTATTATGCTTTCTGTCATTAATCAGCTAAAATGTGGAAAGGATAAAAAGATTGGAAAGATTGTATATCTTGGACAAAGCTTTGATGGTATCTACATACCAGATTTATAGACAATATAAATAAGCTATTGGTCCAAGGATGGATGTGGTCTCCAGAGCTTTTCAGAAAGAGTTATCAAATTATATTTTTAATTTAATGTGTTTGATTCATTGGCTAGTGACCCACAATTATTTTTAATGAGTAAACAAGGCAGCTAACAAAACCTGAAAAAAGCAGAATATAAAATATTAAAAGGCAAGCTAAAATTAATACTAATCATTTTATCTTTAAAATCCCAGGAAAACAAGTGCATTTTTACAGATATCCTAAAGGCTGTCACTGGACACCAAATGCAATATCAGGGGAAATGCATTCACAACATTGGAACAATGCAGAATAAAAGCTTCTTTCATGCTGCAGAAAGACATCCTTCTCTTACAGCAGAGAAATCTTAAAAGTGGTTTTCTTCTATTTGGGAAACAAAAGCAACTCAGAGTGAGAGCACAATTCTTTAAAAAAAATAAAATTCGTTTGTACAGGAAAAGCAACAACATCATCCAAACCTGCTCTGTGAAATCTTTTAAATATGTAGGCAATTATTTCCAATCTTCTATCTTGTTGGGGTAATCAAGCCAGGAAATTAACAATAAGGGCTCTAATAGCATCTCTAACAATTATAAAATATGTTCCCTTTCATCTATTCAAGATCAAACCTTTGGGTATGATCAGGGGTGGGATTCTACCAGTTCACACTGATTTGCTAGAACCAGTTGTTAACATTCTAAGCCGTTTGGAGAACTGGTTGTTTGAAGAAATTACTGGCCTAATTCTGGAAGGAAGGCAGGAAGAAAACATTCTGGTGCTGCTTACAGAAACTGCCTCTCCGTTAACCGTTATTACATTCTTGGCAGGACTAGACTTCCTGTTTCAGGAGTTTTTTCTTCCTCCTTTGCTGGTACTTTGCTTGTGTGGAGTGACCATTCAAAGTTACAATGGCACTGAAAAAAGTGACTTTTGACCTTTTTTCACAGTTACAACTGTTGCAGAATGCCCACAGTCAAGAGAGGCCAGGCGAGGAGATACGTGCCTTGATGTGAGTGATGTTGAGTTAGCCACACCCAACCAGTCACATGACCACCAAGCCATGCCCACCAACTAAGCCACACCCACAGAACCAGTTGTTAAAAATTTTGAATCCCATCCCTGAGTATGATCCTCCTCTACTCACAATAGAATTAATCCACATGAGAGAGTTTTTTTTCCTGGTCCAAAATGAGACATTTACCAATCAGGGCAAAAACTGGAAGATATTTTAGCATCATATATTCAACATTTGTTGAATTTTAGCTATTGAATCTGTAACCCATGTTTTATTTTAAAATCTACTTTATACATACCAGCAATTAAAACTTATAAGCCCATTAATTACAAAGTCTATTTTTCCTCATAATGAGGAGATCATAGCTTTTCTTTTAAGTGGCCAATGTATTAAAGGCATTTTTATCTGTAGCTTTAGTCCATAGATATTGGCTGGTATATTCTTCACAACTTTGATAGTATCTGGCTTTTATGTAATTCATACATGCAATGTTTTCCTTAAACATGTTTTAAACATGTTTTATGGATTATAAAACTTGTTGATTTGATCTTAGACAGTAAATTAATAAATAAAACTGACAGCAGGTCATGCAGGAAGCAAATACCAGCAAACGTTTTGAAAGTGGTCCTGCTTTGCCTATGCAAATTCACTCCTGTTTTATCTGAGCAGGTTCATAGGGACCTTGTATAGGCAAAGCAACAAGCAAAAACAATGAGTATATTTGACAATTTTGGCTGGGAAAACCATATCCTGCTTGTGAGGATCCAACTTAACTGGCAGAACAAAGTCTAAATTTAACAAGCCATGAAAGATAGCTAAACCTGTGGCACTCGCAATTTGCCAATACTATCTGCCAATCACCATTTTTATTTTTTAATTTTATCAAGTAAAGGGTGGGATCAAAATAGTTGTTTATTCTTTTGGACAAATCTGTGGTTTTTTTTCAAACTTGGTCATAGCAATAGAAATAGCACTTAGACTTATATACAGCTTCATAGTGCTTTACAACACTCTAAGCAGTTCACAGAGTCAGCATATTGCCCTCAACAATCTGGGTCTTCATTTTATTGACTTCAGAAGAATGGAAGTCAGGTTAGGATCAAACTCCTGGCTGTGAGAAGTTAGCCTGCATACTGCATTCTAACCACTGTACCACTCACGGTAACTTCAAAATATGTGGAATTCATGCTGGCATAACAGTTCACACATCTTAAAGTTGCCAAACTTGAAAACATGGTTTTAAAGGACTGCAGTATCACAATCTATAAAGCAAAGCCTTTGCTTTATCTTGTGCCTAGTAATCCATTAATTCGTAGTCATTTTGTACCAATGGCAAATTCTGGATGCTATTCTAAGTCAAATAAAGCTCAACTCTCTGCATGCAGAGAGAACCCCGATTCCTCCCTGCACACATTTTATATATCCAGAATATGATTTGAGTAAGTTTACAGTGTTCTTTTAAAGAAAAACCTTAGACAGCCTGCTTCAAATTGCATGTGGTTAAACTAGCAGTTGGCAATCACTGGTCCAGAAATCAGTGCACATAAGCTTTCAAACTGTCTTATTACATAATGCTGGTGAATCTCATTAGCTCTCATCACCTTACATATTCTCATTAGCAGGTTTTTTTTTCACATGCTGTTCCACTTTTTGACAAATACCATTCTTACCTATTGATTAACAATTCCTAATATTTATTCAACGGAAATGTTATTTATTTTTCTAGGATCACAGCTTCTGATCTGCTGTGTTTTCACACAGGGCAGTTTGCATTATCAATTTGAATTTGAACTTTTGTATCCCTTGGTGATGTAGGAACTAAATATAAAGCCCTTAATTATGCAGACTGAATGCAGTACATTGTATTTTTTAACTGTTTGCAGATTATTTTTCTTTTGCAGAAAAGAATCTGGAAAAAGACTGAAGAAAACAAGGCAAAGTGGATTAAATGAAAAACCTGGGAAAATAACAAATACAATACTACAGGACTATTAAATTCCCGGCCCACAGGCTAGATGCATCACATGCTGGCCATGCCCACACCCAGTTTAGCGAAGAGGGATATGTCATATGACACCATCATGATGAGTGTCAAATGACATGAATTTGACACTCATGCTATATGGAAAGAAAATAGTAAAATTGTGACTCTTTGAACAAGAATAGTTAAGATGTTTTATAGAACTATCATATCTGGACTGAAAAAAAATCAAATTGTTTATAAAAGAAAAAAGATGGAGTTTTATATTATTTCATTCCTGCATCTTATATGTGTCCAGGTTCTTATGTTCAGATTTGGTAGCAATAATGACAGTTCTTCTGCACTTTTACTGTAACTGTGCTACACCAGCTCATCTATATCTGCTGGCAATCTAGATAATACTCACAAAATGATGATGTATATGTTAATATATTTTAGCTAACTACAGTATGTGTACAATGTAGGTGTATCTCACTTCTATTTTTGGTAGCAATTAATTCTCTTTTTATGTTCCCTTTAAAAGTTTTCCATGCTGTCTGTTTGAGTTCAGAATGTAAGCGTGGTTTGTCTGGTCCAGGGAATTCCTGAAGTCTAGACTGAGGTGTCGCTTCTTTTTTTTTTTAAGGTGGCAAATGCAAACTACCATATAGTGTTGCCAAGAAAATTACATGACTGTTTTGATGTAGTTACTAAAGTGACAGTTTAACTCAGAGAAGATTATATTTTTAGTACCTGATCAGATTCATTTTTGTATTCCTTGGCAATTCTTAAAATATTATCTGCAGGCCTTCTAATTCTTCAGAAAAGCAACTACTATTTAGTTCTAAATTTCTGGAATTATATTGCTTCTTTAATTGGGTTAAGAATTTCAATATACTTATGTAAAGCAAACTACTTAAAGATTATCTACAGGGGTTACATGCATTGAAAGAAAACTTCTAAACAGGCAGTACTGAGGCATGATGGTACAGAGGTTAGAACATAGTACTGTAGCTTACTTCTCCTGACTACTGGCAGTTCAGCAGTTCGATTCTCATCAGCTCAAGATTGACTCATCCTTCTAAAGGTGATAAAATGAGGACCCAGATTGTTGGTGTCAATATGCTGACTCTGTAAACCGCTTAGAGAGGGCTGTAAACCACTGTGAAGTGGTATATAGATTTAAGTACTTTTGCTATAGTCTCTTGTCTACAAGGGACACAGTGGCTCCATGGCTAAGATGCTGAGCTTGTCAGTCGGAAAGGTCAGCAGTTTGGCAGTTCAAATCCCTAGCACCATGTAATGGAATGAGTTCCCATTACTTGTCCCAGCGTCGCCAACCTAGCAGTTCGAAAGCATGTAAAAATGCAAGTAGAAAAATAGGGACCATTTTAGTGGGAAGGTAACAGTGTTCTGTGCACCTTTAGTCATGCTGGCCATATGACCACGGAGAGATCTTTGGACAGCGCTGGCTCTTTAACTTTGTAATGAAGATGAGCACCATCACCTAGAGCTGAAAACAACTAGCACATATGTGCAAGGGGAACCTTTACCTTTATCTGGTCCACAAACATGTGTTGCAGGATGAAAATGTGCTGTTCAAAGACTTCTGTAAGGTTTCTAAGCACATTGAAAAGAATAGTGATCTGTGTGTGTGTGTGTGTGTGTGTGTGTGTGTGAGAGAGAGAGAGAGAGAGAGAGAGAGAGAGAGAGAGAGAGAGAGAG
>BLBF01000053.1:851725-913728 GCA_015471245.1 Laticauda colubrina
TTCGCTCCCTGTCATGAGACGCCCATCTGATGCGGGATAGCAGATACTGCACCTAGAGAAGCAAATGGCCTTAGTATTTTTAGATTCGCAAAAGGTCTTCAACAATGTAAGACCTTTACATTTCAACAATGTAAATGTAAATTGGCAATTTATGTTATTGCAAATGGAAGTGATGGACTTTGGAGAAATATTCATAAATGCAATTGAGGCAATATATTATAAACAATCTGCAAGAGTAATGATAAGTGGAGATTTGACAGATAATATTAACATTAAAACAGGAACTAGACAAGGATGTCCTCTGTCACCGCTGTTGTTTGTACTGACTTTGGAGGTATTAAATAGAAATATCAAAGATAATAGAGAAATAAAGGGAATGAAAATAAAAAAGGAGGAATATAAATTACAAGTATTTGCAGATGATCTGGTTTTCAAATTTGGACAAACCATTGAAAACAGTGCCTAAATTGATAGAATAGATCAAAGAATACGGACTGGTGGCATGACTAAAAATAAATAAAGATAAAACTAAAATTTTAGTTAAGAATATGATTGAAAAGCAAAGGAAAGAATTGACAGACAGACTGAATATCTGGATCACAAATAAAGTAAAATATTTGGGAATACAATTAACAGCAAGATGTGGAACATTAAAGGAAGATAATTATTATAAATTAAAACAACAGATTTGAAAAAATAGGAAAATTTACAACTATCTCTTACAGGGTGAATAGCTACAATTAAAATGAACATACTACCAAGGATATTATATTTGTTTCAGACAATTCCAATTAAATTAGGAAAAGAATATTTTGAGGACTTAAACAAAATAATGTTGAAATATATATGGCAGAGAAAGAAGGCAACAATTAAATTAAAATTGTTACAAGATGCTAGAATGAGAGGAGGTTTTGGATTACCCAGTCAGGAATTATACTACCAGGCAGTAACACTGATGTGGGTGAAAGAATGAATTGTTTTGAGAAATACTAGATTTTTAACACTGGACGATCATGATTTACAATTGGACTGGCATGCATTTTTATGGTATAAGGAAAGTAAAGCACATGGGTATTTCAGGAGGCATTATATTTGAGATGCTTTTTTGTCAACATGGGAAAAAATAAAGAAATAACATTATATGAAAATACCAGTCTGGTTATCAACTTTAGAGGCATTTGCATATCCAATCATTTTTAAAATGGAACACATAATTAGATATAGTGAAATACTAAATGAGAAAGGTGAACTTGAAATAAAACAAGAATTGGATGGACAGAGATAAAGATGAATTGGTATTCATACATGCAAATACATTCTAGATATGATAAAGATAGTAAGACAGAAGGGTTTTACAAAGAACTTATTGAATTAGATAAAATCTTAACAGGTACTGAGGAGACGATGATTAAAAAAATTATATGGCTATTTACTTGGAGTGAAATTAGAAGAAGAACAAGCTAAAGAAACAATTATAGCTTGGGGGGGAGAATTTTGAATATGGGATACATTTAGAAAAATGGCTGAAACTATGGACTCGAAACTATAAATTAACAATGTTGACAGCATATAAAAATAATTTGTATAAGATGTTTACAGATGGCATCTACTCCCAGCATGGATGTAAGGATGTTCAAGGACAATTGGCAAAATGTTGGAAATGTCATCAGATACTGGATCATATTACCATATGTGGTGGATGTGTGTGGAAGCGAAAAGATACTGGACTAAAACTTATACATGGCTGGAAAAAATGACAAAGCAGCATATAGACTTGAAACCAGATATATATTTTATTGGGTATCTTACCTGAAGGATACAAAAGAGAATTTACATATTTGATCATTAATGTTTTAACTGCAGTTAGAATTGTATTTGCTCAAAATTGGAAAAATGAAAAAAATCCCAATAGAGGAGGAGGTGATTAAGAAAATATTGGAATGAGCAGAGATGAGTAGATTAACACTGGCAATTAGAGAGCAAGAAGAAAAAGAATATTATAAAATATAGGATTCATTTTATCAATGGCTAGATACAAAAATAGGAAAATAAAATATATTGCAATATAAATACAATAGTAAATATAATACAATAGTAATGATATGCTACAGTATAATTGATTATTATGGCATGAATTACAATATGAATTAGAACTAGCAAAAACTGAAATTTGCTCTAAAAGGATAATGAGAACTTGCAATTAAAGTCTAATGATGATGTAATAATATAACATGACATGGAAAGTTTATTAATATAATCTGAATGTAAATTTAAATCTTAGAGGGAAAGACTATAGATATTATGCACAAGAAATACATACCAACCAACACACTTTACAATTGAAAGGAGGTTTTATTTGTTTTTTTATGTTTATGTTTGTTTATGTTTGTTGTCATAAAATTAAAAAAAATACACACAAAAAGATAATTGCTGGCTCGGAGACTAAATTTCAAAAGTTCATTCTAATCCCAGAGCAGAATTGTATCTTCACTTTAAATTGCTGCACTGAGATGATGGTTAACAGTAGTATGTATGGGTGTACAATTTATGGGTGTAGAAATATTGTATTGAATATCTATTTTTGTAGAGTTATTTTTTACTTTAATTTAAAAGATTTTATTAAACAATGCAATTTTTTAGCAGAGTTTACTCCCATGTGCTTTTTCTCATCTCCATACACAAAACTGGATCCAATTTGTCAGATAATCTTAAGTGAAGAGAAAAACCATGATAGCAGTGTTCCAGTATTTGAGGGGCTGCCACCAAGAAGGGGTCAAGCTATTTCCCAAGGCACCTGAAGGCCAGACGAGGAATAAAGGATGGAAACTGATCAAGGAGAAGTTCAACCTAGAAATAAGGAGAAATTTTTTGACAGTGAGAACAACCAAAGGAACAACTTGCCTTTGGAAGTTGTGGGAACTTCATCACTGGAGTCTTTCAAGACAAGATTGGACTGTCATTTGTTAGAAATAGTGTAGGGTCTCCTGCTTGGGCGAGGGGGTTGGACTAGATGACTTAAAAGGTCCTTCCAACTCTGATAATCATAAAAGTTATGAAGTCCTACTTATTCATATCAGTGGTGTTTTGGGTATATTTACACATGATTGTAGTGCAAAATTACTTAGCATTAACTAAAGCATTAAATCTTGAACCAATGATAATACAAAGGGAACTCTCTTGTCCTTTTATAGAGAAGACTTCATTTCACCAGTGATTTCCGAATAAATAATTAGGTTGAATATCAGTCTGTTTCTATCGTCAGTTTTCGAATTAGCTATGTTAAGCCTGGGTTCCCCAACCAGGGTTAGGTAGACAAGCTAAACAGAATGTGCAGCGTTAGTCAGATAGGCACACAGATAAATGAGTGAGCTAAGCTTGTATGTTTATTAACATACAGTAAAAATAACAGATACGCTTGTGCTATCAAGAATATATTTTATTCCAGTATAAGTTTATAGCATAGTCAAAAAACAGTCCTATATTCATTTACCATGTAGTCAGTCCATTCAGGGATATTCAGTTAGCAAAGTCCATGTAGAATATCCAATTGTCAGTTCACATAAATCAGTCCGTTGTTGTCTCTCCCGTTCGAGCAATGCAGTCTTGCTTCCAAGCAGTAATCAGGGATCATCAAAAGCCAGAGAGAGAGCGAGCAAGCTGTAGCCTTGCTACTTTTATATGGTTTTCATAACCACACCCACAATAGCTATTTTACAGTTAAAGCTGCATACATTAACTATGATTCATAGTTAGTATTTCACCTAAAACAGTTAGGGTGAACAATGTTATCCCTAACAAGCTACATCCAGACAAGCCGTTTAATGACTGGCAATAAATTACTTCCTGAAAGAAAAAAGTAATCTGGCATTCCTGGTTCTCTAGAGGCAGGCAGTGATCATCTCATTTGCTGCAACAACAGCTTGAAATTGTGCTGGAGTTGCCATCTGGCATGTGAACAGGGTCTGCATCTAAATGTGAAATGTCAAAGGTAAACAGGAAATGTGATGATCTTTTCAGTCATTTGCCAATCTCTAGTAGATTTTCTTTATTAAGTGATGCAAAACAATATGGCAAGGTTACTCTGATGACAGCTTTATCGTATCATCCATCAAGCTGCCTTAGGAGTTGAAAACATTTTATAGCCAGCACATTCCAAGTTTGTACACCATATTAAACCATGTTTCCTTTAACCAATGTTTATTATCTCTGCAATAACATTTGAATTATATGCAGTTCTGAGACATAACAATGGTTTACCAACCATAATTGCTGTATTCCTACAAATGACAATATGGAAGCCAAAACTAAAGAAATAAAAGGGATGGAAATATTACCCATTCACTGAAACCACAGTACCAATAAGTCACAAATTGTTAAACTTTGGCACAAGTCTCGATGATTAATACAAGAAATGTGCTTGACTTAAACAGTTGTTTTGGAAAGTTATAGAAGGGACACATGCAAAATTTCAAGGACAGGTTTAACAAATTATTTTAAATTGTTTAAGTTAAAATGAGGAACTGCTTGTATATTATATTCACATTAACAGGCAATTTTATTAGGACTGTTCAATCATTAATTATCCAGAATTGTTTTGCCAGCACATTCCTCCGCCCAAAATACAGAGTACCCATTTTAGCATGCTAATGTTGCAATGGTAAAAGCCTTTGGAACAGGTTGTGTTGATAATTGAAATCAATTAGGATAGCATTGGAGCATGGAGCCCAATCCTACTAAAAAGATTTCAGCAGCTACTCTTAGATTAGCTACTTCAAAGACAAGTGCTGGCTTCTCAGTAACATCATTCAGCACTCAGGAAATCATTATTCCTGTGAAAAGTCACAACATTTAATGATCCTCAGGGTCTAGTAAATAATGTAAACCAAATCAGTCTAGGCAAACATATTTGAAGATACCAGTTTAACCAGAGGAAATAATCCAGTTTGAAGAAATGTACAATAATGATGGAATTATCTTTGCTAATCTTTTCTTTCTACATTTACACTTAACTTGAATTAAGGAAACCTTATTATAGCTACAATATATATCTCCAATAATCTTTAAATCCCCTTCAAAAAAGTTGATATTTTCTGTTTTGTGTTAATGTATTTCTTTATCCTGGAAGTATAAATTAGACAGGATAGGAGAGAAAAGACAAAAATTTTCTTGACTAATTCAGTTGATTGGCTAACAGTGTAGAAAATATAGTTAAAATTCTGAAGTATTTCTATATTCATAAATCTCACAGAAGTTCAAGAAAACTTCCAAGCAGGATCACAGTAAATGCTGAGCTTCTGGCAAGGCTGCTGATCTTTGGCATTCTTCAGAGAGACTGTGTAATTGGCAGTTCTGCTTGTAATTTGTAGTTTTCTTCAGTTCTGAAGCAGAGATATGTCATGCCCTAAACCAAAAAACATCCACTCAGTTTCTCGTAAGTTTATTATATTTTCTGTTTTGCAAATCTCCATCAACTATCTTAATTAAATGACCAGTGTACTTCCAATAAGCACAGTGACAATATTCAATTGTAATGAACAAACAATTAAATTTTAAAGGCATAACAAAAACCTAAACAAAAAAATATCATACCAACTATGCCCAAACTTTGATCATGGTTTTATAATGGGATTATTCTTGAAGATCAGCTTTTTAAAGTTATTTGATGGGTAGGGTATTTTCAGTGGTGAAAATTTTATATAAAATAAGTGGAATTTACAGTGGCTAACTAGTTACTACCAGGAAATGCCTTTCTTAGTTACTGGTCTTTGACACAAAATCTGACTGTGTATAAGGCACATGGATTTTGGAGTGTATAAATTTTTAGATTGTAACCAAATCTCCAATTCTTTTCTTTGGTTGCACATTCAAATGGCATGTGCTGTTTAAAAAAAAACACTCATCCCAAAGCATTCTGAGTGCACAATTCCTGACAAATCTTTTCTTCTTCTTTTTGAAATTAAAAATATAAAATTCTAGCATGGTGACGAATCAAATTACCAGAGAGATAAACCTTAATGCCTTCCTTACAGACATGCCTGCTTTTTGTGAACCAATTTCAAGCAGACCAATGGACTTGTTCTA
This sequence comes from Laticauda colubrina, assembly GCA_015471245.1. Classification (NCBI taxonomy): domain Eukaryota; kingdom Metazoa; phylum Chordata; class Lepidosauria; order Squamata; family Elapidae; genus Laticauda; species Laticauda colubrina. The sequence continues at coordinate 857,807 of BLBF01000053.1, forward strand.
ATGAGGGATTTTGTTTTACATGTTTATAGCAATGAAAGTGTAAAATGTTTATATATAATGTGAATTTGATGAGTTGTGATTCCAATTGTACTTTATGGTTACTGCACTATGAACGATACCTAGAAATTTGGATTTTATAAATGAACTAATTGATGCAATAAAACTAGTTACATTTTATTACACTAAATTAAAATGATTGCTGCAAAGAAATAAAATTCCAATAATTACTATAATTTTGTTATAGCTTATATTACTTTTTAAAGGGAACTGGTTTCTACCTACTCATTACTTTTATAAAGAAAAACCATTATAAAGAAATAAACATTTTTGCACGGCCATATTTCTTGAATGTAACATGGGAGACTCCAAATGGAAGTCATGCATTTTTCTGGGGTTTGGCCTTGGGCTATGTATAAAAGAAAGAAAGTAATCAACTAAATGAGTTGGAGAATAAGTTATCATAAGCAGAAATGTTTGTGTTAAGTAAGCTGGTGGCAAAATAAGGAAAATAAAGTAACAAGCCACTCCAACATCATTTTTGTGACTTTGTACCCAATATTAAAAGGATATTACTTTCAATGAAGCAAGAGCTTACAATTGCAGTTGCTCTTAAGAATCCAAATTAAATTGTGGGTACCTGTCCAAATTTGCTTTTAAAAAAAATATGGAAAAAATACTTTCTCTAGCAAATTGATTTATCTCATTCTGCGGGATGAGCATAAAAGGAAAAGAGGAAGTCCATTAGCCAAACATTAGAAGATTTTCAGCATCATTAAATTAAGAAAGGAAAATGCATTTGAATATATATATATAGTTTAGTTTAAATGTAATATAGCAAAACATTAGTGTATGTATTTTGACTTCCAAAGGCAGTTTATATCATCAGTTAATTTGATGAATAAACAAGTTTAGTGCAGACAGTGCATAGGCTGGAACCTATAGAATTCAGCAACTGTTGTTCTTTCCTGTTCTTGGAGTGTTTCCCTACTTGCAAGTCACTGGAAGAAAAGTGTGTGGGTGATGTGAATATTAACTGCTGGGAATCTTATTACAGTACTGTGAAAATCAAAGCTAACTTGGTGTAGTAGTGGCTAAAATAGCAAATTAGAAACCGGGACATTGTGATTTGTAGTTTTCCCTTAGGCATGAAAATTGGCTAGGTGATTTTGGGACAGGCATTTTGTTTTTTTTCTCAGCACAACTGGTTGCAGATAATAGAAGATGGAGGCATTATGCATTGAACCTGCAGTTATAAAAGGTTATTATAAAAATAAAAATAATAGACTTGGCATGGCTCAGATCAGGAAAATTGAAGAAAGAGACAGAAGCACTAATTCTGGCGGCACAAGATCAAGGCTTAAGAACAAATGCATTCAAAGCCAGTACTGACAAAGAGCAATTGCAAATGCCTCCTCTGCAAAGAATCTGAAATTAGTGAGCTGCTGCAAGAAGGTTGCACAGACTGCCTACAAAGAAAGGAATGACAAAGTAACAACAATTGTGCACTGAAGTATCTGCAAGAAATATCATTTGCCTGCTGGCAAGAACAGGTGGGACTACAAAATAGATAGAGTAATAGAAAAATGAAGAAATAAATACTTTGTCACTTTATAATTCAAGCAGATAGACACTGCCATACAATTCCCCAAACTTAACAATTGTTAATAAAAAAAGACAAAAATGTTGGTATAATGGATGTGGGAGTAACAGTAGAGTAGAGAAAGAACTGGAAAAAATCACAAAATAAAAAGTCCTGCAAATAGAAGAAGAATGATTGTGGCAAAAGAAAGCAAAAATAATACCAGTAGTAAAAGGTGTCTTGGGTGCAATCCTAAAATATCCGGAGCACTACTTGAACACTATCAGCACTGACAAAATCATCACCAGTTACTTGCAAAAGGCAATTAAGCTTTAGCTGTAACAGCGAAAATATTGCAAGTTTGCAACAATATATTTAATACCATCAAACAACATTTCATTTCAAATCATTGAGAATGACTCTGTAGGTAGATTAAAAATGCAAATCCAGTCTAACCATCTAATTATGTGATCAATAATATTAAAAATATACACCAACCATAGTTTCATCTTTACTTTGTCCTACATAAATCAACCAATAAAGCCTTGGAAAAAATATTAAATAACATATTATGTCTATGCCAAGATCAGAATCATGATAGCCATGGGTATTTCCTGTGACACTCTGTGGAAATAAAAGGATTTTAAAGAATGAAGATAGGAAGAGTATTGATCATTGTGAAGTTTGGTGTTAGAGAAAACTCCAAATGGACAGCCAAGACAACTAACAAATTGAACAAATCAAAACAGAGTTACCACTTGAGGCACAAATGACTAGGCTCAAATTATCCTGCTTCAAGCACATTATGTAGAAAACTAGTTCTCTAGTGAAACTCTTCTACTGTGAAAATGGAAGGATATAACAGAAGAGGACAACCAGCAGCAAGTAGATGCACTCAGTTACAGTAGCAATGAGTGCATTGCTCATTGGAAGAGCTGAAAGATCAGGTTAGGAACAGATCATCATGGAAAAATGTATTAATAGTAGACAAAAAACTTCATGGCATGTAATAATAATAATAATCATCCTCTGATATAATATACAATATTAATATTTTATAGTAGCTGTGCTTCCAGAATTAATTGTTGTCAGTGCAATCATTGCTGTACTTCTCCCTATGACTATTGAGTGAATTGACTGCTACAATAGAATGGCTAGGATTTTTTTAAAAAAACCTGATCTTAAACTTGATAGTCCTTGCTTCTTCGGCTTTTCCTCCATTAATGTACTTACCACTTCATGTCTCTTGTGTAAGCCTCTTTGCCTCCACTCTGATGCCTATTAGCATGAGCAAACATATTGACATGTGAAATTTGCTTTGGTTTAGCTCTTTAGGTTAACCCTGTCACTTACAGCTTGCTTTGTGTGCAAGCCATGCCAAGTCATCATGTTTTGTTCAGCAGACTGTGGCTCAACACAAGGAAATTACCCTATGAAACCAGTCACAGTGTGATGACGAAATGTGTATATCTAGATTTTATTAAAAACAAAAGAAAATGTCATCAAGTTGTGGCTACTGAACATTTCTTGGAAGAAGAAAGCATCTGATTAAAAACTTATTCACACAATTATTTCTAAACCTTGAAGAAACAAAGGCTAGATGTATTCCACCTTCATAAAATGGTAGATAGTGCCATGGCCCAGCTGTAACTATAAGTCCTGTGAAGTCCAGCAAGGAGGCATACTGTGGGTCCAACCTTTAGGAAATCTGGGTGCCTGGAGGAAAGCCTTTTTTGCTGTGATGCCTGCCCTGTGGAACATAATTCCCTCAGAGATTAGGCTTGCCCTGACCCTATTGGTTTTTCATATGAACTTTAAAAAAACACTAATTTTGTGGCAGAGCCTGTGGCCCAGGCTATCTAGTTGAGTCTGTATGTTGCTTATATTGACTGTGATCTTGTTTTCATCTTGTCTCCTGGTAATTATTTGTTACTGATTTTATAATCTTATCTTGCTTTAATTCTAGCCTGGAGTCATAACATTTGAGATGGGTGACCATATAAATGGAACAAATAAATACATAAAGCATCTTACAAAAGCATCTTTTAAAAGTGTGAATATCATAAAAGACACAGAGGTAATGCTAGCCTTTTTAAAAAAGAAATCCAATTAAATATACTCTAATATCCAAAATCAATAGAAAAATAATATTTGCATTAGAACCCTGATTCTATACTCCAATAATGGTGTATTTTACTGTCTTAACATATAAAATGCTAACAAAAATCTGAAGTTGAAAAAATAAAATTTCCCATAGCAACAAAATATCATTGATATTCTTTATTTTCCAAACATTTTTAAAAAGTCCTATTGCACATGAGTCATTCGAAAACCATTTGTTTGGCTTTGTAAATATTGCTTTTTTCCTTCCCTCATAAATCCTATTCTCAGTCTTTTATTATTATTTACTATCTCATTTTTCATTGTATTATATTGGTTGCATATGATAAACACTTCTATTTAAACTTTAAACTGAGTCTGGAAAGAATTTTAAAGAGTAAAGCCCATGTTACACTGCACCAACGGATGCAAAGAGGATGTAAAACAGACAAAAAAGCTTGCCATCCGTTGGTTAACGCGATGTACTCACTGCCTCTGTTTTGCTTCCTCTCTATCCGTCCAGCATCCGTTTATTGACGTTTCATCCGCTCAGAAAGTTTTGAGCTGCACAAAACTTTTGCACGGAAAATGTATCCAATTTGTCCATTCTGCATCTGCTACGCATCCGCTACGCATCCGTTCTGCATCCGCTATATCTGCTAGGCATCTGTTCCGCAACTCACATCCGCTTGGATGCAGGGAGGAAGCGGAACGGACGCGGAACGGATGCAGAACGGATGCAGAATGGATGCAGCATGGAAACAAAGCGTTTAAAACGGAAAAAAACGTCTGCAGAGGGAACCTATCTTGGATATTAAGGATGTCTACAGGTTGCCTAGAGGATGCCTAGAGGATGCCTAGAGGATGCAAAGGGACACCTATACTGCCTATAAAAAGGGGAAGCAACACATCTGGATCTCACTTTCAGAACAGCAGCCCTGCGGTGCAGACCTCTGCAGCCTTCATCTGCCTCTTGCTCTTCCACAGCATCCAGTCATGTCCACCGTGGATCATAACACAGTCCTTTTGACAGCCACCATCCTTCTGCAACAGTGCGAAGCCATCTACAGGCTCTGTGAACTCTACTATGGGAAGAAAAAGAGGCGACCAAGAAGCCTCTGGGTACGAAGATGGTTCGCCAAAAGAGCAGAGGAACGAAGACACTTGGACATTCCAGAACTTCATGAGGATGCCTCCAGCCATGTTTGACGAACTTGTGCAGCAGCTGACACCCAGGTTCACCAAGGCAAACACCAACTTCTAACCCAGCCTGGACCCTGGGCTCAAGATGGCACTCACTCTGCGCCACCTGGCCTCAGGGACCACCTACAGCAGCATGCAGTACGGATGGAGGGTGCCACACAACACCATCAGTATTGTGGTCAGAGAAGTGGTGCAGGTCATTATCGAAGAATACAAGGAGGAGCTCCTCCAGTGCCCCTCCACTGAAGAAGGCTGGAAGAAAGTTGCAGAGCAGTGGTATCAGAAGTGGAACTTCCCCCACACCGTTGGAGCCATAGATGGCAAGCACGTGGCCTGCAAAGCTCCAGCAAAGTCGGGGTCCACTTATTTCAATTACAAGGGCTTCTTCAGCATCATCCTCTTTGCCATGGTCGATGCTGACAACAAGTTCATGTACATCGATGCTTCAGGCAATGGCTCATCTTCAGATGCCCAGGTATACAACGCCAGTCACCTCAAGGAGGAGCTGGAACGCAACCTCATCATGGGCTTCCCAGATCCAGACCCCCTGCCCAATGACATGCAAGATGTGCCCTACTTCATCGTGGGGGATGACGCCTTCTCCCTCACAACCTACCTCATGAAGCCCTACACTTCCAGACTCCTCACCCGTGAAGAGAGAATCTTCAACTACAGGCTGTTCAGGGCAAGGCGGGTGGTGGAGAACGCCTTTGGCATCCTGGCCAACAGGTTCCAGGTACTTCTCACCACCATGCAGCATCGCCCAGAGACCATGAAGAGGATCATGGAAGCTTGCTGCATCCTGCACAATCTAATGCGCACCCACTACCCAGTCTTGCAGAACAGGCTCGTGGACCTCCAACAAGGCAATGGGGACATGGAGCCTGAGGAATGGAGGCAAGGGCGTAACCTGATAGACACTCAGGATGTGCAAGGCCCCAACAGAGCCTCACGTGAAGGGAAGAAGCAGCGCAACCTCCTGAAACACTGGTGCAACTCCCCAGCTGGAGCAGTGGTGTGGCAAGACAGGATGATAGATGATTAATGGATGCTTCCTTCAGCCTGTCTCATCACATGGATGAGATTGGGCCATGTATGTTGGGTGGGCCTACAATGAACAGGGCATTTAATAAAGAGTTGTGTTTATGTTGACATGTGTGGATGATTGATTACATTATTATTGATAATAAAGGGCCATAGGTGTGGCATCTGGGAGGGTGGACCATACAGTCCCACTATGCTTGCACTGGAGGTTTATCTATCCCACAGCTATTACCCATCCCAAAGGTATCCCTGCCCAACCCACTGCTATCTTAACCCATCCCACAAGCATGCAAAGGCTTAAACCATTTCTAAAAGTTTCCAGCAAGACTTTATTAAAAAAAAGAAACGAAGCAAATGTATGAATCAAAAATAGACTTTATTAACAAGAAGCTATAAAACAAAAATGAGTCTCTGGCACTCCTCTTGGTCACTCAGTCTCAGGGGTGAAGGGTCCAGGTGCTGTGGAGGTGGCTGGTGCTGGAGTGCTTGTCATTAGCTCCTCCAAAAGCAGAAGCAGCAGAAGCCCCAGCCCCAGAAGAGCGAGCCCGTGCTGCAGAAGCCCCAGCAGAACCGGAGTGAGGGCCAGGGGGCGGGATGGTAGCCCTGTCCTTCTTGCAAGGGCTGGCAGCAGATGTCTGAGGCTTGCTGTGCTTCAGCATGGTTGTGGGGTTGCTGGCTGGCAGGGAGGCTGGCAGGAACCAAGGCTGGCAGTCAGGCTGGCAGTCAGGCAGGCACCAAGGCTGGCAGGCAGGCAGGCACCAAGGCTGGCAGGAAGGCTGGCAGGCAGACACCAAGGCTGGCAGGAAGGCTGGCACCAAGGCTGGCAGGAAGGCTGGCAGGGAGGCAGGCACCAAGGCTGGCAGGAAGGCTGGCAGGCATGCAGTCACCAAGGTTGGAACCAAGGCTGGCAGGCAGGCAGGCAGCAAGGCTGGCAGACAGTCTGGCTGGCAGCAAGGCTGGCAGGCTGGCAGGCAGCAAGGCTGGCAGCAAGGCTGGCAGGCAGGCAGACAGCAAGGCTGGCAGGGAGGCTGGCAGCAAGGCTGGCAGCAAGGCTTGCAGGCAGATATGCAGGCAGGACAGGCAAGGCAGTCGATGTGTCTGGAAGCAGGTCTTTCCTCTGAATGGCGACCTGCTTCCGAGCTGCTTCTGTTATATCCACGGGGCTGACGCAATACATCCTCCCCGCATGCGCAATTAACGCTCGGCATCCGCTAGGCTTCTGCTGTGCATCTGCTAGGCTTCCGCTGTGCATCCGCTTCATCCATTCGGCGTCCGCTCTGCATCCGCTGTATCCGTTCTTTGTCCGCTTTGCTGCAGCCCCCCAGAAGCCTAGCGGATGTGCCATCCACTCCCATCCGCTTCCATTCACCGGGCTTCCATTCCGCATCCGCTTTCCATCCGCCCTGCGTCCTCCCCGCGTCCCTGTTATCCGCTCCGGTTATGCAAATTTTTGCCCCTTCTGAGAGCAGATAACAACGGATGGAACATTTTTCTCATCCGTTGTGTCCGTTTTGCATCCGTTGGCCAGTGTGACAGGCCTTAAGCACAAGTTTCTATATTGGTAGAATTTGAAATCTTGTTCTTTGTTTGTTTAGAGCAAATTAAAGCAATCTTCCAACAACACCTTTTGTTCTACATAAACAAATCAGCATAAGTTATCAGAAAAATTCCATCATTTAAAAAAAGATCACCGTATATTTATCCTAACTGAAAAAATAGTGAAATTATATTGATTAACTTGTTTTCAACCCAATATTATCTGAACTGTTACGTGAACAATTTCAGTGTGACTTTATTTCTGTTTAAAATAAGGTTTAGGTTTAAAGATTTTATAAAAGATTAACACTCATTTACAACATCTGCATTATATTAATTCACATTTTGTCTCATAAAACTTTCTAAGTTTGAATTAGTTTTTAAAGCAATTTAACCATAACAGAGGTCGTGCTAACCGGATTAATTGTAGGGTTTATTGTTGATTTAGAGATTTATACGTGGTTTCTTCATTTCTTTTCTGAAAATTTCTATTTATGTTTTCTCAAACCATGATGATTTTAACTAATGTCTATGATTAATCACATTAACAACAGAACTGTAATAAAATATTCAGACACTTTCCTTCAAAAAGTAGTAAAACTCTGAAATTAAGTGGCATCTAAATAGTAATGAACTTATTAAAAGAAAAAAGAATATTTATATTCCAACTGGGAAGCTATTTTTTTCTAAGATGTCATTAAACCACCCCTTTGTGCTTTTTAATTGTGGATTAACAAAATTAAAATTGATATTATGTCTCCTGCTGTTCACAGAGGGACAGAAAATATATGGCTTTCAACAAAGGCAAGGAGCCCATAGCTAAACTTTAATTGATTTCTATGGTCTTAGATTTCAAGAGCATTGCTTCCATTTTGTCTTTTTGCCTATCAACAGCCCTAGAAAAGATAACAAAGAGCACAATCAAAAGATTTTTTCAGTACTTTTAGCATATAGCTACTGTTAAATAACAAGTTAGCAAGATGAGAATATACCAAAGAATAATTGGTAATATCCAGAAAATGTTAATATTGGAAAGGCTTCATCTAGTTGGTTTACTTTTTCTTTCCTTTTATTGAAAGCGAGGTAGGGTGGTTTCAGGATCTTACCCGTAGTGGAAGACAGACTTGGATCAGCTATCACTTCTTCTGGGGCTAGTGGGAGGGTTTCAGTGGTGGGGTGAAAGTTCCACAGGTAGATATTTTTGTTGAAGGAACAACCCATGGGGAGTGGGGGGGAGGGAGTTAGTTGTTAGGTCCTTGTGAGACAGTAACAGTTGGTATGGGATGGCCATCTTCATTGGGATGAGGATATTTTGCTAATAAAGTCCGTAGGATTTGTTAAAACCATGATTCCACATGGACAAGGTCTTGAGCATCACTTTCCCCCATTTTAATGAGAATCCCTTTGACTTTTAATAAAATGGATGCTATCTCAATTATCTTCTTGCAATTGCCAGTTGGGTTCCATGGCTCTTCTAACATGTACAAGAACTTTTTTAGGGGGAGAGGGGAGGTATTTTCCATGAAATTGTTACTGTCTTATTGGAGGACAGGGAGCTTCCAGTAAAAGGTAGTAAGAGGCTGTTGTTGTCCCAACATTCCATTCCTGAGGAAGGCATCTTTGGGACTAATGTTGTCAGATCACTCTTGATTTTTCCATTTTAGGAAGGATTGTTAAGTTAGTGGTGGTGGATTAACCTTGCAGCACCCAGAGAAAGTAGATTATCTGGACCCTTTCAGTCAGGACTTTGGTCAGGAGACAGCATTGGTTGTTCTTTTAGATGATTTATGTCATGTCCCAAATGGGGACATGTGCATTTCATTGTCATATTAGAAACTTTTGACACCATCAACCACGGTATCACTGGGCCCACCTGCAAGGACTGGGATAATAGATGTTATTTCCCAATGATTTCACTCCTTCCTTAATGGGCAGTTCCAGTTGGTGTTGATGGAAGAAAAGAAGTGAGCTCAGTGACTCCTGATATGAAGGGTGCTACAGGAGTAGTGTGGTATCTGCTATCCCGCATCAGATGGGCGTCTCATGATAGGGAGCGAAGGAGAGAGAAACGACAGGAGACGAAGTTCCTTGCGATGAGTGCGCCCCGAATGTCCGGGTACACGCTCTTTTATTATGCTCATTCAAAAGGGGGTGATTGTTTATTCAGAACCTAGGTTAAGCCTAGGTCAGACGGAATATACAGATTTAACAATGGCACAAACAAAAGCAAGATATCAGGACAGACAGGATGGCAAGATTTATATTTGATCAGGATATTACTTGTTCACAAAGCTGCATGCCAGACAATGTAATCCCAAGTGAATAAACCATTTCTGCAAATGTTTGACTCCTTGTCTCTGTACGTGCCCTGTAAAAGGTCACTGAGAAGACAGAAGCTTAATGATTACACGTGAATGATACAATGTTGCAATGTCTGAATGATACATAGTTGCATTGATACACAGTTGCAAACACATAAATGATACATAGTTACAACAGAGTAGGTGCTCTTTTTTCTGTTTCTGAACATCCATACAAAGCTACTAAGACAGGTCATCCAATGGTAATGCCCGGTCCCACTGGCTGACGGACGCAAAACATATGCATAAAGGACACAGCGGACAAGCAAAATTTTGGGGGTGGCTCCATCCATTGTTATCTGCTCCAAAAAGTGATGAAAATTTGCATAAACAGAACAGAAAAGAACAGACGTGGGTAATATGTAGCGGGGATGTTAAACAGATGTTCATAGGAAACCTAGCAGATGAAAGCGGATGACACCTCCGAAGGGGTTCCGGGGGAGAATTTCGAAGTGGACGCATAGCGGAAGGGGTGGATGCATCACGGATGCCTATAGGAAACAAAGGGGATGCCGCGCAGATGTATATTGGATGCAAAGCGTTCACTGCGCATCCTTTCTATTTCCGTGCTACTAACTCTGTGTATACGTTCCGTGTACCTTTTGTTTCCTCCCTCTTTCTGTTTTCAGCTGCAGTGGATGTGAGTTGCAAGGATGCCCAGAGAATGCAGAGAGGATACAGTGGACATTTAACGGATGATAAATGGACATAGAACATTTGTTGCTCGTATGTCAGGGATTTACATTGTACACGGCGGAAAGTTCATCCGTTCTTGCATGGATGAAATTGCAGTGGACGGATGCTCGACGGATAGAGCGTATGAAACACGTATGCAATGAGTACATAACGGATGCATAGCATTTTCCAACGGATGGCAAGCTTTTTTTAACGTTTTACATCCTCTTTGCATCCATAAGTGCAGTAGGACTGGGCCTTTAGTGTTTGCTATCATCTATATGTTGATAAATGCTCATTGCTATTCCAGGCCATGTCTGAGGTGCTGCTGCTGCCCTTTCCATATATCTGGAGGCTATTGTGAGATAACACAATATTTGTTATTGTGAGATAACAAATTGAAGTTAAACCATGGCAAGACAAAGCTGCTGTTGATGTGTTGGCATCCTCTGTTGCTAGGCAGGCAGTACCCATTAGGGGAAAAGTTTGCAACTTGTGAGTGCTTCTGAACCCATGGCTCATATTGCAACACAGATACCCATGTCTATCTTCATAGCTGGTGCACCAGTTGTGGAGCTACCTAAGGAAGGAGGACTTCCTTAGGTTAGACTAATGCCCTCTTCTTGGGCTATGCTTGAAGAGTTTGGGGCTAGCCTTAAGGAGCATACAGAAACTACAGCTGGTCTAAAATGCAGTGATCAACATCCTTTCAGGCTCCCAGCATGGAGAACTTATTGTACCAGTTTTGCAGACCCTACATTCTAGCTCTAGTTTAAGGTTATAAAAAGCTCTTTTCCTATGAGCATTATCCTATCAACTTCTTCCAGATTAATAACACAGGAAGGAACCATAGTGGTGCAGTGGTTAGAATGTCGTATTTCAGGCTAACTCACCACTCATTCCAGGAGTTTGACTCTGAGTGGCTCAAGGTTGACTCAGCCTTCCATCTTTCCGAGGACGGTAAAATGAGGAGCCAGATTGTTGGGGTCAATAAGCGCACAATCCCTGTCCTATTGTCCCCAATTATTAGTTCCTATTTCTTATATTTAAATTTATCTTTATTCTTGTTTCTGTTGAATTGTAAGCTTTTGACAAATAAATAAATACAAATACAAAATATGCTGACTCTGTAAACCGCTTAAAGAGGCTGTAAAGCACTGTGAAGCGGTATATAAGACTATTGCTATTTCTAAAGACAACCAGATGAACTAATATAACTTTATTCTAAGGCTACATGAACAGAATTTTTCAAGTCTAAAAATAATATCTCACTGTCACTTTCAAAGAATGCTCAGTTCGGGTGGGGATTTCCTAAGTTTCTTTCTCTACCTATTAAGCCACTGGGGGCTCTTCATTCTTGTCTAATCATTTTCTGGGCAGCATTTTCAAGGTGATTCCCACAAACTATTCCATGACCTGACTGTTTAGATCTAACAGAGAGAAACAGCTGTAAATTTCATATTTTCAGGAGATTTCATGGGCTGAGGCAAGAAAACATTGAAGAGATCAGAGTGGCCCCGTCCTTTTGGCCTTTTAGAAATTTTTAAAATATAATTGCTGAGGAGACCTTTCCCCTAATGTGAATGTTGCCATCTTTATTTCTATTTAGGTTATTTATAATTTAGATTGTATGGTTTTTATTTTTATTTTGTTTGTACTGGCTTTATTCCTGCCATGGATATTTCAATCTGTATGTATCTCTTCAGAGAAAGCTACCAAAAGTCTTTTTGGATTGCAGCAACATGAAAGTATATTACTAACTAACTAACTAACTAAATAAATAAATAAATTTAAAAAAAAAAACTGAAGTCAATCACCCAGGTTCCCTTCCTATCATTTTAGGAGATTTCAATCAAGCAAATTTAAGAAAAGAGCTCCCAAAATATTTCCAGCATGTAAATTATCTCACCAGAGGCAAAAATACTTTAGACTACTGCTACACAACAGTAAAAGATGGTTATAGGTCTTTAGTATGAGCAGCTGTGGGACACTCTGACCACTGCATGATTCACCTTGTACCTACAGACAAAGACTTAAAACCATGAAACCAACAATTAAATCAGTGAAGACTTGGTCAGATGAGGCAAAGCTGAAACTCCAGGCCTCCCTTGATTTCACTGACAGGAATATTTTTGAAAATGCCTCTGCAGATCTAGATGAGTTCACAGATACTGTAACATCGTATGTCACCTTCTGCGAAGACTTATGGGTACCAACAAGGAACCTGCAAATATATAGTAACAATAAACCTTGGTTCACAGCTAAACTTAAGCAGCTACGTCATTCCAAAAAGGAAGCCTACAGAAAAGGTGACAGAATGCTATGCAACCAGCCAAAAACATATTAACAAGAGAGATCAGAGCAGCAAAAAGAAGCTCTTCTGAAAAGTTAAGGAATCAGTTCTCAACAAATGAACCAGCAAACATGTGGAAAACTCTTAAAAACATCACTGGCTTCAGCAAATCTCCTTCCCAGGCAGAAATCAACAACTAGCAGATGACCTGAATGTTTGAAAAAAAAATTACAGCCACCTATCTCCACAACCCGTATTTCAAACACACCAACAACAGCCAAGCCTCCAACAACTGGCCCCAATCCATTGGGTTCACAACCTCTGGTGATCACAGAAAAAGTAGTGTAATATCTATTTCATAGACAAATGCCAGGAAAAGCACCAGGGCCAGACAAGATAACTCCTTCTTGCTTAAAGGTCTGTGCTGACCAATTGGCCCCATCTTCACCCAAATCTTCAATAGATCACTAGAGATGCACTATGTTCCTTCCTGTTTCAAATGTTTCCATCATCCCAGTGCCAAAGAAACCCTCCATCAAGGAACTGAATGACTTCAGACCAATTGCTCTAACTTCTGTAGTTATGAAAATCTTTGAAAGGCTTGTGCTGTCTCACTAAAAACCATCACGGATCCGCTATTAGATCCCATGCAGTTTGCATACCGAGCAAATAGACCGACAGATGATGCAGTTAACATGGCTCTGCATTACATCCTACAATACTTTGAATCTCCAAATACCTACACAAGGGTCCTCTTTGTAGACTTCAGTTCAGCATTCAATACCATCATTCCAGACACTCTTCTAAATAAATTAAACCAACTAGTGGTACCTGAACACACTTGTAAGTGGATCATAAGCTTCCTAACAGACAGGAAGCAGCAGGTGAAGCTGGGCAGAATCACATCCAATACCTGTACAATCAGCACAGGGGTCCCCCAAAGCTATGTGCTTTCTCCACTTCTCTTCTCCCTAGATACCAATAACTACATCTCAAATGATCCATCTGTTAAAATACTGAAGTTTGCTAATTACACAACAGTGATTGGTCTCATTCAAGACAACGATGAATCTGCATACAGACAGGAGGTTATGCAACTTGCCTCATGGTGTAACCAGAACAATCTGGAACTGAACACACTCAAAACTGTAGAAATGGTGGCAGACTTTAGAAGAAACCCTTCCATACTACCACCTCCTACAATACTAGACAACACAATATCAACAGTAGAGACCTTCAGATTTCTAGGTTCTTCTATATCACATAATCTAAAATGGACATCTAACATCAAAAATGTTATGAAAAAAGCACAACAAAGAATGTTCTTTCTGCACCAACTCAGAAAGCTCAAACTGCCCAAGGAATTGCTGACACAGTTCTACAGAGGAATTATTGAGTCTATCATCTGCACCTCTATAACTGTCTGGTTTGGTTCTGCAACCCAACAAGACAGACACAGACTTCAGAGGATAATTAGGACTGTAGAAAAAACAGTTACTACCAACCTGCATTCAATCGAGGACCTGTATACTGCACGAGTCAAAAAGAGGGCTGTGAAAATATTTACAGACCCCTCACATCATGGACATAAACTGTTTCCACTCCTTCCCTCAGAACGATGCTATAGAGCACTGCACGCCAGAACAACTAGACACAAGAACAGTTTTTTCCCAAAAGCCATCACTGTGCTAAACAAATAATTCCCTCAACACTATTCAACTATTACAAAGTCTGCACTACTATTACTGTTAAGCTTCTCATTACTCCTTATCACCCATCCCCTTCCACTTGTGATTGTAGGACTGTAACTTTGTTGCTTGTAATCCTTATGATTTATATTGACTGTTTTCTATGATTTGATTGCTACTTGTACCCTGATTGTATCATTAAGTGTTATACGTTATGTTTCTTGATTATTAATGAATGTATCTGTTCTTTTATGTATACTGAGAGTATTTACACCAAGACAAATTCCTTGTGTGTCCAATCACACTTGACCAATAAAGTATTCTAGTCTAGTCTAGTCTCGTCTCATCTCGTCTTTTTAGTACTCAACTCAGGGTAGAAATCTAATACTTTAACATCCCCAAGAGATGTACATTCAGCCTCTGTTTAAATATTTTCAAAAAGGTGAGTCCACTGTTCCTGAGGCAACCTGTTCCATTTGAACATTTATTGTTAGAACTTACTTCTTTATGTAGAATTGAAATCTTCTTCTTTGTAATTTAAGCCATGGCTTCATAATAAACCTTTATCATTTTGGTTGTTCTTATTTGGCCACACTATAATTAGCCCATGTGCTTCCTAAAATGTTGTGCACAAACTGTTGTAGACACAATATTCCAAGGATAGCCTTGATACTTTTTGCTGTACTACTACTCCTGCTACTCATTTTGTTGGACAGCCATTTATTTGGAATGCTATAGGGTCTCCTGCTCAAAGAGGTTCCTTCCACCTGTTTTATTTTGTATTCTGTCTGTCCAGATTCGCTTTAATAAAAGGGAAAAATGTAAGCAAGGGCTATAACTGATAGTTGGATTCATAGTTGGCTGAATGGTCTTTAAAGAGATCCATTCAGCTTGGAGAAAAGTATCAGAGATATTGCTACAGGGCTTCTCCCAGGCTTCACATTGTTCAATATTTTATCCATAATTTGGATGAGAAGGTTGAGAAATTATTTATTTCTCAAATTGCAAATGATGCTAAACTGACTGAAGATCTAATGTTATTATGTTAAAGGAGATCTAGATAACCTTGAGCAATGAGCTGAAATGAATAGAATAGAATTTAACAAGGAGAAATATAATGGTAGGAAAAATGAAAGTACAGGGAGAGAGAAACCTGATTGGGAAATAGTATGTGTGAAATTTAAACATGAACCAGCACTGTGTTGTAGTCATTAAAAAAATCAAATTTACTTTGCCTTCATCAGTAGGCACATAGAATTCAATCACAATACTTAATTCACTCCACTCTGCTGTTCATGCCCCATTTGGAACATGCAGCTCTTGAGTATCCCAAGTTTAAAAAGGGCAATAGCAAATTGGATAAAGATATTGAAGGAAATCAAAAGTCAGTTCAGAAGAGGATTATCAAATATGAAGACTTTGAAACTAAAGATTTGAGGAACAGCTAAATGATCTGGGAATGTTCAACTTTTAAAAGAATTGACTGAGGGGAGATAATATAGCAATGTGAAAACATATTTGATGCAGAAGAGGGAGTGGATTTAGCCTCTATTGCTCCAGAACAGAACCAGAACCATTGACACTTATAAAGAAATAAATTCAGGTTAGACTTCAGGAGGAACTTCCAGACTGTATGGACTGTCACCCAGTGAAGCTAGATGTTATGCAAAGTTTTAAAAACAATAAAATGAAATAAAACTGAAAGTCTCCAAACAAACTACACAGAAACCTGTCAGAAGTGCTTGAAACAAGTAGAAGATTGCACTAGACCCTTCCAACTCCATGGCTCTATTCATATCCAGTTTGTGGAAATTCAAAAAGACAGCAAAGAGCTGCTGAGTTGGGACTCCTCAGCCATCCTGGATTTTTCAGAAAATTATATGTAAATAAACAAACAAACGGAGGCATGACATTTACTGTCTGAACTATACCATACCTATACTACACCATACCACAAAGGTATGTATTGGTTTCATCCAGGATGTTGACCTTACCGTGCCAAGTCACGGATCTCCCATATAATATTTGGGCTCAAAACTTCTCTCCTAATAAGTGCTCCTTTATATTTCTCTTGTGGGGGTGCGGAGTCCAGCGCAACCAGCGACTACTACAGAATTCAGAAACTATTTTTGCACTACGCGCCGAACGCAGAAGAGAGGAGGATAAATTAAGGTAGCCCTGCGTAAAACTCAATTAAGTTTACGCTTGTTCAAACTCCACCCCGCCTTGCCTGTCCGGGAGCAGCACCTCCCCTCGAAGGGCAGAACTGTGAAACAAGTTCGGGAAGGTCAGAGGACTCGGCGGAGGTTCGCGATCTTGACTCTGGCTGGTAAGGGAGGACGAGGTGGTTCAAATCTTATGCCCGCTTGGGCGATGCAGGGGGGTGGGGAGCCGAAGGGGGCGGGAGGTTCGTCGCAAGGAAATTTCTGAAAGCGGGCTTGTGAGCGCGCTTTCTCTGCGCGAAGTGAGCGGAGGCGATGACCGGAGTGAGGAAGGGCTGTTCTTCAACAATGAAAATAAATCGTTCAGCTTCAGGGTCAATCCTTCTCGAAGCTGTCGGCCTTGGATTTCCACTTGACCTTTTAAGGCTCTCTCACTAGGTCAGACGCAGCCTGAGAAAGCGCCAGACTGTCACTTTAGGCTAAAAAGAGAACTTTTAAAATGAGCAACTCGGCTGACTTTTGGGATTTCCTCGAGAGTAAGAGGCAATCTGAAGAAGAAATGCTTTCATAAAGGCAATGGGGCGAACGGCTGTTAAAAGGCCCCGGTATTTCAGTAGCCATAAGAAGCAGGTGAACTCTTTGTTGGAGATTTCTTGTCTGGATTAATGATTTTTCTTGTCTGGATGAATGACTTCTGCAAAAGACCAGATTGGAAAAGAGAGGTGGCTTTCGATTCAAGCTGATAACACACTTGCTGTTTATTTTTAACTTTTTAAATTATATATTTTTGATGTCTGTGCATACCAGATCTTATTGCAGGTTGTTAGTACCAATTTTAGTACAAAATACAAAGTAAAGAGATACTGTCATTTTTGCATTTGTTTAATATCTCAATGCCATCTGTGATGTTACCTAAGCAAGCATCTAGATTGTTTTCCACATGTTTACATTTATAAGTCATTGAAATATTATCTGTTGAATTAATGCCATCCCTTCTGTGCAGCATATATTACGTTTACGGTTTTCATTAAAATAAAACCAGGAGTGAATGAAATATAGTTTATACAAATTATGAGTCTTAAAAATTTAGCTCTTTCTATTTTTAAGCCAGTCAAATTTTTATAGGATCTTGAGCTCTATAATTTATGTTTGCGCAAAATAAAATAGTTTGTAGGTGTAGTTTGATACTGTACAAAAAAGACACCTTAGTTCTTGAACCTAGTGATTCTAGAAAGGCTGAAAACAAGTATTTCTGTTTAGAGGGTAAAAATATAGGCTAAAAAATGTTAGCCATATAACTGCTTGGAAAGTGGGAACAAATATCTAAATGCATAAAAATGATCTGTATCCTTTTCTCATCATATAAACCTATTTTTAAAAAAGGGAAATTGAAAAGTATTTAGTACTTTAAAATATAATCTACAGTTCCTGAAAATGCTTCTCTCCCTATCCATTTAATTGCTTCTCTTTATATCTCTCTATATCTGTCAGTCCTCCATGAAGAAATTGGATTTTTGACTTAATTTAATCTGACATAGAAATAGATCCACTGGCACTTATTTAGAATATTACGACCATTCCACTAGTGACTCTTATCTATTCTGCTTGCTAAACTGGTTTGCCATGAAGGTGCATAAGGAATGTAAAATATTTGATGACAGAATTACCATATAATTATTGGTGGTAAGGAAAATATTGCTTCTATAGTACTAAATACTAACAATATCAGAATTTCTATTCTTCTTAGCTAAAAACTACCATTGATCATAAGTCTTGCATTCTACATAGTATTATTGCTGTACATGCTGAAAAATCACTATCATTTTAACTTGCAAAGTAAGTGATTCTAATATGCATTATTTCTAAGCTATCTGGCTTCTTTTAATATACCGTGGGCTTTTATTTCATTCATTTTATACAATGACATTCTTGTCTGGTTGCATGTTATGTTTGCAGTACCAGAGATATGAAAAATAGTCCTTTTGTTTGTAGCACTAACTTGAACTGCTTTTCTTTTGGAGATGGTCGAAAAATACTGGAAGTGTCTGAAGATATGGCATCTTTTGAACAAACATCATAGAAAGCTTAGTGGAGTAGATCCGATTCATTCATTCAACAGTACCAAGAAAAATGGTGATTTCCCTGGTTGAATTAGGTTGCTAATATTTAAAAAGGAGAAATACACAGAATGCACAACTTTTAGACTTTTTTTTAAACACCTTAACTGCAGTTCTTCTGCCTTTTCTGCCTGATTTTTTTCTATAATATTTTACCCTGCTGATCCAGCCAGGTCTGATCCATTTTCAAATTTAACTTTTCTTTAGTTGGTCTCTCACCCAATACTGTTTATTTTTGATGGCACTCAGACAAATTTTCAATAATTTCCTTTATATTAGGTGATTATGAATGACTCATTCTTTCTCAGGCCAACCTATTTTAATGTTGTAGGGAGCTATTTAATGCTATGTATTGAGCTACTTAATGAATGAATTAAAATTAAATAACAGGAAATAGATTATTTAAAAAATGGCAAGGCTGCAAGTTAACATGGTGTGACTCAAAAAAATGTTAAAAATTGATGTGACAATGTGATTTGTTTAACCCATGTCTGAATTCTGCCTTGATGATTGGAATAATTATATTTCTATTCCCTTCAAAAGAGAAGGCAAAGTGTGAATATTAGAACTAAATGGTGGGTTTGTTTGTTAATTGATCCGGCATGGAAATTTTTGATGAAAGGATATAATAGATGGTGTTGAGCAAAATTTGGAAAGTGCAGAACAGAGGTGTACTGACCAAATTTTTATTCTTCCATAGTCATTATTTCACTATATAAGAATTTTTATACCACATTTATTCTTTTTATATATGAATGAAGGCAGTGAACATATCTTATATTCCTTCCTCCTATTTGTCCCACAACAATTCTGGGTTGACCGGAGAATGACAAGCCCAAAGTCACCCAGCTGCCCTTCATGTTTTAAGATAGGTCTAAAATTCATCATCTCCTTATTTCTAGTTTGGTGCCTTAACCACTAGAACAAACTGGCTCATTTCTCATTGAGATATACTGTATATAATAAGCCCATATTTGTCTTAAAATATGCTACAGCACTATTGATTTGCAAAGATATTTGCCATAATTTGGCAGAATCTTCACAATGTAGTTAGTTCCCAAAACAAATACTAAATAGTATCAGAATGTTTTTCAACATACTTAATAACACACAGCTGCAAAAAAACTTATTTTTATACATTTGTCTAATCAAGACATTAATTTCACTTTGCATATCTTTGGTAAGCAGGTGAATTTGTAGCCAGTTTTATGCATTGGTGTAAATTGTCTTGATTCTGAAGCAATTTTTGATGTGATTTTCTCCTGTATCCTCTGCATAGGTTTTTTGTATGGTTAGGAATTTATATTGATCCCTTGTAATCCCAGGAAGATTCCTTTGTCATGTTTCTGCACCTTGGATCATTTCAGAGTTTCTTATCATCTCTACAGGTGGTCTTTGTTAGGGACCATGGTAATTCAGTCAGGAAAGTGGTGACTAAGTGAAAAATCATGTAACCACAAATGTGCTTATGATTTTATTTCAGCTTTCCTTTGCTTTACAGCATTAGAAGGATACACCAAATAGCCATGTGAATCCAAATGGCAGGGAAGATTTCTAGAACTTTACTCATGAGGAATCCAGGTAAAGGGACAAATCTTGCAGCCCTTTTTCCTCACTCCTTTGGAATACTCCTACCGGTGTTGGGATAATTAAACAAGAAAAGAATTGATGTTTGTCTTTACATTCATTGAAGAAGAAAGAATTACAATAAATGGGTAGACAACAAGAGATTGTACATTGAAAGGAATGTGCTAATGCCCAGTATATGTCTAGTGTGTTTCCTGGAAGCCTCTTAGGAGGCAAGCCTTTGGTGTGATACTGATTAGGGTCTTGTCAGTGCCAGGCAGCAGCATGAGCCACCCCTAGGGTTCTAATCAACTACTTAAGGTTACAGAGCTGAGCTTGTTAAATTGCCATTAGAACCTTTTAAGAATATGCTACACTGCCAAGAAAGCAGCTCAGGAAGAGACAGCTTAATTAGATAATCCTTACCCTCTGCAAGGGAGGAGGGAAAAAACAGGTCAAACACAGAACATGTACTGAACTATATTGGTGAACCTGTGTGTGTGAGGGGTGGGCAGGCTGCAAAGTTTGTATATGTGCACCTTATCAGGACATTACCTGTACATCTCTCCATCTAGGGCTTAATTTTGTTTTTAACTTTCATTCTGCTGGCTTTGAGATAACATTCTGTGCAACATGCCCATAACCAGTGTATCCGTCATGTGTTAATGCTGGTAGCTTCTGAGTCAGTCCCTTTCAAGTGTAACCACTTTGTACAGGTCCCATCGGATGCTTCTGGCTTTTGTCTCCTGTGATTCATGGATTAGGTTTCTCTTGGACAGAGTACTCATCAGATGTATCCACACTTGGATTTTTCAATTTCTACCAGTTGGGTAGAAATTCTCTTATGGTAGGGATGGACAAATGATTTCCGTCTAAGCTATCCAGCAGTCTTGTTAAACTCAGTAGTAGAAAATTTTCCCATTTCCCCCATATTAGGCTTTAAACTGTAGTGCAGGGGTGTCAAAATCAAGGCCCGGGGGCCGGATCTGGCCCATGGGGTTCTTAGATCTGGCCTGTGGGACCACCCTGGAAACAACGAAGCACCGGCCTGAGGTGCCTCTGCCAGCGAAAACAGAGCTCAGGATAGCAGTGAGCTTCATTTTCGCTGGCAGAGGGTTGCAAGATACTGTTCCAACTGAAAATGGAGGTCAGGAGCCCATTTTCGCTGGCAGAGCAGTCAACTTCAAGATCAAACACAACCCTGATATGGCTCTCAATGAAATTGAGTTTGACACCCCTGTCATGTAACTAACATATACAGGAATTACCAAAACTGTTCAGTACTCTAGCAGCATATTTGTTCTTTATAAACCACCTAAGATTTTCAGTAATTAACATCAGTTTAAAGCAGTGTTTCTCAAACATGGAAATTTTAACTATAGACTCAGCTCCCAGAATTTCCCAGTGATGAAAAACAGCTTGATGTAGCCCATCCTTATGGGAAGAGGAGCTGAGATTTTCTAAACCAGTTATCCTCCTCCTATAATATTCTAATTGCTGTATCCCACATTTTTTATTCTAGATATATGTTTCAAATATTACAAAGTAGACAAGAATTACAGCAGGCTATTTGGAAGATAAAAACTGAGTAAAGAAGAAGTTAAGTTCTCCCAGCTCCTTTTTATTTAAAATTCACATTAACTTTGTCTAAGGCACACTCACATAAATCATCACAGGGGCTGTACTGCATTGATGTGTAAAGTGTTGTTTGCAACTGAATAATATTATAAAACAAAATTTAGATTTTGTCTCTCCTGCTGCTGTAGACGGCTTACAATTAATATGTTGCGTTCAATCATTTATTTTCTCTGCAGGTGTTGGATTATTGTTGGAATTCATGGTTCAGCCCTAGGTAATTTATGCTCACCATGAAGAAGAAATTATAAATAATTATAACAGGAAAAGAAGAATTTGAAGTTAGGGCACTGAACACTAAAAGGTTTTATATGAAATAAGTTGCAAACAGTTATTTATAAATGTTGGTTCTTTCTCCAGGGATTTTAAAAATCTTAGAAATTATCTTCAAATTTTTACATATTAAGTGTAATTATTTGCTTTTTCGGAGTATTGATCTCTTATGCCTAGCTACTGAAAATTAAGATTCACTTATCTAAATGTGTCTATCCTTGCTATTAATTATATGCTTGCCTCCTAGGTAGGTTCTGTGACAAACTAGGAGATTATTATAAACTCCTTTTATCTAAGAATGTAGTGCCATGTTTCACAAAGATATTTCTCATAAATCTCACCAGTGGTGGTATTCTGCTGGTTCAGCCCAGTTCTGACACATCGGTAGCACCGAAGAGCAGCAGAGACTGAACCAGTTCTCTAAGACAGGGGTCGCCAACCTTTTGGATCTCAGGGACCACCAATCTCATAATTTTTGATCCCAGGCACCACTAACCAGTTCTGTGGGCTGGACTAATTTGTGGGTGTGGCTTGGTCATGTGACTGGCTGGATATGGCTTGTATGTATATATTATAAATATTTATATAAATATTGATTATTTTATGAAAAAAAGAACAACTTTTATCCAAAATCAGATAAAGCAGGCAGGCAGATTGAGTTGCTCACAGAATCACAGATTTATTCAGAGATCGATCTATCTGCCATCGACTAGCTCAGTCTGTCACATAAAATTTGCTTGCAAGCCAACTCATAAAATTTGCTTGCAAGCCAACTCACAAAATTTACTCACAACACACCATGTAACAACATTGAATTTTTTATTAAAAAAAGAGCAACTTTTACCCAAAATCAGGAAAAGCAGGCAGGCAGATTGAGTTGCTCACAGAATCATTCAGTAATCTATCTACTTGCTATTAACTACCTGAGTCTGTCACATAAAACTTGCCGTGAGTCTGTACTGAATAATAGAATCTTCAGTCCTAAGGGAGATTCAGCTGTGCTTAAAAGCAGAGCCGAAGATCTAAAGACTAGCTAGAAATCAAGAAATCCAACCATTTCCTGCTTCCTAGCTAATCTAAATCTCCTGGCGTAGCAGAACAGCTGATGGTCGTAAAAAGGAACAATAGCAATTTAGTAGGCAAGTTTGCCAGGTAAGGAGTGAATGGGCATTCCCATGGGCCACGTGGGCTTTGTGTTTCTGAGCAACCTGGATTAATTGCTTTGGGGGGTTCTCTGGGGGTGTTTTGGGGGTCCCCATTTCTCTGCGGTCCACCAAAATTTTCTCACGGCCCACCAGTTGGTGACCACTGCTCTAAGACGCTCTGCTGTGGTACCCACCTGCCTGGGCTCCCATACTTTTGAAGCGCAGCTGCTTTGCACAGCACAGCAGATTGCCGCACATCAATTGTTGAAGCGACAGGAAGAGTGCAGGATTGCAGGAGGTGAGTCAGAAAGCCTCAGCACCTGTGCAAAGTGCGTGTTTGGCATGTGTGTGCGTGCAAAGTAAGTGTGCACACGCAAAGCAGACCAACAAATCACGCCCACCAAACCAGTGGTAAACTTTTTTGAAATGTACCATTGAATCTCACCCACATGGTTGCATGATTATCTTTCTCTGGGCTTGGGATAGAAATATCTAATGTATGTTCCCTTCTGTTTTTCCCAGGACAATCCTGGAGGGAAAAAAATGTTACTAAATGGGTTAAGAAATCCCCACCTAGAAATACAAGTTGTCAGTAGATTCAGTCTGACTTATTGTATGTACATTTTACAGGAAAACCTTTAAAGGAGAGGATCTGCTAACAAGGTTTTAAAGTATCCATCTATATATTACATATTCTTACAGAGTAATACTATGCCTATGTCAAAATTAGTTAATATGATAAAATGATAAATATCACTTTGGTTATTTCTTATTATTTACTGAGAGTACCTAGGAGCTTAATTTGCTTGATTAAACCTCTGAGGTAATGTAATAATGTATATCAAATTAGTATTGCATCTGGTGTGTTTTTAAAATAAAAGTGAAATGTTTAATTCTGATTGGTATTTACTTTGTTAACTGTTGATATAAACACTAAAACAGTTAAATAAGTCAAAGACTGCCTATTATTATTTTCATTTCCTATTATTAATTTCAAAGGAATAGTGAAAAGTACATGTAAAAATAATGAGAGAAGTAATAGGATTACTTAATCCTATTTAAGAATAGGATTATTAAAAGAATACCCAAAGCAGACCCCAGAGTGTTCATTGTGGTAGAAATAGCTGACTTGCATTGTTTCCCTAGCCAGATAAGATGCCATGCTAAAGTAGGAAAGCTTGCTGTCTCTACTATTCCACTCTTGCAGCATAAATTTTTGGTGAAGATGGGAGAATATAAAGGCAAGATGCAACCTGGGCTTATGTCAGGTCTGTCCCAGCTTGGGTATTCAGGAAAGAAAGACATTACTTCATTTGTAGCAAAAGGTATACTTTTACTAAAGCCTAGTGGCTACAGTGTAAGCAAAGCTAGGTCTAAATATTCCTGCATGAAACTAGTGATTTTCTCTTTTCCCAGGCCCTCCTCCATTTGCTCATTTCATTTATGTTTTTACTAGTATTCAAATGAGTGTAATGGTAATAGTTGTAAAGTTGGAGCCTCTTTGATAACCATCTGCATTCCATTCTCTGATCTTGGATTTTTCAACCATTGTCTCTTCTCTCAGGTTGGTAGTAATAACAATAGCATTTAGACTTATAGATAGCTTCACAGTTTTTACATCCCTCTCTAAGCAGTTTAGAGATTGACTCTAAGAGTCAACATTGCCCCTGACAATCAGGGTCCTCATTTTACTAACCTCGGAAGGATGGAAGGCTGAATTTACCTTGAGGTTCGAACTGTCAAATTGCAGATAGCCGGCAGTCAGTGGAAGTAGTCTTCAGTACTGTCTAATCACTGCAGCTCCTGGTATCTCTGGTTCCCGTCATCTCCCTTCCTGACATTCCCCTACTCCCACTCCCCCTTTTATGGCAAGAGGCCATCATAGCAAAGCAGGTCTAAAGTGATGAGATAGCAGACTGACCGTTACTTTGATCAACTATCCAAAAAGCCTCTGAAGGTTTAGCTTATCCTTGCTAAACCTTCTGCATTGGCTTTGAATTAAACTATTTTTTAAAATGTGCTATTCCTTCCCCCAAGTTAAGACTAAAGTGATTTTACAATTAAAGATAGAGATGAAAATCTCAGTTTGGAGGATTTGTTTTAAATATATATTTGGAGTGTTACGTTTGAACTAACATTGTCAGATAATCATAGAATGCTAAACTGAAAGCAGTCTTAGGCTGTTCTACAAATAATTCCTTTCTCAGTTAACCTCTCAGACCTTTAATATTAATGATAGAAAAATAGAGTGTAATTGACTTTTATGAGTTATGTCCATTGATGATCTATTGCCATTTGCTGATTAAAACTGCTGCTTTTTATTAAAAATATAAAAAGGCCATTGTTTTGTCTGCAATTGAAAAATAATTATCAGACCATTGAACATATAATCAAATTTTAGCAGTATTTACTCATATGTGCCCATTTGCCCAATTCCCATGATATAAATGATAAAAAACACAATTTGCATTTTAACACAGAAAACTTTTAAAAACTTTTTAAGGTTCACTCTGAAAAGATTTTGATTTAACCATCCATATCTTTTTGATTTATTAATGTTAATATCCAGCTAAGTCAACATATTTTAAAAAGATGAATGTTTAATTTTTGTAACAAATTTGGGGGAAAAGATCTTGGACATCAACAAAATGTTTAAAATATTACAGCTGAATTATAATTTCCATATTTGTTGAGGTAATTCCCCATTAGGAGAATGAACGCTTACAGGGAGACGTATTTGAGAGTAGTGTTTGAATAATACATCACACAGATACACTGTACAGTAAATGTAAGTTTTTACTTCCAGAAAGTTTAAGCAAAGTCCAAATAAGCAATCCAAAGTCATTCACAGGTAAATCAGTCAGTTTTTTCAATCCAGGAATAATTCAATAACAAAGTCCAGTGTCAAAAACAGTTCAGTAACAGACTTATATTAAATCCAGAAAATATCAAAAGTGGGAAAAAAGACATTTGAAGGTCTCCTGGTATTAACTTTGTTATTAACTTTACATAACTGTACAAAAGTAAAAAAAAACAAACCCTCTGTCAATGTATTGTTCAACAGTAAACCAGTTATAAAATATAAAAAGTTTCATGAAGAGCAAAATATGTGGCACAAAATGGCAATTACTATTGTATTATATGTTAAGGAATATAACTAAAAAAAACCTTAAACTTTCCTTGTTTGTGCAGGAATAATATGATGTTGGGGTCTTCAAAGAAAAAGCTATCTAACTTCTAAAGGGTTTTATGTATTAGGAAGTGCTTTAAACTTAAATAAAAAGTTAGTACTATAGTGTGTCTTATTATGTGAATGGGCCTAAAACTAAGGATGGATTTCCACTCCTAAATGGTCAAAATAAATAAAACTAGATATTCTCTGACTATTGATTAAAATTGGACCAAAACATTGATGTATAATCTCTAAAATAGTTAATTCCTGGGTTTACCAATCTACAATTTAACTCCCTAATTGTACGTAAGAATAGTTTAACTGGGAGAGGATTTAACCAAGAACTATACTGGAATTTTGGAGTTGCAATCTAAAAATAGTAAGCTGAGAAAAGATAAAACTGATTTCATGTCATTTGCACTTAAATTCAAATAACATGAAGACCAGATATGTAGAATAGTCCATATTTTAAATACCTTCAAACAAATAAATATGCTTAATCATCATTCCAAATTTGAGTGAACCCTTATGTATAATTTTTGAGGAAGAGGGTTGTGGTATTGAATATAACTATTGGTCTTTCTTTCTAGTTCTCTATTCATTACAGTACATTCATTCACTGAAGAAGCCACATTGTAAGTAATTATTCCTGTGGCCGTACAAAACTTGGGTTGCTAAGTAATAATTAGGTAAAGGTTCCCCTTCCACATGCATGCTACTTGTTTCCGGCTTTCGGGGGAAGTGCTTATCTCTGTTACAATGCCAAAGAGTCAGCGCTGTCTGAAGACATCTCTGTGGTCATGTGACCAGGATGACTAAATGTTGAAGGCATATGGAACACTGTTACCTTCCCACCAAAGTGGTCCCTATTTTTCTATTTACATTTTTACATGCTTTTGAACTGCTTGGTTGGCAGAAGTGCTAAGTAATAAACATGTTCTATTCCATTCATTCTTCTGGGAGAAGAATCAACAGTTTCTCTATCAAGTGCAGTTCACATAATTAAAATGTGTACCTGCTTGTAAAACTCAATCCATGGAAAATAATTGTCCCCAAATATCTAATATTTACATATCCCTGTATTAAGATAAGAAATCCTGAACAGGTTTTGAGGTGCTCTTACATGAGATTACAACTCTTGTACAATTTCCTTCTGAGCAGTTCTTCAAATTCAGGGGATAAATGATAATAGGGAATAATCTCTGATAATGTTCATTGTTGCAAAAAGGGTCCAGTTCAAAATGCTAATTTTGATCTGCATGGCACGGGGCCAGGTTATTTGAGGGACCACCTCTTCCCACTTTACATCTCCCCATCCCTTCAGATCAGGCAGAAAAGGTATGTTGTGAGTGTTACCTGTTAAGGAGCTGCACCTACGCTCCTCTTTTCACTCCATCCCAATTTCCTGGCAACAACCCTTTTTTAAGCAAGAATAAAGTCTTTCTAGTTAAAATAATCAGAATCACTGAGGAACAGTGCAAAAGGAGAACATAAAAGAAGAAACAAGGACAAATCAGTAGGCTTGCAGTTCATTTCAGGGGCTATAAAGATCACTTAATCAAGTATGAAGAATATGATTGTTATATCAGACACTACTTAAAACTAGTTGTGACTATTTTTCTCCCTTTCTGCAGTATTCTGACTTTCTTTGGTATCAGATACTGGGCAAGTACTGTATATTACTTGTTTTAATGTTTAATGACATAATTCATAATCTTTACTGTGTTATTTTATGAACCTCAAAGCACAAACATTCATTTATGCATTTTCACTAAATACAGCTGAGTAAAGTAACAATTTTTACTTAGGGTTTCAGCTTTCCTTACTATATTCCATAAATTTTAGTAATTATTTATAGACTAATACTGGATAAAACACAGGTTAAAAGAGTTTGAATTAAGGATAGTTTACTAGCTTTCTTCACATACTCGTAAATATTGCATAGATTCTTCCTAATCTTTCTTTACATAGAAATGTAATGCCTCCCACAACTGTTCTGGCCAACAGTATTAGCCAAAATTAAATACTTAAGCATGCAATATCATGCAAAATGAATAGCAGCAATATAGCTCAGCTTGTGGTATTGCAGTGTAGGATTTCTGGAGCCATGTGGGTGCTTAATTTGACATACTTACTGAGCAGAAATGAGTATTTTTAGCCATAGGCTTTCTTCTTCCTTCTTCGTCGTTGTACACACGTTATCAGTGCTTTGTAACTATCAAAGAAAAGGTTAATTTCGGAAGTATTTCTTTCTGTGATTCTTTCTTTGATCTAATGTTCTACTTCAGTGTCTTTTTTAAAATACAATAGATTTTCTGTAGGTTGGTTTATATTTAAAGATCCCAAAAATAATGGAGTTTTTATGATGGAAGTTGGGAAAAAATTACTTAAAAAGAGATGCCAATATCAGAATAAGCAACTTGTCACTCAGCTATGTAGTAGTAAACTACTTTTTGAATATAAAGACAAATAAAAAAACACCCAATAATTTGTTCATCTGAGGATTCTAGGGACATATCCCTTTTTTTCTTTTCTGTTTGAGAAGAACCAGAGTGCCATACTAACAGTTACGGAGAATATTATTGAACATCAGAAATAATTTGGCGTTCTGTTCTTGAAATAAGAAAAAAATGATACACTTTTCTTTTGCATTCTTTAACACAGTTAAAGGGCCTGTCACATAGGCTGACGGATGCAAA
Organism: Laticauda colubrina; assembly: GCA_015471245.1. Classification (NCBI taxonomy): domain Eukaryota; kingdom Metazoa; phylum Chordata; class Lepidosauria; order Squamata; family Elapidae; genus Laticauda; species Laticauda colubrina. Next base: position 887,054 of record BLBF01000053.1, read on the forward strand.
AAGTATGTAAAAAGGACACAGCGGACGAGAAAATGTTCCATCCGTTGTTGTCCGCTCTCAAAAGTGCCCCAAATTTGCATAAACAGAGCAGACAACAATGGAAAGGAACGGACAGGGAGAGGACGTAGCCAGGATGTAAAGCGGATGCTCCACGGAAGCCTAGTGGATGGAAGCAGATGGAAGCGGATGTCACATCCGCAGGGCTTCCGGGGGAGCACAGCGAAGTGGATGCGCAGCAGAAGGAACGGATGCAGAGCGGATGCCTAGCGGATGATGCGGATGCATCACTGATGCCTAGCGGATGCCTAGCGGATGCAAAGCGTTCACTGCGCATTGCATCAGCCCCGCGGATATAAAAGGATGCAGCTCGCAAGCAGGTCACCATTCAGAGGAAAGACCTGCTGCCAGACACATCTCCAGCCAACAACCATGGGGAAGAAGAGGAAGCCTGTGCCATCTTCTGCCAGCCCTGGCAAGAAGGACAGGGCCACCTTCCCACCCCCTGGCAATGACTGTGCTTCTGCTGGGGCTTCTGCTGGGGCTTACTCTGCTGGTGCTGCTCCTGCTCCTGGTGCTTCTGCTGGTGCTTACTCTGCTGGTGCTGCTCCTGCTCCTGGTGCTTCTGCTGGTGCTTACTCTGCTGGTGCTGCTCCTGCTCCTGGTGCTTCTGCTGGTGCTTACTCTGCTGGTGCTGCTCCTGCTCCTGGTGCTTCTGCTGGTGCTTACTCTGCTGGTGCTGCTCCTGCTCCTGGTGCTTCTGCTGGTGCTTACTCTGCTGGTGCTGCTCCTGCTCCTGGTGCTTCTGCTGGTGCTTACTCTGCTGGTGCTGCTCCTGCTCCTGGTGCTTCTGCTGGTGCTTACTCTGCTGGTGCTGCTCCTGCTCCTGGTGCTTCTGCTGGTGCTTACTCTGCTGGTGCTGCTCCTGCTCCTGGTGCTTCTGCTGGTGCTTACTCTGCTGGTGCTGCTCCTGCTCCTGGTGCTTCTGCTGGTGCTTACTCTGCTGGTGCTGCTCCTGCTCCTGGTGCTTCTGCTGGTGCTTACTCTGCTGGTGCTGCTCCTGCTCCTGGTGCTTCTGCTGGTGCTTACTCTGCTGGTGCTGCTCCTGCTCCTGGTGCTTCTGCTGGTGCTTACTCTGCTGGTGCTGCTCCTGCTCCTGGTGCTTCTGCTGGTGCTTACTCTGCTGGTGCTGCTCCTGCTCCTGGTGCTTCTGCTGGTGCTTACTCTGCTGGTGCTGCTCCTGGTGCTGGTGCTTCTGCTGGTGCTCCTGGTGCTGCTAGTGCTGCTGCTGCTGCTTTTTCTACTGCTGCTGCTGCTGCTGGTGGTGTGGTGGACCAGCCCCGAGAACCTCAAAGCCCTTCTGATGAGGGCCCAGAAGGCCCTGCCAGATGGAGGAAGAGGCAATCGCACTATAGGGAGAGGAGGCAGTACTTCATCGAAGAGGAACATGAGGATGAGCTGCTCGAATGGCTGAGGGAGAATAAGTACCTCTGGCAGAAGGGACACAGGCTCTATCGTGACACCAAGCGGAAGCAGGCGGCTTGGAGAGAGAAGGCGGAGAGTCTGGGCTACACTTCAGAGGTCCTCCTCGGGTGGTGGAAGCACATGCACACCTGGTATGGGAAGCTGCACCTCAAGAAGTCTGGCCAGGCTGCGGTCAAACTCACTGACCGGGAGACCTACGTGATGGCCAAGTGCAGCTTCTTGGAGGGTGAGGTCCGCCACCGAGGAGCAGCCCCTCTGTCTACCCTCTTTTGCAGGCAACCCACAGAGAGCCAGTTCTCTTCTGGACAAGAGTCAGCTCCTGTGTCCAAGCAGGTATCTGTGGAGCGCCCCACGATGGAGACCCCCCCAACAGCTGCACTCCCCGTGGCAGAGCGTGTGGAGGACCCCCTGAAGCAGTGGGAGCAAGGAGAGGGCACTGACACCAGAGACCAACCCATCCCCACACCCAGTTCAACCTCCACAGAAAGCAGACAGAGAGGCAGACCAGAGGGGCAGAGCCACACTGTCCTGCTGCAGATCAGGAACACCATCAAAAGCAGAGTAGATATTCTCTCTCAGCTGGTACACACCGACATACCATCCTCAAACCACAAGCCCTTCCTCACCTACGTCAACCAGACCCTCATGGACATGTCCAAATCACAGTACCAGGTGATAAAGAAGAGGATCACAGGTTTTCTGCACAACCCTCCAGGCCCACCTGAACCTGCTCCCACCCAGTCCAGGTCTGCTCCTCCACCCCAGGTGATGTCACAGCCCTTCCAAGGCTTTCCACAGGCCATCACCTACCAAGGCTATGGCTACCAGGAGCTCCAGCAGCACAGGCAGCCCTTCACAGTCCAGGCACAGGTACATCGTACGCCACCGATTCCACCGACGCCACAGATGCCACCTATGACACAGATGCCACCCACACCACAGATGCCACCCATGCCACAGATGCCACCCACGCCACAGATGCCACCCACGCCTCACCTTGCTTAGCTGCAGACCAGACAGCCCCACTACACTCCTCCTTCCTCCACCCCACAGCCAAGCCCGGCCTCAGAACATCTGTCATCGGTCTTGGGACTGACACCTCATGTCATGGAGAAAGGGGCTTTCAACATCACAGGACTGAGCCAGCTCTCTGAGAGCTTCCTCCACACACCATCCCCTGTTGTCCTCTCGGGGCCATGCACCCCAATGGCGCCTCAGACCAGCACTCCAGCAGCAGCCACCTCCACAGCACCTGGACCCTTCACCCCTGAGACTATGGGCACACCTCAGAGTGACTGAGAAGAGTGCCAGAGACTGGGTTGCTCCCTGTTGACTTTATCTTTGCTTGGGACACTTGACTTGGGTCATTTTGCTTTTACAGTTTGTTATTAATAAAGTTTGTCTTTGCTTCACACACTTGGTTCAGTTCTTTTAGTCAATAAAGTCTTGGTGGAAACTTTTAGAAATGGTTTAAGCCTTTGCATGCTTGTGGGATGGGTAAGGATAGCAGTGGGATGGGCAGGGATACCTGTGGGATGGGTAATAGCTGTGGGATGGGCAGGGATACCTGTGGAATGGGCAGGGATATCTGTGGGATGGGTAATAGCTGTGGGATGGGTAAGGATAGAAGTGGGATGGGCAGGGATACCTGTGGGATGGGTAATAGCTGTGGGATGGATAATAGCTGTGGGATGGGTTAGGATACCTGTGGGATGGATAATAGCTGTGGGATAGATAAACCTCCAGCACAAGCATAGTGGGACTGTATGGTCCACCCTCCCAGGTGCCACACCTATGGCCCTTTATTATCAATAACAATTTAATCATTCATCAACACATTTCAACATAATCACAACTCTTTATTAAATGCCCTGTTCATTGTAGGGCCACTCAACATACATGGCACAATCTCATCCGTGTGATGAGACAGGCTGAAGGAAGCATCCATTAAGCATCTACCATCCTGTCTTGCCACTCCACTGCTCCAGCTGGGGAGTTGCACCAGTGTTTCAGGAGGTTGCGCTGCTTCTTCCCTTCACGTGAAGCTCTGTTGGGGCCTTGCACATCCACAGTATCTATCAGGTTTTGCCCTTGTCTCCATTCACCAGGCTCCATGTCCCCATTGCCTTGTTGGTGGTCCATGAGCCTGTTCTGCAAGACTGGGTAGCGGGTGCGCATGAGATTGTGCAGGATGCAGCAAGTTTCCACGATGTTCCTTACAGTCTCTGGGCGATGCTGCATGGTGGTGAGAAGTACCTGGAATCTGTTGGCCAGGATGCCAAAGGCATTCTCCACCACCCGCCTTGCCCTGGACAGCCAGTAGTTGAAGATCCTCTCTTCATGGGTGAGGCATCTTGAAGTGTAGGGCTTCATGAGGTAGGTTCTGAGGGAGAAGGTGTCATCGCCCATGATGAAGTCGGGCACATCTTGCGTGTCGTTGGGCAAGGGGTCTGGATCTGGGAAGCCCACGATGAGGTTGCGTTCCAGCTCCTCCTTGAGGTGACTGGCATTGTATACCTGGGCATCTGAAGATGAGCCATTGCCTGAAGCATGAACTTCATTATGAAGCATGTACATGAACTTGTAGTCAGCATCGACCATGTTGAAGAGGGTGATGCTGAAGGAGCCCTTGTAGTTGTGATAAGTGGACCCTGAGTTGGCTGGAGCTTTTCAGGCCACGTGCTTCCCATCTATGGCTCCAACGGTGTGGGGGAAGTTCCACTTCTGATACCACTGCTCTGCAACTTTCTTCCAGCCTTCTTCAGTGGAGGGGTACTGTTGGAGCTCCTCAACGTATTCTTCGATGATGGCCTGCATCACTTCTCTGACCACAATGCTGATGGTGTTGTGTGGCACCCTCCAGGCGCACTGCATGCTCCTGTACGTGGTCCCAGAGGCCAGGTGGCGCAGAGTCAGTGCCACCTTCAGCCCAGGATCCAGGCTGGGCCGGAAGTTGGTTTTTGCCTTGGTCAACCTGGGTGTCAGCCGCTCCACAACTTCGTCAAACATGGCTGGTGGCATCCTCATGAAGTTCTGGAATGCACGAGTGTCTTCGTTCCTCAGTTCCACCATCAGCTTGTTATACAGTCCGTACTCGGCTCTTCTTGCGATCCATCTTCGGACCCAGACACTTCTTGGACGCCTCCTTTTCTTTGCGTAGAACAGGTGAAAGAGTCTGTAGAGGGCTTCGCACTGTTGTAGAACGATGGCGGCTACCAAAAGGAGTGTGCAACGATCCATGGTGGAGATGACTGGATGCTGTGGAAGAGCAAGAGCAAGAGCAAGGCTGAAGAGGTCTGCACAGCAGGGCTGCTGGACTGAAAGTGAGATCCAGGTGATTTTTCCCCCTTTTTATAGGAAATATCGTTTTTCCGCTAGGTGTCCTTTTGCATCCTCCAGGCATCCTGCAGACATCCTAAATATCCCAGATACGTCCCCTATACGAACGTTTTTTTCCATTTTAATGCTTTCTATGCGAGCTGCATCTGCTGTCATCCTTTCTACGTCCGTGCTACTAACGCTGTGTGTCCGTTCTGCATCTGTTTCACTTCCTCCCTGTGTCCGTTTTCCGCTGGAGCGGATGTGAGTTGCATGGATGCGCAGCAGATGCCTAGCGGATATTGCGGACATGTAACGGATGACGACGGATGTATAACGGATGTTCCCCATATGCAGAGCGGATGTAGAATGGACACATTGGATACTTTATCCGTTCAAAAAGTTTTGTGCAGCTCAAAACTTTTTGAACGGATGAAATCACAATAGACAGATGCTGGATGGATAGAGAGTATGAAAAACGGACGCAGTGAGTATAGAACGGATGCATCGCATTAACCAACGGATGGCAAGTGTTTCTCTCCATTTTACATCCTCTTTCCATCCGTTGGTGCTGTGTAACATGGGCTTAAGGAAACGTTCTCCAAAGGAAAATAAATAATCCACCCTTGTCTTTAAACAAAGAAATACTGTTTTAACCTGTGGAAAGCTAGTTACAGAGAAAGTAAATAGACTTCCCTGAGAGCTGAAAGATGTCTCTCCCCACCCTGGCTTTTTTCTTTGTTATTCTATTATTCTGTCTTATAGATTGACAGAATTTTAAGTGGAAGTCTTTTATGTATATCAACTGACATAACCTGAGTGGATTATATCAGTTTATTTCCAACGTTCCTACTATTTTCAATGTTCAGAATATGCTATTTCTATAGTCAAAGCTTCACCATCTACTAAGAGAAGAGTAGTAACAGCAGGCTCAATTTAAAAAGAAAACCCAAAAGTTTATGGAAATGCATAATACTTTTCAGATTAAAACGCCTAAAGGAATGGGACAAAAATGGTCAAGGAGAATTAAATTTGATAGACATGGCATGCTGGAAAAAAAATGAAATGCAGATCAAAAACTGGGGAAATGGAAGAGTTTCTGGAATCCTGACTGATTTTGTGTAAGATACCAATTATCTGTGCAACTGTGCAGAATCATATAATTGACCAAGTACAATTTTAGACCATCAAATCCAACTGCATGCTCAGTGTACAAATTTAAAAAAATCTAGGGAAGTGCCTGTCCAATCTCCATGTATTTTTTCCCCTAACATTTAATTGAAATCTGCATTCCTTTTACTTAACTTCATAGTTCTCGGTCCTGCACTATAGAAAAATAAGGAAGAGATCTTGTTTTTCTTCTGAGTGACATTTTTCTAGAATGGCTATTACATCCAACACATCTGTATTTTCTTGTTAACCCTAAACATGCCCAGTTGTTTCACCTGTCTATCTTTGTTGTCCTTCTCTGAACCTCTTATAATTATTCTGAATAATTTTCATACCAAACTGGATAACTGGATCTTATCTGTCAGAGAATTACACTTGGCAGATCCCAGGATGGGGGAGGGAGGGTCTCTTTGGCAATGGTCCCTTATAGAATCTTCTTTCCCTGGAAGTGAGGTTATCATTTATTATTTTCACAAATAATTGGATGAATTGTTACAATTGTTATTTTCTCTTTTCAGATGAACGGTGTGCTATTAAAGATTACTTGGCTCCATGAAACATCTGACACCCCTCGTCCTTCTTGCCTGTGGCTCCTTTAATCCCATAACAAATATGCACATGCGTTTATTTGAACTAGCAAGAGATCACCTTCATCAAACAGGTTAGTTTATTTAATGTCTCCAAAAACTGAGTGAGCTGTGTTGCAATAAGGAGTCATTTGTATCTCCAAAAATGGGGGAACATTGCACATTATTTCAACACTTTTTAATTTATGTTAATTAAAAGTTCAATACTTAGACCAATTACTTCACAGCATCTAAACTGAAAGTTTACACATTTACTCTTTCTTGAAGTAAAAGTGATGATAAGGGAATATTAAATTGTTCCTCGTCAGTATAATTAAGTTTTGCCAATGGTTCAATAGAATAATTGCAGACTAACTTGTGATGAAAGGAGTCTTAAATCCTATCCCAGATTCTCTTTTTTTCTCTTTTTGAGGTGCCATGAAACACTTAAACTGCAACGTCACATCTGTATGCTAATTTTATCACTTAAGCTCAAGAAGTGATATAGTCTTGAATTTTAATTAGGAAGAGAAATCAGGGGGAAAAAGCTTCTATGCATTCATTATGACTTTCAACTGTTTCTTTAAAATAGAAATTACACAAGAAGGAAAAACACATTTTTGCTGCTTCTGTGTTTGGCTGTAATGATCCAAGTAGCTAATGATCCAGGTAGTTGACTGGGTCATGTTCACTCAAGCACTAGCAATGATGTAAGATATGGATGAGCAGGTTCATTCAGTCTCAATATCACTAATAAATGAACTGTAAGACATGAATGTTTGGAAAGCATCAGGAAATAATTCACAAGAAATAGCAGTCAATGATGAGCAATCTGGAAATGTTGTTTTAATGGTATACTGCTATAAAAAATCACTCACAGGCTTAGATTTCAAGGTTACCCAGGACCTTATAGTTTCAGTTTTGAGTGACAATGCAAATAGAGAACATACTGGTCCCTCTGTTAGTTGTGGAAATGGAAGATAATTCTTACAATGGTAGATAAGATTTAAAAGGGAGGCTTCTCCCCCCACACACACACAATGAATTACTTTTTAAAATTATTTTTTCATTCTTTTGTTGACTGTTATTGATGATACCTGGTAATTGAAGATTTTTCTAAAAATAGAACATGCAGCTATATATGATGAGATCCTTTCAGTGTTTAATGAAGAGCTTTCTGTTTTCACTTTTGCCAATACTGGTCTCTTGTTATGGTGTTACAAGAAAAGATTGGTATCTAAATCATGTTTAAATATCTTGCGTTTTAAAATATTAAACATATATCTTTGCTGAAAATGGCTTTGTCTTGAAAAGAATAACTGAGTAAAGATCTCAGAAACTGCTAGGATCAAATGATAACGCTGGATGTCTTCCTGCCGAGATGACTTAAAATATTTTTTACTCAAATACAGAAACCTTGTTCTGTCTACGCAGAGCAAGCTACTCATTTTTATATTTTTTTTAATTGAGGCAAAATAAGAGCTAGATGGAGCTATACAAGGTTCTTACAGATGTTTCATTCTATCTAATTCCCATGGGTAAACACGACAGGGTGCAAATGACATTGTCTTGAGGTTTATTAGATCTTTCATCATGCAAAACAAATTCATGTATATTTTCTCTTAGAGTTTCTTTTGAATATTATTTACTTTTAAGTCTAGAAAGAAAAATTTGATTCATATAACCATTTAAGACAGTATTTCCTTCATCATCTCTAATTTCTGTTAAGGAACAAAAACTCAGTCATGTTAATAAAATTCTGTTTTATTCATACCAATGGACAAATGTTATGAAATAATTTCTTAAATATAATGGATAGGTCTATATATTCGTGAATAATACATCCTACTGCATTTTATTATTAATAATGTATAACCTTATTTATTTTCCTTGCCTTATCATGCTTGTTTAAGTGTTTCTTTTTAGTGTGATTCAATTTATTGTTCTACGAATGACTCTTAGTACTAACTGATGCTGCTAAATATCTTTTGGCAATCTCTTACAACTAACTTTCCACTCATGTGTTTCTCTGCACATTATTGTCTTGCACCACTAGTTATGATTTAAAGATGTCAAAAATGATCTGTGTATTTTACCTTTAATGAAATATTTCTCTGTAGACTGAAATCATGGGAAGAATGTAGAATGAATTTGGAGAGAAAATACAGAAGTAAAGAGTTGTTCACCTCTTTACCAACTGAGATGGATGCTAAATGGATGGGTGTAAGTCTTCTAAGACATGTTGAAGCTGAAAGTGTTGGATCTGGCAATATTCTATTAAAAAAAAAATTCTTTTCTTCAATATACTCAGTCTTATGGAAGGAATAAATGATTATACAATATGCCACAGCATCAGGAGTCAGATCCGACAGGGTTAACTACCAATTTGGTGATTTACGAGGTTTGGTGATGTACGATGTGCTTCCCTGCACGCTGCACGTGCCTCTAAATTGTCATCAACCTGGTGCCTGGACAGCTGAGCACCGCTGCGTGCCAAGAAGCTGCCTTTGAAAAAGTACTTTTTTCCTGCTTTTTTAACTGCAGCTGTGCCTCGCATGGCAGCTGAAGTTGCAAACACAGGAAATAAAGGTCAGGTAAGAGTCTGGAAAGTCTCAGGAAGACCTTATTTAGAACATGAAAATCATCAACATTTGATGATAATAGAAAATATTGTTACCCACAGAACTTCAAGAAACACTTAAGATTCTTCCCTTTTTGTTCCTTGTGTAGTATTTTTTACATGAATGTATTGTTATCAAAAGAATGGCACATGTCGGTAGATAGACATAAAAGGCTTTTCTAGCAACAATATGTAGTTCTAATAGCAACCATATGCAAGATGTAGTTCTAATAGCAACCATATCTGTTTAATTCCTCAAACAGATGCTGAACATCTTTTGAGATTTTAGGTAACAGGAATGAAATAGTCTGTGTGATACTATTTTCTTCCTAATTTTCCAAGGATTCCATTGTTGAGAATACTGTCACATTCTATTTAAACGAACAGCTATGTGAAGAAAATGCTTGATCACAGGTGCCAGGTTGGTGTTAGAATTTATTAATATCATAGCAATTGCTGACAGGAGTTTATTTTTTATATCCTATTACAGAATGAATGAAACTTGAAAAAATTAAATACTGCATGGTAAGATATTGTCATGTCATCTAAAGAAAAGATTAGAGCTTTATTTTAATAATTCTTTTTAGTCTTGCAACAGTATCATCATCAAACTTCTGAAATGCAGAAGTAAACATAAATTTGTATCCTGTAAACATAAATTTAAAACCCTTTATGTTGTGGTTACACTTGGATTAGCTTTCTTTAAAAAACTGCTTAATAATGGAAGGTTGCTGTCCAAAAATTGCATCTAAAGCTGCAATAGTATGCTGCTTTGTTTTATTATGTACTCCTTCCTCAAAAAAAACCCCATCATTAGATCCCAACTTTTCGAATATTTTAACCTTATCTCCAACCTTCCCATTTTAAGGGAAATATGCGTGTGAATAACAGCCAGCTATACTTCTCTTTCTTTAGCTGACTAAGTAATGTTGTGGAAGTCCTGTCTCAGTGTCTGAAAACTGAAGTCTTCATAGGGAATAATTGAGCTCAGATCAACCCCAAAAAACTGAGCACCTTTAAGTTTTAGGTCTTCTGGATCCAATCATTTTCCATCTTTAGTTCTGGATCACATAACACTACTTCAGATGGAACTGGCATGCAAACTGGGGAATCATGAATTTTCAGCAGCTGTTCAAGGTCTTTTGAAAAGTTTATAAAGTATACCAATGTATAGTACACCAATTTCACTCCTTCCTGTATTGAGAGGCATTGCATAAGGATACTCATGCTTATGAGTAGATTATTGTTATATGCTATACATAGGACTACCGTTGAAGAACATCCAGAACTTGCAACTAGTATAAAATGCAATAATGTGAGAAATTATGGGCATTCCTCAATATATCCAAATTACACTTTTGTTACATTAGCAGTATTGGTTCAGAATAGCTTTTGAGGTGCAATTCAAATGCTGGTTGTCACCAGTAAAACCATTCCAAAATGACTATGACATTTGAGGGACTGCATCATTCCAATTGTTTCTAACAATATCATTAGATGCGTTTTGCTGGTCCTGTTGCTTGAAGAATGTCATCTAGTGGGATTCAGGAAACGTGTCTTCTGTGTTGTAGCACATGCTCCTTGAAACACTATTTAACTAGGAAAAATGTCATGGGGATTTGGAAGAGGTTGAACTGATGATCTGTGTAATTTGTTCTGATGGGTTTACCCTTAAATGCCATTGTTTCCTTTATTTCTGTTTCATGTGTTATCATTTTTTTGTTATAGGTTTTGTTATTGCTTGGCTACCTCAAATTGCTTCACAAGATGAGTAGCAAATATACATTTATGCTGCAGACTGGAACTCACTTTCTTAAGTATTATCCTTGAACTCAGTGAGACTCTTGAAATGAAATTTGCATTGCCCATTCCTTCACGTTGTAAATCCTTCTTGGTCTTTTATGCAAAAGATCTGGTAATATTTGTAATAATTGCTTAATTATCTCCTTATTACTGTTGCAACTTTTGTCCCATTACTATATTTGGTTTGTCCCCTGAACCTATATAAACAGGATAGTTTATATAACAATGTTTTTACTTTTCTTTTTGCTATGTACCTACATAGCTACCAATGCATTCATAAATTAAACAGGTCGGAAGCCCATGCTATCAATACTCAAAGAATATTAGCCCTTTGAGAAAACTGCTGGATAGCCTTTTTTTTTCTTGTATTGTTAATTTAGGATCTCTGTGTCCAAATGGAAGGTAGCAAAATAGAAGACCAGGCCAGTGAGCTGATACCATGCATTCCTGAACAGAATTTAATTAAGATGGGAAAAATGTGTTCAGTACTGGTAGTTTTCAACTAACAATGATAATTGGACCAATAACTTGGTTGTTAAGCAAAACAGTCATAAGTTCAAAAATCATGAAAATGTACTACTTAATGACATGGCAATCTGAATTGCCATTATTAAGTGAACATCAAATGGGTCATTAAACAAGGATGTCATGTGACTTCCAATCTCCTTCCAGCTTACCCACTGACTTTCAACAAGATCCATTCATAACCATTACTTTTTTAGGGATCCAATGGTCACTGAATGAGTGAGTCATTAAATGAGTATTAAGTTATTTTAAAATAAAGTACAACTTCAATGACTTGATGGGAAAACAACATATAAATATATAAGTAAATAAGTTCAGGAATAGGTTTTGCCTCCTTAAAGACTCAAGTTGCATAATATTTTCTCTAAAAATATTTTTCTTAATGGGTAATGGTAGATTTCTCATCCATTCATAGTACCAAGTTGGGTAGACTAATGTTAAGTAATAGGAGCATGCAAAGCAGTCCAAACATGTTTTGCCATGTGTGTTAAATGTGACAAGTGGAGCAAAGGAGCAAAAGCAAAGTGAGACGGACAAGGTCAGCTTTCCAAGTTGATATGTGAACATCTCAAAAGCTGCAGATACTTCAGTGATTCAAAAAAGGATGGTTCATTTCTATAAATGTCAAAAAATAACTCTATAAATAAGTTTGGGGAAATCACTTTGACTCAAACAATATCACATTGTTTCTACATTAGTAGGAGGATCTGCTGTTTAAAGTCATGGAAGAAAAGTCAGCTTAAATCTAATATTTATTTTATGCCTTAGATAAAACTAACGCAGATAAAACTTAGATAAAACTAAGGCATAAAATAAATATTAGATTTAAGCCCACTTTTCTTCCACGACTTTAGAGATAAATCTAACTTGAAATGTAACTTCAGCTTAATTTTGGCAAACAGGAATATTATTTCAAAGAGTTTCATTTTCCTCTATATTTTGCTGTTTATCCAATTTTATAGCTTATAACAAAAAAGATATTATGAAACACCACTGACTTTTATTCATCTGAATTATGAACTTTATCATTTGCCTTTAAATAGACATTAATTAATTATATTCCAAAACATTCTTGGAGATTCTTGACTTTATCTTTTAATTAACATTGCCACTAAAAGAGAAAGATGGCAGCACATAATATTAATTAAATTAGTCCCCTGTAGCTATTCACATATGGTCTAAAAATCTGTGATAATCATTTTTTTACTGGCTAACACTATTACGAAGATTTGCAGAAAACATTTTAAAGCATATGGCGCTGTTACTTTAGAAGTACAAGATTTTAACTTGTATTATATCAAGAAGCAAATAGTTATCAGATAAAGCATACATTAGATATGCTATCTTGAAGTTGTCCTTATAATTATAGCACATATTTAAATTAATCATCAACCCAGTCTTCAGTTATTCTAATCCTATACATTATAGATGAAAAATGTTTGCATTTGCAGACTTCTTTTTAGTAAAGTCACAGGGACAGGTTATGGCAAGATCCTTCTAAGGACACCTTCCTCTCCTAACAGGGTAAGTGTGTTTCTAGTCCCTTCCTTAATTATTACCTATTTGAGTATCTGAGGATCATGCCTTTTCCATACCAAATGGAACACCCTTCTTCCTGAAGGCTGGCAGTCCCCTACTCTTCTAGCCTTACATAAATCACTTAGACCTGGCTTTTCTCACAAACGCTTGTTGGATAAGAGTGTTTTTGTGGTGAACTGTGGTTAAAGTTTATTAAGGTGCCAGATTTTTATTATTCGTCACACACACACACACACACACACACACACACACACACACACACGTCTGTCTATCTGTCTAGCGGAAATAAATATTTATTTTCAATAGTTTAATTGCAGAAAAGAAGAAACAATCATTTTTATTGTTCACATATTAAAGAATTTATCTATTACAAGAAACGGTATAAACATTGGATCGTTTATATTTTATTTCTCTATCCAGGAAAGTACCATGTAACAGAAGGTATAATTTCACCAGTTAGTGACAACTATTGGAAGCAAGGATTGGTAGCAGCAAAGCATCGGGTCGCGATGGTTCGTCTTGCAGTTGAAACATCCGACTGGATCAGGGTGGATCCTTGGGAGAGTGAGCAAACTCAATGGACTGAGACTCTCATAGTACTAAGGTAATATTGATAGTGTCTGCTACTGATAGTGGGATTTAATCAAATATTTTAGTAAAAAGATATAATCCTCAAACAAAGAAGGTAGCAAACTTTATTTTGTTTTATAGAATAAAACAGTTGTAAGTAGAGTCCTTTAATATAGAAGAGAAGAATAAGGTAGACTAATAACTTTTAACAATCCCTCTTCTTCCAATCAAACATTTACTTTTCATTTTTTTTATTTCTTATTACTTTCAGGGCTGACTATAAGGACATTTTCCTTGATACAAAAAAAAAAAAGCTTAGGTACAGTACTGAGTTGCTGCCATATCCAGATCCCAAAACAGATGATTGTCCTGGAATTCATTTGATTACTGAAAATTCAGGATTCTGTATATACTCAGAATTTTTCATTCTAAATTTCTATAAGAAATTATGTGTGTCAATTATATATAAACCCTGATAGCAAGGATTTTTCTAGTTACTTGGCTTGCAAGCCTTATTATTTTTTCCTAGAACCATAACATATGTTTGCTTGGGGAAAAATGAGTTGATTTTCATGCAGGAAATCTACTGCCGTCTATCATACTGCAGTCAACACAAAGGAAGTTGTTTAATACAAGGCCTTTGAAAAGTTCTGACCTGCTTGATTTCCATCTGTTCCTTTCCTATTAGTTTTTCCACTGCTGGACTTACAGATCTAACAATCTCTTTTGTTTAGCACTTAGTATGCTATATAGTTCTTGTGTAGACAGCAATTACTAAGTTCCTGAACTAAAGGTCCTTACAGCACCTTCTATTTCAGGGGCTCATTTGGCTCATTCTTCAGATAAATAGATATCTGCAATTTCTGCACATTTAAAGAAATGTAGAGAATATCATAAGAAAGGGGAAAAAACAATGTAAGCAGTATAGTATGGTTGGGTATCCAGAAAATTGCAGTTAACCAGCACATCAAATGTACCATTTAATTTGCTGATGTGATTGATATGGTTAACACAAGTGATTCTGGGCAGTGTACAAAGATTAAATACAAGTATTCTAGCATACCATTTACAACTTAGAGTATTATTAGTAATTTCATAATATTTCTGTCCAAAAAAGAATCTCAACTGAACAATAAAAATAGCTGATTAACAGAATTAAAATTATTGTCAAAAAAATAAAAGAAATAGTACAATATACATTAAGAAAATATAGTAAATAATGTGCATAGAATTCATTTTTTAGGTGCAGTGCAATTCCATGTAATAACAAAAATGGTTTTTAATAAGATTAAATTGTACATCAACTTACATTTTATATATGAAGTTATTCAAGATATCAAAGCATATTTTCCCAGATTAATTAGCCATTATTCCAGAAATGATGTTTTATATTCTTCAAATCTCAAATTGCATAGTATTTTTTTGAACAGGTGATACTAGATTTCTCATTCATTCATGATATCAAGTTAGACAGACTTAGCAATAGGGCTATGCAAGTATTCAAAACATGTTTTGCCATATGGAAACAGAGGAGCAAAAGGGTAATATATCATTGATAAAAACATCTTGTACCAATGTGGGAGTAATATTCAAAGGGAATTTAATATTGAATTTAATGTTATTTTTGATTGAAGTTCCCACTGTTCAATCTCTTACACAGTAATGAAATTTTAGATTCAGGTTGTAAGTCTAAATTGTGCCTAGCAAATATTTAGTATCATGGATTATAAGATTTCAAATTCTTCAATGTTGCACTCTTTCTGTGTCAGTGACAATAACACATGTACCTTTCTTCATGGAATTAAAAACTGACTGGGTGACCTTGGGCCAATCACTCTCATTCTAATTCACCCCACAGCGTGGTTGTTGATGGGGAAATAGGGCAAAGAAAGAGGATTGATATGATGATTGGCTGGATTCTATTCTCAATGAAATGCAATCTTTGGAAAACCAGGCCTTTGTTTGTCACCTTAGAACTTCCAGACACTCTTTCAGGTAATAAGCTGGCTTATTACCAAGACCATGATTGGAACAGGAATGGTTATTTAAGAATCCATCTCACTTGGTTTTGTCTTCAGTCTTCCTGCTTTTGTCTTGATTTCAGTCTTTCTCTTGATTACACTGCATGAAACTCAGAAATTAAAAATGTTTAATGTTAGTTGCAATTAGTCATATACGGTAAGAAAGAGAGAGCAGGAGCTCATACCAAAAATATTTTAAATTCTAGAATAGAATGGGTTCAAATGAAAGCCTTTGAAAGTCTTCAATGGAAGCTTTTATTTCCAGGTTGTGCAATACAGTCCATCATATATTTGTTTTTCATTCTCTCTACATGTTTTAAAAAAGTAAGAAACAGCTGCATCACTTTTTCCAGGTTTTTCATTATTAGCATATTTTAGTACACAAGTTACTGTTAATTTTAATGTACTCCTTGTGATTTTTTTTTTTTTAAAAATGTGAATAATTACTAGGGTAGCAAGTTGTGTTAGAAATTAAATACATTAAAACACAGTAATGTTACAAAATGTTGAAATCATTAGAGGGACAAATAGTTTTCCTATTGCAGTCCAGGTCCTTAGTCTTCCCAGAATAGACGGGAATGGAAATATCATTTTTTTCATCATTGCCTTTTGGGAAGTCGGGCATTTAGGGCAACTCTTAGAATTTGTGAACTTCTCTTGCACTTTTTGGGTATGGTGTCAAAATTCCACACAAAGTTTAATATGAACTGACAGATAGTTGGCACTTGGTTTAAATTATAAGCATTTGTTAACAATTATTTAATGGTTTTAGGTGATTTCATTGCAGCATTTTAAGTAATGTATGAAAATGATTTTATATGTTTAGAAATGATCCAGCTAAATGCTATTTTATGTCATCTATCACTGAGGAGATTATATAAATAACAAATGGTTAATAGATATTCCAATTGAACAAGAGTGTGAAGTGCTGTTTGCACACATCTTGCAATGAACAAAATTAATCTGGCAAATTATCTAACCCTGTCATTAAACTCTGACCTGAAGTTGGCAACAAGACAATTGAATTTTGAAAGTGCCAATAGAAAATGTATCCGAGATACCGACACAATTACCTTATATCGATACCTTTATTTTGTACAGGCATCATTACAAAGAGCTACTTAATACACACAATATCAGAAAAATGTATAGAGAAAATACTTGGTCCAAAGAAGCAGCAGCTGACCCATCAATCAGATCATCAGTTACAGGTTTGTTTAATATAATTGTGTTGTAGGTCACAGAATATAGTCCTAGTGCAATGTACAGTCACCTTTTTCTTCTTCTTCATGGTTCACAAGAGAAAACCAATAAAATAGAACAAAGAATATATAATAGTCCTTGAATACTAAGCCAGATAATTAGAAGGTTATAACTGCATCAATTTGAAGGCTAAATAAACATTGTAATAACTAAATTATATTTTGCACTAGAGGCAAAAATACAATGTAAAAGATCAGTCGAATAATTATAAAATCAAGATAGTGACAAATGAAAGCTAATGTTCAAGTCACACAATGTCTGTCCTAAAATGACTTCAAAGGCAGAGAATGGGTCTTTTGACAATTTTTGACCAAATTATAAAGTATAACTTCAGGTATCTTTAATTTTCCTTGAAAAAAAGAGCTGCTCTTAGCTTAGGTTCTGAGAATAACCTGATTTCTTCAGAATAAAAATTGAAGGTCTGAATTCATCTGGCTAAGGAAAACACTCCATCTTTCAGTTTTTGAAACATAGTCTTGTGGTTCACCGGCAGCAGGTATGGAGAGCGAGGACTCGGATGAGGGGCCTTCATGTGACGCAGGGATGGGTCCTGGACTGTCAGAGAGTAGAGTGCTGCCTTCAGAGCTCATGGAGGCTGGCAGCAATGATGAAGAGGACCCCAAAGAGTCTATGCCCAGTGCACATGCGCGCAGGGCTGTTCGAAGGAAAGAGCAGCTGCAGCAGCACAAGCAATTCGAGAGTAAGGCTGCAAGGTGACGGTCCCTCTCTTAAGGCATAAAAGCCAGCCCTCAAAAGTGGAATTCTTTGCAGGAAGCAAATAAGTTCTTGCACTTCAAGTCTTGTGGAAATTCAGACTATCCTGGTTTGCATTTGGAAACTTTTGGTTTTGAATATTTCCTTGCAGTTTAATCTAGTGTTTTGGCAGCTTTGTACAACTTTGGCAAGGCTTGTTCTTATCTGGGACAATTAGTTTGAATAGCATTTTTACTGTGAATGAACGGAATTCACAGAGAAGCATTAAAAAGGTTTTGCTTTTATTCTGTTTGGTTTTTGTTCACTTGGAACAAGGCTTGGGTCAGAACACATATTCAGTTAACTTATTCAGTAAAACAGAATTATGCTCTTCTATATTAAATAAAAGAAAATAAAAAAGTAACAGGAGCCAAACCTAAAAATGTAGGAAGAAGCCCAACTTGTTTAAAATGTCTATATGGTTTCTCTATCCTTACTTTTACCAATTCAATAGCTTGCATTTAGATTGTCTGCTTTAAAAGCTGGAGATTGTATGTACAGGTAAAGTAACTGTTGGGTATCAAACATGTTTGAAAAATATTGGTAGAATCTTTCAGCATTGATCAGATTATGCAAAGTTCTACCCAACAAAGCATTTTACTAGCTGGAAAAGTTGGAATTGGGGTTTTGTAAAACTTCCCTAGATATGATACAGTCTTCAAAGTTAATTTCTTAGCCTATTGAGAAAATATTATTTCTACATTCTTAGTTTCACTTAGCTTCAGAATATTTCATGTATTTGCAGTTTGCCTTCACAAAGAAAAAACCCCTACCCAGGCATTTTTAAGGATTTTTATTGTTTTACATTTCTTTTTCTTCAAATTACTATTGTAGTTCTTCACATTTCTAATTAGGGTCACTAATTTAACATTATGTACATAGTTATTTCTTTAGGATGGATTCCTATTTTAATTTCAACTCAGCCAAATAACTTACGTGTTGTTTCCTTGGTCTAAGAACTCTACCTTTTAGTAAGATCTTGTTAGGTGTTAAGTCTAGTTGTTTCTTTTGTGCTGTTAGTAATATCTCCATTGTCTAACCTGGCTAACCTTCTGAAAAGGTCTTTGGGAGCGTTATAATAACTTTTGCACTATCAGTATTGATTCTGGTAACACCAGTCAAAAGTGCACAAAAACAAAGGCTCAAGAGCTGGAGTATTATTATAGGCACATGACTTCGGCAAAAGCTATTATCTGTTCTGAAAGTGTAAGATCGTTATTTAACAGTAGCTCTCAAAAATTGGACGATATTATGTGCTCACTTTTCTTCCTATTTAAGTTGATTCTTTTGTCAGCCTTCTTTGAAAAGCCTTTAGTGGTTCAGTTTTGGTTACATATTAATATTTGATTTTAAAATATTTAAAAAAGAGATCTCCATTTTTCTCACAAGTTTTTTTTCTGTGACTGTCAGGAAATACATATTTTCTCCATCATTTCATTTAATGTCACCACTCAAAATTCTTTGTTTTGTTTACTCAGGAAAAACCTGCCATACAGACTTTACTACATATCCTTATTTATGCCTGTGGTGCTTCCTAATCTCCCCTTGCTGGTTTTGGATTTTTTCTTCTTTTTTTAAAAAAGAGATATTAGTACATTTTCAAAATATAAACCAAACCCAACTAATATGTTTAGTCCCAATGAATTCATTGCAATTGAAATTAAAAATCCATAGCTACAGGATACCTTAGGCTAATATAACATGCAATTTCCAAGGAGCCTTTCTAATAATGTTGTTTTGTGAAAACATCCTACATGCAATTAAGTTTATAATTCTGAAGGATTAGATTCTGCCATTTCCATATAAAAGGTTAGCCAGTGAATATTGCAAAAGGGTTCTAGAGAAGCCATGATACATTATGGCCTAAGTGGACTAATGACCTATTGCAAGACAAAAAACTTCCAACAAACTTTCCAGAAAATAGGAGGTTAACTCAATATTCATTTTATATAAATCACCTTTATCTCATTCTTCAGACAAAATGGTACAACAGATGTAGTAATAAAAATTACAGTCTTATAAAATAAAAGGTTAACTAACTACTTTAATGCCCCCCATCAAATATTTTTCTAAGCTTAACAGGTTTGGGCATCCACTGTAAAAAATAAGAGATGTCAATATAATAATGCCCTTACTTAAATAAGTATTGAATATATATTTGGCATACTGGGTGTAGCTCTAGTTGCCACATCTCAAAAATGGCTTAGTAGAGCTATAGAAAATTCAGAGAAGGGCAGCTAAGATAATGAAGGAGTAGCTTCCCTATGAGGAATGGTTGCAACATTTGGGCAAATGAGAGGGAACATGATTAAGACATACAAAATTATGCATAATGGAAATAAAGTAGAAAGGAAAAGCTGTTTTCCTCTTCCCAAAATAAAATCAATGAAAGTGGATCCTGGAATAATTGGGACAGACAAAAAAGAAATAATCTTGTGAAACAACATGTAATTAAAATTTGAAATTCACCATCAAGGTATCTGGTGCTGTCTACCAGAAAAAATGGTTAGATTAGTTCATGAAAGCCATGGAGATCAATGGCTATTAGTCTTGACAGCAGTCTAATGGCCTCTGAAGGCCATTTGCTGGGGGACTAGTGGACTTTGTTGGTCACTTTGAAATCTGAATATAGACTTAGATGGACCAGAGGTCTGATCCAGAAAGTCATATATTCTTATAACAAAACAAAAAGAAGTTGGATAACTAAAGTAACACCAGAACTTTTCATCACTTCAGTATCTTGATAAGGAGGGGAAACAGGAACAGGGTGAAGATACTGATTTATTGCCTCCAGAAGTGAATATCAAATGAATTTAGTATCTGTGTGAAGAAGCCAGGATTGCAAATTCCAAATTGTAAAAGAATAGCAAAACAACAAACATTTATGACAATTCCTAAAGAAAAAAACAAAGCATATGCTAACTTATTGAAAAGTACAGAGCCAGTCCTGCAGGGACAGTTTTACAATTTACTAAACAGTGTCAAGCAAAAAGTGTGAAATATATTACTACCTGCCTTTATTCCACATAAGCTAGGTTTCTATTCAGTGCTGTTTGCTCTTGTCTGTCAAGTAAGAAGTAAAGCCCCTGTCACACTGCACTAACGGATGCAAAGAGGATGTAAAACGGACAAAAAAGATTTCCATCCGTTGGATACGCGATGTATCCGTTCTGTACACACTGCCTCCGTTTTACTTTCTCTCGATCCGTCCAGCATCTGTTTATGGTCGTTTCATCCGCTCAAAAAGTTTTGAGCTGCTCAAAACTTTTGCACGGAAAATGTATCCAATTCGTCCGTTCTGCATCCGCTATGCATCCGCTAGGTATCCGTTCTGCATCTGTTACGCATCCGCTATATCTGCTAGGCATCCGTTCTGCATCCGCGCAACTCGCATCCACTCGGACACAGGGAGGAAGTGGAACGGACGCAGAACGGATGCAGAATGGATGCCTAGCGGATGCAGCACGGAAACAAAGCATTTAAAATGGAAAAAATGTTCGCAGAGGGGACCAATCTCGGATATTAAGGATGTCTAGAGGATGCCTAGAGGATGCCAAGAGGATGCAAAGGAACACCTATACTGCCTATAAAAAGAGGGAGCAACTCACCTGCATCTCACTTTCAGACCAGCAGCCCAGCTGTGCAGACCTCTGCAGCCTTCATCTGACTCTTCCTCTTCCACAGCATCCAGTCATGTCAACCGTGGATCGTAACACAGTCCTTTTGGCAGCCACCATCCTTCTGCAACAGTGCGAAGCCATCTACAGGCTCTGTGAACTCTATTACGGGAAGAAAAGGAGGCGGCCAAGAAGCGTCTGGGTCCGAAGATGGATCGAGAGAAGAGCAGAGTATGGACTGTACAACAAGCTGATGGTAGAGCTCAGGAACGAAGACACTCGTGCATTCCAGAACTTCATGAGAATGCGTCCAGCCATGTTTGACGAAGTTGTGGAGCGGCTGACACCCAGGTTTACCAAGGCAAACACCAATTTCTGGCCCAGCCTGGAACCTGGGCTCAGGGTGGCACTCACTCTGCGCCACCTGGCCTCAGGGACCACCTACAGGAGCATGCAGTACGGCTGGAGGGTGCCACACAACACCATTAGCATTGTGGTCAGAGAAGTGGTGCAGGCCATCATCGAAGAATACCTGGAGGAGCTCCTCCAGTACCCCTCCACTGAAGAAGGATGGAAGAAAGTTGCAGAGCAGTGGTATCAGAAGTGGAACTTCCCCCACACTGTTGGAGCCATAGATGGCAAACACGTGGCCTGCAAAGCTCCAGCCAAGTCGGGGTCCACTTATCACAACTACAAGGGCTTCTTCAGCATCATCCTCTTCGCCATGGTCGATGCTGACTACAAGTTCATGTACATCGATGCTTCAGGCAACGGCTCATGTTCAGATGCCCAGGTATACAACGCCAGTGACCTCAAGGAGGGGCTGGAATGCAACCTCATCATGGGCTTCCCAGATCCAGACCCCCTGCCCAAAGACACACAAGATGTGCCCTACTTCATCGTGGGGGATGACGCCTTCTCCCTCAGAACCTACCTCATGAAGCCCTACACCTCCAGATGCCTCACCCATGAAGAGAGGATCTTCAACTACAGGCTGTCCAGGGCAAGGCGGGTGGTGGAGAACGCCTTTGGCATCCTGGCCAACAGGTTCCAGGTACTTCTCATCACCATGCAGCATCGCCCAGAGACTGTGAGGAGGATCATGGAAGCTTGCTGCATCCTGCACAATCTCATGCGCACCCACTACCCAGTCTTGCAGAACAGGCTCGTGGACCTCCAGCAAGGCAATGGGGACATGGAGCCTGGTGAATGGAGGCAAGGGCGAAACCTGATAGACACCGAGGATGTGCAAGGCCCCAACAGAGCCTCACGTGAAGGGAAGAAGCAGTGCAACCTGCTGAAACACTGGTGCAACTCCCCAGCTGGAGCGGTGGAGTGGCAAGACAGGATGATAGATGATTAATTGATGCTTCCTTCAGCCTGTCTCATCACACTGATGAGATTGGGCCATGTATGTTGGGTGGGCCTACAATGATCAGGGCATTTAATAAAGAGTTGTGTTTGTGTTGACATGTGTGGATGATTAATTCATTGTTATTGATAATAAAGGGCCATTGGTATGGCACCTGGGAGGGTGGACCATACAGTCCCACTATGCTTACACTGGAGGTTTATCTATCCCCACAGCTATTACCTATCCCAAAGGTATCCCTGCTCATTCCACAGGTATCCCTGCCCATCCCACTGCTATCTTAACCCATCCCACAAGCATGCAAAGGCTTAAACCATTTCTAAAAGTTTCCACCAAGACTTGATTAAAAAAAAGAATTGAAGCAAGTGTGTGAATCAAAGATAGACTTTATTGAACAACAAGCTGTAAAAAAAAATGACCCAAGTCAAGTGTCCAAATAAAGTCCACAGGTAGCCAGCCAGCCAGTCTTTGGCACTCCTCTTGGTCACTCGGAGGTGTGCCCAGTCTCAGGGGTGAAGGGTCCAGGTGCTGTGGAGGTGGGTGCTGCTGCAGTGCTGGTCTGAAGCACCACTGGGGTGCCCCGAGAGAACAACAGGTGATGGTGTGTTGAGAAAGCTCTCGGACACCTACCTCAGACCCGTGATGCTGAGAGGGCCTTCCTCCATGCCATGGGGTGTCAGCCCCAGTACTGATAACAGATGTACTGAGGCCGGGCTTGGCTGTGGGGTGGAGGAAGGAGTAGTGTAGTGGGGCTGTCTGCTCTGGAGCTGGGTGAGGACTGGCATGGGTGGCATCGGTGGTGTGGGTGGCATCGCTGTCGGTGGCATCATTGGCGTGGCTGGCATCTGTGGCATCAGTGAAACCAGTGGCAACGGTATCGCCCAATGACTCTGTGCCTGGACTGGGAAGGACTGCTGCCTGTGCTGCTGGACCTCCTGGTAGCCGTAGCCCTGGTAGGTGAGGGCCTGTGGGAAGCCTTGGAATGGGAGGGACATCACCTGGGGTGGAGGAGCAGACCTTGACTGGGTGGGAGCAGGTTCCTCTGGATCTGGAGGGTTGTGAAGCAGCTCGGTGATCCGGTCCCTCATCACCTGGTACTGGGGTTCCTCCATGTTCCTGAGGGTCTGGTTGACATAGGTGAGAAAGGGCTTGTGGTTGGAGGATGAGGAGTCGATGTGGACCAGCTGAGAGAGGAGATCTATGCTGCTCCGGATGGTGTCCCTGATCTCCAGCAGGACAGTGTGGCTCTGCCCCTCCTGCTGTCTGGCTCTCTGCCTTTCTGTGGAGGTGGAGCTGGGGGGGGTGGATGTGGTTACAGCTGTGATGGACGCGCCGTCTCCTTTCTCCCACTGCACCAGGGAGTCCTCCATGCGCTCCACCACGGTTACAACACCTGTCCGCGGGTTCTCCGCCGTGGCATGCTCCACAGAAACCTGCCTGGAGACAGGGACTGACTCTCGGCCGGAAGAGGACTGGCTCTCAGCAGGCTGCCGGAGAGAGAGGGTCATGAGAGGGGCTCCTGGTGCTCCTCGGTGGTGGATCTCACCCTCCAGGAAGCAGCACCTGGCAATGACGTAGGTCTCTCTGTCCATCAGCTTAACCGTGGCCTTGCCAGATTTCTTGAGGTGCAGCTTCCTGTACCAGGTGTTCATGTGCTTCCACCAGCCAAGGAGCACCTCCGAAGTGTAGCCCATACTCTCCGCCTTCTCTCTCCAAGCAGCCTGCTTCCTTTTGGTGTCCCTGTACAGCTGGTGTCCCTTCCGCCACAGATAGTCATTCTCTCTCAGCCACTCCAGCACCTCATCCTCGTGTTCCTCCTCAATATAGTATTGCCTCCTCTCCCGTTGTCACATACGCCTCTTCCTCCCTTTGGCAGGACCAGATGGGCCCTCATCAGAGGGGCTCCCAGGTAGTAGGGGCTGCTCGTTCACACCACCAGCAGCAGCAGCACCAGCAGGATCATCATCATCATCATCATCATCATCACCAGCAGGATCATAATCATCAGCAGCAGCAGCTCCAGCAGCACCAGCAGCACCAGGAGCACGAGCAGGACCAAGAGCACGAGCAGGACAAGCAGGACCAGCAAGACCAGGAGCACGAGCAGTACAAGCATTACGAGCAAGTCCAGGAGCACCAGCAGGACCAGCAGGACCAGCAGGACCAGGAGCAGCTTCAGCAGAGTAAGCACCAGCAGAAGCACCACCGCCAGGAGCAGCTTCAACAGAGTAAGCACCAGCAGAAGCACCACCACCAGGAGCAGCTTCAGCAGAAGCTCCAGCACCAGAAGAGTGAGCCCGAGCAGCAGAAGCCCCAGCAGAAGCAGAGTCAGGAACAGGGGGCGGGAGGGTGGCCCTGTCCCTCTTTCCAGGGATGGCGGCAGGTTGCTGAGGCTTTTGCTTCTTCCCCATGGTTGTGGGGTTGCTGGCTGGCAGGGAGGCTGGCA
Source organism: Laticauda colubrina (assembly GCA_015471245.1). Lineage (NCBI taxonomy): Eukaryota > Metazoa > Chordata > Lepidosauria > Squamata > Elapidae > Laticauda > Laticauda colubrina. The sequence continues at coordinate 912,119 of BLBF01000053.1, forward strand.
GGCACCAAGGCTGGCAGGAAGGCTGGCAGGCAGCCAGGCACGAAGGCTGGCAGGCAGGCAGGCACCAAGGCTGGCAGGAAACCTGGCAAGAAGCCTGGCAGGCAGGCAGGCACCAAGACTGGCAGGCAGACTGGCTGGCAGGGAGGCTGGAAGGCAGGCTGGCAGCAAGGCTGGCAAGCAGGCAGAGAACAAGGCTGGCAGGGAGGCTGGCCAGGAGGCTGGGAGGCAGGCTGGCAGGAAGGCTTGCAGCAAGGCTTGCAGGCAGGGATGCAGGCAGGACAGGCAAGGATTTGATGTATCCAGCAGCAGGTCTTTCCTCTGAATGCTGCCCACGTGCGAGCTGCTTCCCTTTATATCCGCAGAGCTGACGCAATAAATCCCCCCTGCATGCGCAATTAACGCAAGGTATCCGCTAGGCTTCCGCTGTGCATCCGCTAGGCTTCCGCTCTGCATCCACTTCATCCGCTGTGCATCCGCTGTATCCGTTCCGCATCCGCTTTGCTGAGGTCCCCCAGAAGCCTAGCAGATGTGCCATCCGCTCCCATCCGCTTCCATCCGCTGGGCTTCCATTTCGCACCCGCTTTCCATCCGCCCTGCATCCTCCCCGCATCCGTTCCTTTCCGTGTTATCCGCTCCGGTTATGCAAATTTTTGCCCCTTTTGAGAGCGGATAACAACGGATGGAACATTTTGCTCGTCCGTTGTGTCCTTTTTACTAACGTTTTGCATCCGTTGGGCAGTGTGACAGGGCCTTTAGAAACCCTTGATAGGTAAGCTGTAAAAACAAATGAATGTAGACAAGATTATATAGGATGTGATTCCATTTCCAGATTCCATTCTATTGGTCCTAAAGAAAAGGGGTTGTAGGAAAGAATGACATTTTGATATAAGAATTTTTCATTAGAGTGATCCCATCCTTGGATCATGAATCCAAATATCACCATACTGATGATATTTCACAGAAAGTGAATATTTTTTGCTTGTGAGATATTTATTAATTAGAAACACTGACAAAGTGTTTCGTGAAAGGTGTGTAAACTGCATGGTGAGCTTATCTGATAGTTAAAGTTGTGGACATAATGTATCATCCAGAGACAGATCTGGGTATTGTTGATAAAGAAAGATAGCTTGTCATTCCTATGGGTATCAGTGACCCTGAAAAAAATGTATTCAGATAGTTTTGGAAAACTGGGAAACAGATCAGGACAGTTCTGGAAAACAAAGTTAAGAAAGGTTAGGCTGGAAGAAGTCAAGGCAAACTAGAGACACAAAAGTTCAACACTAATGCTGGGATGAAAAGGAAATAGCTTAGTGGGGCTCTTTAGTGCAGCAGTTTTCAAAAATAGACTATTTGTATCACAGTAATAACAAGCTTTCTGGTTTCAGATTTCTGAAATATTAGAAAGTGAAAAGAAGAGCATATAAACGTTAAAAGAAATTGCTTGAGATGTGAGATATAGTAAGCAGAATAAGTTATGGTATTGAATGTAAAGAATTCATGAAGGATCAATATTCCAATGGCAATAAAGGAAAGGGGAATTCCAGTATACCAATGGCAGGCAGAGAAGGAAGGAAGGAAGGAAGGAAGGAAGGAAGGAAGGAAGGAAGGAA